>JACBWV010000223.1:10164164-10216590 GCA_013435795.1 Chlamydomonas sp. ICE-L
CCATACCCCACCCACCTCCACCCCCACGGTCCACAACACCTCCTACCCACCTCCACCTCCACCCCGTCCACCCCACCCCCTACCCACCTCCACTACCACCCCCACCCCTACCCCACCCCCTACCCACCTCACCTCCACCCCGTCCACCCCACCCCCTCCCCCCTCCACTCCACCCACGTCCACCCCCCCCTACCCCCCTCCACATCCACCTCCGTCCACCCCACCTTACCCCACCTCCACTCCACGTCACGTCCACCACACACTACCCCACCTCCACCTTTCCACACCAACGCCCACCCACCCCCACCCACCTCCACTCCACCCCCACGTCACCCCCCCCATACCACCCGCACATCCACCCCAAGTCACCCCCCCCTGACCCACATCCCACCTCCACGTCACGTCCACCCACCCCCTACCCACCTCACCTCACGTCCACGTACACACCACCCCCTACCCCACCTCACCTCCACCCAAACGCCCAACCCCACCCCCTACCCACCTCCACCTCCACGGTTCACGTCCACCCCACCCCCTACCCACCTCCACCTCCACCCCACGCCCACCCCACCCCACTACCCCACCTCACTACCACCCCCACGTCCACCCACCCCCTACCCCTCCCCTCACCCCCACGCCCACCCCCTCACCGCCACATGAGCCCAGTCGCCAACTGTGAGATCAGTGCCTCTACCTTACATTCCAGTAAGCCCCGTCCATCTCCAGGCCATGCTTTGGAAAACACCCCCCTTTCCTACCCCCCCCCCCCAAACACACCACCACACCCTCACTCCGCACTTAGCTCAGTCAACAACTGTGCGAGCGTGCCCTCTGCACTACCATCCAGAAAGCTAGTCCATTCAGCATTGCTTTGAGAAAACACCCCCTTTCCTACCCCTCCCCCACAACCCACACACCAACAAACCCAACACACCACACCCTCACCTCCGCACTTAGCTCAGTCACAACTGTGAGAGCTGTGCCCTCCACACTTCCATCCAGAAAGCCCCAGTCCATCTCCAGCATTGCTTTAGAAAACCCCCCTCCCCCTATCCCACCACCACCACACACACACACACCCTTACCCCTACTCCGCACTGAGCTCGTCACAAAATGTGAGAGCGGTGCCCTCTACACTTCCATCCAGGAAGCCCAGTCTATATCCTGCATCGCTTGCAAAACTCCCATCCATCCTCATAACCGCTACCCCCACACACAACACACCACACACACACACCCTACCCCCTTACCCCGCTACCCCCCCCCAACACACCACACACCACACACACCATTACCCCGCTACCCCCCACACACACCACACACCACAACACACACCTTACCCTTACCCCCGCTACCCCCCACCAACACCACCACAACACACACACACATTACCCCCATACCCCCGCTACCCCCCCACACACACCACCACAACAACACACACCCTTCCCCCCTTACCCGCTACCCCCCACACATACCACAACACACAACACACCCTTACCACTACCCGCTACCCCCCCACCACATACCACCACCACCACAAACAACACCGTACAACCTTACCCCGCAACCCCCCACACACACCACCACCACACACACACACACCCTTACCCATACCCCGCTACCCCCCACACACACACCACCACAAACACCACAACCTTACCCCTTACCCCCGCTACCCCCCCACACACACACACCCACAAACACACACTACCCCTTACCCCGCTACCCCCAACACACACCACCACCAACACACCAACCTTACCCCTTACCCCCGCTACCCCCCCACACACCACACCAACACACAACACACACCCTTACCCCTTACCCGTACCCTCACACAACACACACCACACCACACACCCTTACCCCTACCCCCGCCGACCCCCCCACAACACCACACCACACACACCACCCTGACCCCCCGGGACCCCGCCGACCCCCCCCACACACACCACACCAAAACACACACACCCGGCCCCCGGACCACCGACGACCCCACCCACACACACACACCACACAACCAACCCGGACCCCCGTACCCCGCGACCCCCCACACACACACCACCACCACACCAACACACACCGGACTCCCGTGACCCCTGCGAACCCCCCACACACACCACCCACCACACAACACACCAGTACACCCTTACCCCCGCTACCCCCCCACACACCACCACCACCACACACACACACCTTACCCCCTTACCCCCGCTAACCCCCCACAACACCACAACACAACACACACACCCTTACACCCTTACCCACGCTACCCCCCCACACACACACCACCACCTCACACACAACACCCTTACCCCCGCTACCCCCCACACAACACAACACACCACACACACACACCCTGAACCCCTTACCCGCTACCCCCCCACACATTTACCACCACACACACACCACACACCCGTACCCCCTTACCCCGCTACCCCACAAACACACCACCACCACACACCACACAACCCTTACCCCCTTACCCCCGCTACACCACCACACCACCACCACCACAACACACACACGTACCCCCTACCCCGCTACCCCCCAACACAACACCAAACCACACACACACACACCTTTACCCCTTACCCCCGCTACCCCCCCAACCACACCCACCCATCACACACACACACCCTTACCCCTTACCCCCGCTACCCCCCCACCACACCACCAACCACACACACACACCCTTACCCCCTTACCCCCGACCCCCCCCACACACACACCACCACCAACACACACACCTTACCCCCTTACCCCCGCTACCCCCCACACACACACCACCAAACACACACACCATTACCCCCTTACCCCCGCTAACCCACCCACACCATACCAACACCACACACCACACAACCTTACCCCCTTACCCCGAGACCCACCCACACACACACACCACCACACCACCCACCACCCTTACCCCATTACCCCCGTACCCCCCCCACACCACCACCACCACACACACACACCACTACCTTACCCCCGGACCCCCCCACACACACCAAAAACCACACAAAAACACCCTTCCCCTTCCCCCGCTATCCCCACACACACACCACCACCACACACACACCCTTACCCCCTTACCCCCGCTACCCCCCCCAAACATACCCACCACACACACACACACCCTTACCCCTTACCCCCGCTACCCCCCCCAAACACACCACCACCACACACACAACCCTTACCCCCTTACCCCCGCTACCCACACCACACACACCACCACCACAACACACCACACCCTTACCCCTTACCCCCGCTACCCCCCACACACACCACACCACACAACACACCTTACCCCTGACCCCCGCTAACCACCCCACACAACCACCACCCACCAACACACCCAATTACCCCATTACCCCCGCATACCCCACACACACCACCACCACACCACCACACCTACCCCCTTAACCGCGACCCCCACACAAATACCACCACCACAACACACACACCCTACCCCCTTACCCCCGCTACCCCCCACACACACCACCACCCACACACACAACACCCTTACCACCTTACCCCCACTACCCCCCCACACACACCACCACCACAAACAACACACCCTTACCCCCTTACCCCCGCTACCCCCCACACACACACCAACCACCAAACACACAAACACTTACCCCCTTAACCCGCTACCCCCCACACACACCAACACCACACACACCACACCTTACCCCCTACCACCGCTACCCCACACACAAATCACCACCACACACACACACACCTTACCCCCTTACCCCCGTACACCCCCCCACACACACCACCACCACACCACACACACCTTACCCCTTACCCCGCTACCCCCACCACAACACCACCACCACCCCCAGCACACACACTTACCCCCTTACCCCCGCTACCCCCCAACACAACACACCACACACCCACCCTCCCCTTACCCCCGCTACACCCCAACACACACCACCCACCACACACACACACCCTTACCCCCTTACCCCCGCTACCCCCCACACACACCCACCCACACACACACACCTTACCCCCTTACCCCCGCTACCCCCCACAAAACACCACCACCACCCCCACACCACACACTACACCCTTACCCCCGCTACCCCCCCACACACACACCCACCAACACAACAAACCCTTTCCACAGTACCCCGATATCCCCACAACCCACCACCACCACACACACACACCCCTCCCCCTTACCCCCGATACCCCCCCCAAACATACCACCAACACAACACCACACACCCTTACCCCTTACCCGCTACCCCCCCACACACACCACCACCACACACACACACCCTTACCCCCTTACCCCGATACCCCCCCCACACAACACCTCCACCACAAACACACACCCTTACCACCTTACCCCCGCTACCCAACACACAACCACCACCACACACAACACCCGTAACACCTTACCCCGAACCCCCCCCCACAAAAACACCACCACAACAACACCCACTACCACCTTACCCCGATCCCCCACAACACCCACAACCACCACACACAACAACCTTACCCCAGGACCACCGATACCCCCCCACACATACCACCCCAACACAACACAACACCCTTACCCCCTTACCCCCGATACCCCCCCCCCCACACACCACCACACACACACACACCATTACACCCTTACCCCACTACCCCCCCAACACAAACAACCACCACACACAACACCCTTACACCCTTACCCCCGTACCCCCAACACACACACCACCACACACCAACCACAAACCTTACCCCCTTACCCCCGCTACCCCCCCACACCACACCACACACAAAACACACACACCTTACCCCCTTACCCCGCTACCCCCACACCCACACACCACCACCACACACACCACCTTACCCCTTACCCCGATACCCCCCCCCACACACCACCACCACACACACACACCCTTACCCCTTACCCCCGCTACCCCACCAACACACAACCACCAACCCCCACAAACACCCTTACCCCTTACCCCCGATACCCCCCCACACACAACACACCACCACACCACACCTTACCCCCTTACCCCCGCTACCCCCCACAAAAACACCAACCCACACACACACCCTTACCCCTTACCCCGCTACCCACCCACACAAACAAACACACACACACACACACTTTCCCCCTTACCCCCGCTATCCCCAACACAACACCACCACCCACACACACACACGACTCCCTTTCCCCCGTACCCCCCACAACACACACACACCAAACAACACACCCCTTGACCCCCCTCACCCCCGCTAACCCCACACAACCACCACACACACACACAAACCCACGAAACACTCAACCCCGCTAACCCCCCCACACACACACAACCACCACACCCACAACCTTACCCCCTACACCCGCTCCCCCCCAAACACACACACCACCACCAAAACACAATCTTCCCTCACCCCCGCTACCCCCCCACACACACCACACACCACACACAACCCTTACCCATTCACACCCCTGTTACCCCTACCCCCACACATACCACACCACACACAAGCGACCCTTACCCCCATTACCCCGCTACCCCCCACACCACCACCATACAAACTTCCCCACCCCCACCCACCCCACACAACCACACCACTACCACATTACCCCCTTACCCCCTGCCCCCACACACACCACCACACACACACACACTTACCCCCTCACCCCGCTACCGACACCCACACACCACCACCACACACACCACCCTCCCCTACCCCCGCTACCCCCCACACACACACCAACCACACACACACACACATTACCCCTTAACCCGCTAAACCCCCCCAAACAACAACACCACACACACAACACACTTACCCCCTACCACCGCTACCCCCACCACAACACCACCACCACACAACACACACCTTTCCCCCTTACCCCGCTACCCACCCCACACACACCACCACACAACACACACCCTTACCCCCTTACCCCGCACCCTCCCACACCTACCACCACCAACAACCACACACACACCCTTACACACATTACACCGCTAACCCCCCCACACAACACACCACCACACACACACAACCCTACCCCTACCCCCGCTACCAACACCACCCACAACACACACCCCTACCCACCCCTACCCCCCACACACAAACACCTACCCAACCGTTACCCCAACCCCGTCTTACCCCCCCCACACTACCACCACAACACACCACACCTTACCCTTACCCCGCACCCCCCCACACTAACACCACCACACACACACACACCCTTACCCCTTTACCCCGCTACCCCCCCAACACAACCACACCACACACACACCTACCCTTCCTAACAAAACACCAAACACACCTTACCACCCCGCTCCCCCAACACCCACACACATTACCCCGACCCACCCACACACACACCCACCACACACACTTACCACTCTCCCCCGCTCACCCCCCACAACACCACCACCACACACACACACCCTTACCCCTTACCCCGACGATCCCCCCACACACACACCACACCACACACTACACCATGACCACCGATTACCCCCACCGAACTACACACCACAAAACAACACACCTCCCCAACACACCACACCACACACACCCTTACCCCTAACCCGCTACCCCCCCCACACACACACACCACCACCCCACACACCACCCGTACCCCCGCCTCCCCCCACATCCCCCCACACACACTCACCAGCCTACCCCAAACACACCACCACCACACCACTACACCGTCATTACCCACGCTAACCCCCCACACACCACACCACACACACCACACCTTAACCCCTAACCCCCGTTAACCCCACCACCACCTCCACCACACACACAAACACCATTACCCCACCCCCCCCCCACACACACCCACCACACACACACCACACCTTACCCCCTTACCCCCGCTACCCCCCACACACACACCACACACACACACACACACTTACCCCCTTACACCCTTATACCCCCGCTACACACCCCCCCAGCACACACCACCCAACCACACAAACACACCCTTTCCCCCCTTACCCGCCCGCTATCCCACAGCACAAGGAACCACCACCACACACACAACACCCTTACCCCCTACCCCCGCTAAACCCCCCACACACATCCCACCACCCACACACACACACTTAACCCCTAACCCCCGCTACCCCCCCCACACACACACCACCACACACAACCACACGACCCCCTTACCCCCTCACCCCCGCTAACCCCCCCACACACACACCAACCACACACACACCCCTTACACCCCCTTACCCCCCCCCGCTACAACCCCCACACACACAACCACCACCACCCACACACCCTTCCCCTCCCCCCCGCTACCCCCCACCCACACCACCACCACACACCACACCCTTCCGCCCTTACCCACCACCCGCTAACCCCCCACACACAGTACCACACCACAACCACCACCCTTACCCCCTTAACCCCCGCTAACCAACCCCTCCCCACACATACCACCACCACCCACACACACCCTTACCCCCTTACCCCCGCTACCCCCCCACACACACCACCACCACACCCCCCACCTTACCCCCTACCCCCGCTAGCCCCCCCACAACACAACACATCGCAACACGACCCCGTACCCTCACCCCCGCTACCCACACACACACACCACGCACCACCACCACACCCTTACCCCCTTACCTTCACAATTAGCTCTGGTACAACCTTCCAAATGGTGCCCTTCACACTTCTATTCAGAAAAACCCCAGTCCATCTCCAGCGTCTCTTTGGCAATCATTCCCCCCTCCCCCCCCCACACACACCCACACACCCACCCACACACACACACACACACACACACTTACCCCCCTTACCTCCACAATAAGCTCCGGTACAACCTGCAGAGGGGTGCCCTCTACACTGCCGTCCAGAAAACCCCAGTCCATCTCCAGCGTCGCTTTGCCAATAACATCCAAAGTCAGTTTTTTTGACACGGCGTTGATGTCGACGGCGGAGGGGGCCTTGCCCACAGCTGGCACCAGGGGGGCGGCTTGGTGGGGGCATGACTCAAGCAAGACACAGTCCACCAGCTTTTGTGAGTAGACGACGGTTTCGGGAAACAATGGCCTGGTGATGGCAGTAGGGGGAGGGTTGGGAGTGGGGAGTCAGTGTTTTGGACACGGCGTTGATGACGATGGCAGAGGGGGCCTTGCCCACAGCTGCCACCAGGTAGGTTGGGGGAATGACTCAAGCAAGACACAGTCCACCAGCTTTTGTGAGTAGATTACAGTTTCTGGAAACAAGGGCCTGGTGATGGTAGTGGGGGGAGGGGAGGGAGGGGGTTGGGTGGGTGGGAGGGGGGTGGGAGGGGGGTGGGAGGGGGGGGGGGGGGGGGGGGGGGGGGGGTCTTGTATGTGTATTTTTAGTACGGTTTGTATGTGTGTGTGTAAGAGTGTGTGGGTGTGTTTCGTGGTTTGGTGTGTTTTGGTGCGTGTGTGGAGGGGGGGGAGGGCAAGGAAATTTTGATTTGGTTTTAGTTGAAGGTTACCGCTTCTAGAAACATGGGCCTGGTGATGGCAGTGGGGGGAGGGTGGGAGGGGTGGGAGGGGGTATGTGACGTGAGTATGTGTATGTGAGAGTGTGTGGGTGTGTTGTGTGGTTGGTACGTGTGTGTGTGTGTGGGGGGGGGGGGGGGGGCAGGGAGTTCTGATTTGGTTTGAGTTGAAGGTTACGGCTTCTAGAAACCATGGGCCTGGTGATGGCAGTGGGGGGAGGGGGTATGTGAACGTGAGTATGCGTATGTGAGGGTGTGTGGGTGTGTTGCGTGGCTTGGTACGTGTGTGTGTGGGTGTGTGGGTGGGTGGGTGGGTGGGTGGGTGGGTGTGGGGGGGGGGAAGGGAAGTTTTCATTTGGTTTGAGTTGAAGGTTACGGCTTCTAGAAACATGGGCCTGGTGGTGGCATTGGGGGGAGGGGGTATGTGAACGTGAGTATGCGTATGCATATGTGAGAGTGTGTGGGTGTGTTGCGTGGCTTGGTGTGGTTTGGTACGTGTGTGGGGGAGGGGGAGGGCAGGGACGTTTTGATTTGGTTTGAGTTAAAGGATACGGCATCTGGAAACATGGGCCAGGTGGTGGCAGTGGGGGGAGGGGGTATGTGAACGTGAGTATGCGTATGCGTATGTGAGAGTGTGTGGGTGTGTTGCGTGGCTTGGTACGTGTGTGTGTGGGGGGGGGGGGGGGGGGGGGGGGGCAGGGAAGTTCTGATTTGGTTTGAGTTGAAGGTTACGGCTTCTAGAAACATGGGCCTGGTGATGGCAGTGGGGGGGAGGGGGGTGGTGAACGTGAGTATGCGTATGTGAGGGTGTGTGGGTGTGTTGCGTGGCTTGGTACGTGTGTGGGTGGGTGGGGGTGGGTGGGGGTGGGGGGGGGGGAAGGAAGTTTTCATTTGGTTTGAGTTGAAGGTTACGGCTTCTAGAAACATGGGCCTGGTGGTGGCATTGGGGGGAGGGGGTATGTGAACGTGAGTATGCGTATGCGTATGTGAGAGTGTGTGGGTGTGTTACGTGGCTTGGTGTGGTTTGGTACGTGTGTGGGGGTGGGGGAGGGCAGGGTCGTTTTGATTTGCTGTGAGTTAAAGGTTACGGCATCTGGAAACATGGGCCTGGTGGTGGCAGTGGGGAAAGGGTAGGTTAGCGTAGGGTTAGTTTTGGTTGGGTTGGATTGAATTGGGTTGGAGTTAGTTGGGTTGGGTTGGGTTGGGTTGGGTTGGGTTGGGTTGGGTTGGGTTGGGTTGGTGGTTGGGTTGGGTTGGTTGGTTGGTTGGGTGGGTTGGGTTGGGTTGGGTTGTGGTTGGGGGGTTGGGTTAGGGTTGGGTTGGGTGGGTTGGGTTGTGGGGTGGTTGGGTTGGGTTTGGCTTTGGGATTGGGTGGTTGTTGGGTTGGGTTGGGTTGGGTTGGGTTCGGGTTGGGTTGGGTTAGGGTGGGTCTGGGTTGGCGTTGGTTCGGGCTGGGTTGGGTTGGTTTGGGGGTTGGGTGGGTTGGGTTGGGGTTTGGGTTGGGTGGGTGGGCAGTTCTTGGTTGGGTGGGTTGGTTTTGGTTGGGTGATGCTTGGGTGTGGGTTGGGTTTTAGGTGGGTTGGGTTGGCGTGGGTTTGGGTTGGGGTGGCGTGGGTTGGGTTGGGTTGGGGTTTGGGGTTGGTTGAGGTTGCTGTTGGGTTGGGTTGGCTTGGGGTTGGGTTTGGTTGGGTTGGGGTCTTGGGTTAGGTTGGTTGGGTTTGGGTTGGTGTTGGGGGTTGGGCTTGGGTATGTGGCTCGGGTTTGCGTTGGGTTGGGTCTGGGTTTGAGTTGGGTTTGGGTTGAGGTTGTGTTGGTTGGGGGGTCTGTGTATGCGGTGGGGTTTGGGTTGGGTTGGGCTCTTGGGTTGGGTGGGTCTTGGGGGTCGGGTGGGCCCCCGCCCGCCCCCCCCCCCCACTCCGCCCCACCCCTCCCTCCCCCCCCTCCCCCCCCCTCGCCTGCTGGGTTCTTCCCCCCTCCCCCCGCTCCTAACCGCCTCCGACGCCCCAGCAAACCGCGCATACCGCGTCCCCGGCCCCACCCACCGGCGGCTCACCCACGCACCAATCTACCCATCCACCTGTCCACCACCCGCGGGCACCCACCTACCCACCCACCGCATCGGCCAACCCACCTACCCACCCACCCACTCATATAGCCCCGACCCGCCCACCCCGCGCCGCCCACCCCCCACCCACTACCTCCCCAGACCACCCCATCTACTCAGCCACCTACCATCCAACCTTTACAACCCCCCCGCCCACACACACCCCCCTACCCACCCCCCCCCCACCCCCCCCCCCCCCCTCCCCCTCCCGCCACCTACCCCCCCCCATCCACCCCCCCACTTACCCCTACCTACCTACCCACCCACCCATTTACCCCACCCGCCCACCCCAGCCACCTACCCACCCGCCCATCCATCCATCCGCCCACCCATCCATCCACTCACCCATTCACCCACCCATCAACCCATCCCATCCAAACTCCCACCCCACCCATCCACCCCCCACGCACCTACCCTGGCTACCCACCCCACCCTCCCTACCCACCCACCCACCACCATCTACCCTCCCACTCAGCCACCTACCCACCCATCCACCCACGCACCTACCTACCCACCCACCATTTACCCACCCTCCCACCCTAGCCACCTACCCACCCGCCCATTCATCCCATCCACCCACCATCCACCCACTCACCCATTCACCCACCCATCACCCATCCATCCAACTCCCACCCCAACCATCCACCCCCCACCCACCTACCCTCCCTACCCCACCCACCCACCCACCCATCTACCCACCCATCTACCCACCCCACCCACCACCCACTCACCCATCTACCCACCCAGCCAGCCACCCACCCACCCACGCAGCCTACAACACTGAACATCATGTTGCCCTCACATCATTTGAGCAGGACCAAAGGGCTCTTCCAAACTCCCTCCTCACTTCTTTCTACACGGCAGCTGCTTGACCCCCTCATAACACCCTCCACCACCTCCTCCCCCCCCCCCACCTACCCACACTTACCCACCCACCTACCCGTCCACCCATCTACCCACCTACCCGCCCACCCTTCCACCCAGACCTAACCATCCACCTACCCACCATCCCCTCCCAGCCACCCGCCTAACCACCCACGAACCCTACAATGCACGATGCCATGTTGCCCACACCTCAATTAAGAGGGACCAAGAGCTTTCCCAAACGCCATCCTCAATTCTTTCCACACCTTCACAGCTTGACCCCCTCATAACCCCCTCATAACCCCCCTCTCCCAACCTCCTCCCCCACCCCCACCACCCCACCCTCCCACCCAGACACCTACCCACCCTCCCACCCCAGTCACCTTCCCACCCACCCACGCAGCCTACAACACTCAACCTCATGTTGCCCTCACCTTATACAAGCGGGACCAATAGCTCATACCTCCCCCCACCCCCTCCCCGCCTACCCACCTACCATCTACCCACCCAGCCACTTACCCACCCACCCACCCACGCAGCCTACACCACTCAACCTCATGTCGCCCTCACCTCATTTGAGCGGGACGAAGAGATCATACTTCCCCCCTCCCTCCCTACCTACCCACCCACCCACCCACCCACGCCACCTACCCACCCACCCACACAGCCTACAGCACCCTACAACGCACGATGCCACGTTGCCCTCACCTCATTTGAGCGGGACCAATAGCTCATACCTCCCCCCACCCCCTCTCCACCTACCCACCTACCCACCCACCCCTGCCCTACCTACCCACCCACCCACCCACCCACCCACCTACCCATCTACCCACCCAGCCACCCAAGCAGCCTACACCACTGAACACCATGTTGCCCTCACCTCATTTGAGCGGGACCAAGAGCTCATATTCCCCCCTCCCTACCTACCCACCCACCCACCCACCCACCCTTCCACCCACGCCACCTACCCACCCACCCACACAGCCTACAGCACCCTACAACGCACGATGCCACGTTGCCCTCACCTCATTTGAGCTGGACCAATAGCTCATACCTCCCCCCACCCCCTCTCCACCTACCCACCTACCCACCTACCCACCCACCTCCTACCTACCTACCCACCCACCCACGCAGCCTACACCACTTAACACCATGTTGCCCTCACCTCATTTGACCAAGAGCTCATACTTCCCCCCTCCCTCCCTCCCTACCCACCCACCCACCTACCCACCCTTCCACCCACGCCACCTACCCACCCACCCTCAGAGCCTACAACACCCTACAACGCACGATGACACGTTGCCCTCACCTCATTTGAGCTGGACCAAGAGCTCTTCCAAACGCCCTCCTCACATCTTTCCACACGGCAGCTGATTGACCCCCTCACAACTTACCCACCCACCAACCCATCTACCCACCCTCCCATCCCATCCACCTACCCACCCACCCACACCACCATTTACCCACCCTCCCACCCCATCCGCCCATCCACCTGCCCACCCACCTCACCTCATTTGAGCTGGACCAAGGGCTCTTCCAAACGCCCTCCTCACGTCTTTCCACACGGCAGCAGAGCCGTCTGGAGTGCTGAACAGAGAAGTGATCCCAGGTGTCGCGGTCTCAATCTGGCTCCACATGGTGTACCCTGCAACAAGCAATGCCAATTATTTACAAAATGTGGTTGTTAACTTGATTTTGTTGACATTTGGGGAGAATGGTCCAGGGTTCAGAGTTCAAGGTGTTGGACTTGATATTTTGAAAGCCTGCACTTGAAGTGCTGAACAGAGAAGTGGTCCCAGGTGTTGTGGTCTCAATTTGGCTCCACATTGTGTACCCTGCCACAAGGAATGCCTGTGAAGCGGTTTCAGAGGGTTTTGGGGAGATTGGCCCAGGGTCCATGGTCCAGGGTCTAGAATTCAGGGTTCAGGGTTCAGGGTTCAAGGTGTTCGGCTTAAGATTTTAAAGCCTGAACTTGAAGGGCTGAACAAGGAAGTGGTCCCAGGAGTCAAGTTTTTAATCTGGCTCCACATGGTGTTCTCTGCCACAAAGAATGCCGATTCTTTAAAATGATGTTGTAATTTACTTGATTTTATCGAAATTCTGGAATTTAAATTTAAAATGAATTAAATACAAAGAATACAGGTGTAGAGATTACATCAGGATTTGGGAGTATGGTTCAGAGTTCAGTGTTCAGAATTCAGGGTTCAAGGTTTAAGGTTTGGGCATTGAGATTTGAAACCCTGAACTCCGGGGTTTAAGGGCTCAAGATATTATGTGCAGTTGCCTACAAAGTACCAATAGACCATCACCACACCACCCATCACCCATCACGCACCACCCACACATACCACATCATCGCCCGCCACACCATAGAGTGCGCCAACACCTTTGTAGGAGTGGCAACGCCATTCAAACTGAATCCTTGGTGTCGCTGGTTTGTGCCGGGAGACCCACCTCCTGGGGTGAAATTCCTTTCACAACTTTTTTAAAAAATTAATTTGCAGCGTCGCAAGCGACGCGTAAAATTGGCGGAGTGTGTTGGCAACGGAACGAAAGGTGGCAACAATGGAGCTAATCGAAGCCAGTTAGTTATGAGACAGTTGGCTGACGAGTAAGGCTTCAATTTTTTGGTCTGTTGGTCAGTCGGTCGGATGGACAAATGGGTAACCCTGGGGGCTCCCGCCCCCCAGAAGGGAGGGCCTCGCCAAAAAAATGACTAAGAAAAAGAACCAGTGTCTTGCCCAAGTACCTGCTCTGGGTGTAACCCAAGGGGCTCAGCTCACCCAACAAATTCTCAATTAATTCAAACTTATTTTCTGACCCTTTCATCTTGGCTACAGGTCGGTTTGAGCAATATCCAACCTACGTAGCAACAGGGTGCTCCTAGTAGCTTTTGCCCATCACTAATTTGCTCTGTAGAGGTGGGACAGATTGTGGTGGTGGTGTTGGTAATGGTGGTGGTGGTGGTGGTGGTGGTGGTGGGTGGGTGGGTGGGTGGGTGGGTGCCCATCACTGATTTGCTCTGTAGAGGTGGGACAACAGGGTGCTCCTAGTAGCTTTTGGGGTGCTACTTGCAGCTTTAGGGGCTCGTAAGGCCCCTCCCCAAAAGGCTAAAACTAGTGCCCCCAAGACACGAAGGTGCATAATTGAGAACTTGTGGTATATGTACAGGGAACGGCAATATGATATCATATGATACGCACATCACCCCACCCCACCACCACTGCCAAACCAAGCCAGCACCCTCAACACCGTACCCCTACCCCCACCCCACATCCCCATACACACTCACCTCACACACACTCACCCCACACCCTCACACCCACACCCTCACACCCACACCCACGCACATCACCCCAACACACCACCAATGCCAAACCACACCCTCTGCCCCATCCCCATCCCTACGCCCCATCTTCCATCCCCCACCCCCAACACACACCCCAACACACACCCAAACACACACACACCCATCCCCACATCCCCCCATCCCCAAATCCCACATCCCACATCCCACATCCCTATCCCTATCCACACCCACATCCACATCCACATCCCCCCATCCCCAAATCCCACATCCCACATCCCACATCCCTATCCACATCCACACCCACATCCCTATCCCTATCCACATCCACATCCACATCCCACATCCCTATCCACATCCACACCCACATCCCTATCCCTATCCACATCCACATCCACATCCGCGTCCGCACGCACCTTTTGACTTGTTAAGAGGCCGCTGTTGGTGGTTACTCCCCCGCCCCACAATTTCCGGAATCAGTTTGGGGTCCGATACCACTGCGTACTTAGACCCTAGGAATGAGATTTCATACACCCCACCCAGCTCATCCGCCCAGTCCTTAAGCTGCCGTGGAAAGAAAGGCGCCCTGAAGAAGTGGTGGGGGGAAGTTAGCCCCTACTTGAGTTAGCCCCACTTAGGTTTAGGGGGGTTAAGGTTTAGGTTTAGGGTTTATTGAACTTGAACTTGGTTACATAGCTTCAGCCAGCAATTTGGCTGCTCGCCACCTTCGGCAGTAAAAAAATATTATCAGGAAAAGGGTTAGGGTCTATAAGTCAAGGATTTAATTCAAAGGTTCAGGGTTTACGTGTTTATAGGGTTTAGGGGCTAGGGGCTAGGTGGATTTAGGGTGTAGGTAAGTGGACGATAATTTAAGTGGGTGCTAGGTCACCCTACCTGAAAAAGTCAATGAGGTTGCCCAGGACCGGGAGGGTCGACTTGGGGGTGGGGAGGGGGAGAGGGGTTGGTGGGGGGGAGGCTGGAGAGGGGAGGGGCGGTTCGTGGGCTACATGGAGGGTCGACTTTGGGGTGGGGAGGGGGAGGGTGGTGGGTGGGGAGGGGGCTGGAGGGGGGAGGGGCGGTTCGTGGGCTGCACGGAGAATGGGGGAGAGTCTAGGGCCCGAGGGGGGGGGCCTGGAAGAGGTCGGGATTGGCTTGGGGCGGTGCATGGGGCTGGGGATGTGAGAATGCATGGACGTGCCCAGTCCAGGGTCGATCAGGCCCGAACAGGCTGAAGGGACGTGCCTAACCTAGAACAGTCACGCTCAAATGGGGTGGGTAGAGGGCGTCTATATGAGGAAAGGGGAGCGTGGTTGGGATAGGGAAATGAAAGGAAAGGAAAGCAAGGGGAGGGGTGGGAAAGGTCAAAACTGGGTGGTGGAGTGGATCCTTCCTTTGAGGAGGTAGGAGTAGAGGGCAGGGAAGGGTCTGGGGCAGGGACGAGGTATAGTGGTGCTCGGGAGGTTGGTGTGCGCAAGAACAGCGAGAATTGGTAGGTTATTGTGCAGCTGCGGTGGAGCGAAAGGTGGTGATCTGGAGCGGGTGGAAGAGAGCACATGCGCGCACATGGCCGTGGAGCAGGCGGTTTTTCGGTTGAGTCGGTTGAACCAAACGAGGGCAGAGCTGGCCAGCTAGCAACTAGCGAGGCAAACCCCGGGGCAAACCCCTGCCCCTGCTACCCCCCTCTGCCTCTGCTACCCCCCTATACCCAAGAGTTCGACCCTAGTTGGTGGAACGTTTTCGAATCTGCGTCTAGTCGAGGAAATACAGGGCGTAACCACCATGGTCCCGTCCAAGAACGCGGGTTTGAATTGCGTCGACAGGGCGACAGTCCAGCTAAGATATTACGGCGCAATAATGGCTTCTCTGGTTATCAATTGTGTGCCAAGCACATTCTCGACGATTGGTTGTGCAGTAATGCCTCCGTGTTCGAAACTTGGAGTCCCTGCCCACAAATTAATCACTGCTTTAATACTGTATGGACTATGGAGACAGCCAGGCATATGATGCCGAGGAGGAGGACAAGAAGTCTTTCCACGCCTTTAATAAATACAAGCAGACCTATTGCCTGCTGCCCGGGGTCTCACACGTCCAGACCGTAATAAAACCTCCTGATGAGTTAAGGGTCCATGTGCGCAGCTGGGGCGTCCAACCTCGCGTTTTTACCGCCCTGAATGAAGGAGAGACTCAACGGTTGCACCAGTCACACAAAATAAATCACAATTATGTCAGGTGATATAGCTTCAATTTTTTCGATTGGCTTTAAGGGATGGCTGCAAAAATCCTGCTCTGCTGCCTGTCTGACATCTCCCAGTCCGGGCTGTTGCAGAAAAGAAAATCATGATTCTGTCAGGTGATCTAGCTCCAATGTTTTGCAGTCAGACATCAGTGCATGGGCCAATCGAATGAGTTGCGTGGCGAGTTCGGCTGTCATCCTGTTACCACAAGGGAGCAAGGTGTGGTTCAGGGATTTGATTTGATTTGATTTGATTGTTACATGTCTTTTCAACCCTGCGTTTTTGCCTATCTGACAGAATTTAGTCTGGATGTTAATATATGGTACATTGTCTGTCTATATATAAAGATAGATAGTTAGATAAATGTAGGTTCCAGTCCAGAGGTAGGCCAAATAGGCTTAGACTTGCCCAACGGTGAAAAAAACAGCTTTCTATGGGTCTGTCGCGGGTCAGTTGCGTTTCAGGACGCAGGCTATATGCTGATTCGGCTGCGTCTCAGGACGCAGGCTGTGAAATTGGTTACGTCTCGGGACGCAAAGCTGGGGGTCCTCCTGAACAACCCTGCATCCTAGTATCAAGGACAATCTACGGTAATATGAAATGCATTTCATCTTCTGTTATTCTTCTACCACCAACCACCGCATCACAGCACCTGCAAATTCTACCAGAAAGAAAGGTACTCTTATCTGATTCAACATTTAAATTGTGAGCTCGAAAACGTAGTCTTGCTATGCATTTAATATCATAGTATCATACCTATTAGTCAACAAGTTACTGTATATGTAACTATAGCTTCTATCTTCTTACATCATCCAAGTCGCATAACTGGAAATTAAAATTAAAATGTTTACATCCGTGTAATGCAGTTACTCACAGGACGTGGTGTTAAGGACACCACAGCGTAATTGCATAAGTAATATATTAAATACATACTCCTTGGTCATTGCTCAGTTTCCAGGGGTACAGTGGTACACTGCATTTAGAGATTGCCAGTCAATGACTGTCCTTTAATCAATTTAGAGATGCCCCTTTCAAATTTTCTGATTCAATCTTGCTCAGTGACGTCTGGTTATCCAAAAGAATGTCAGAGAAAGCTTATATAAAACTTAATTTCTGAACTTAGTAATCCATGAGGCCAACATTGCCTGTTGCTATCTATGGCTGCCATTCTAACATTTTCTAGAAAGACTCTTTTCGCAAACTCGTCTTCCTTGCGTTCAACGACTTTATTCATAAAACTGGTGCTAGTACATGTCTCCTTAGGAGCACATGCAATTGACAAACAAAAAAACCAAACATGTCCGCTGAGGGGATCGAACCCCCGGCTTTCTGCGATTTACCTTATTTGTAAAGCAGATACTCTGACCACTGAGTTAAGCAGACAATGATAAATAAAGACTGCAGTTTGGATATAAACGTTCCTAACAAGTTGCCTTTGTTTATGGATTCGCTTGTGTTGTTTTGGCATGGCGCTTCGTTCTGTTTTGCCCCCCCCCCCCACCCCCCACCCACCCCCTCCCTCCTTTCTGCCTCTCTTTCCCTATAGCCCAGCTTTGCACAGTTTGTTGGTTTCGCTTCTGACGTCTACGCTCTTGCTTGTGGTTTCTGGTGTTCGGGCGGGGCTTCGTGTTGGCTGCATCATATATCAGATGCTTACAGCCAACAGGTCTGCCCTATGAGGTGGATTCTCTTGCCCCTTTCATGTGTGCCTGCTTGCTAAGTCTTGCTCGGATTGGTTTCTGGACTCTCTGTTCTTCGTCTGGACTCGCCCTTTTCTGCTCGGGTTGCCTATCGTTGCTCTTCTTGGCATCCAGGTCCTTTTCTGCTAGATGGTTGTGCTGGGTTGACTTGCGCTTTTTTCTGTTAGAGGCATTATCGCTGCATATTCAGGTGCTCATAGCGCTTGCCCTTGATTAGTCTTCAGCTCTTTTGGCTTTGCCCTCTTGTCCTGTGTTTGTTGGGCTTGGTGCTGGGGATTGCCTTCCTCGGCATCCCTCCCCTTCACGCTCCCCTTTACGCTCTTCTTTCCGCCTCAGGTTGTTTCTTTTTGTTGGACTTGACCTAGTTTGTTTTCAGGTTTGTGGGGGTGCCTTAAAACCCCTCGTGCATCCGTGTTATAAAATTGGATGGTCGGCAGGCTGTGCTGCTGTCCAGTCTCGGCAGTGATTTGATGAGTTTATGAACGAACCCTCTCTCTTTCGCTAGTTTTCAGTCTCGGCATTGATTTTTGCTGAGTTTGTAACTATATCCTCTCTCTCTAATGGATTCGCTAGTTTTTCTATGCCTTGGTAGTTCGCATTGCTTTTTGTCAAGCCTTTTATTTGCTCTTTCGTACGCTTTTTTGGAGGTCACCTCCTGGACCAGGTTCTGAGGGGTATGTTGCCCAAACCCTCACTGTTATAAAACTGTCCAGCTGCCTCGGCGCTGTTCAGTCTCGGCATTGATTTTTGCTGAGTATGTAACTATGTTCTCTCTCTCTCTCTTTCCTCATCCCAGTCTGGAGGGCGGAATGGTCCAGACCCGGTGGTTAAGGCTTCGGCCCCCGGAGTTCGAGCCCCGCTGCCGGAAGACGGCGGGTGGTTTCTCGAGTCCGACATTAGGGCGGTGTTGTCTCACTGCTTGGACATGAACCCCTTGTAATCTTTCTTTTCTTTCCTCATGAGCCCCTTGTAATCTTTCTTTTCCCCCCCCTCTCTCCCCCCTCCCCCTCTTATTGTTGAAGGTCACGGCAACGGGAGCTCGAGCCCCACTGCAGGAAGACAGTGGGCGTCTCGAGTCCGTTCTTTCGAGGGCGGTGGTGTTCCACTGCCAGGGCAAGTGCCACTTGTAATCTTTCTTTCTCCCCCCCCCCCCCCCCCCCCCCCCCCCCTCTCGAGGTCTCGGGGTCGATCCTCGCAGGGACGAAAGAAAAGGGGGGGGGGGGGGGGGGGGGGGGAATCAGCAGCACAGGTATAGCTCAGCCGGTGAACAGCCCGGGTTTGGCTTAAAAACAGTATAACAACCAAATCCAATCTCACCCAATTGTTAAACTGGTGCTTGCATACACCATACATCAGCTAGCCCAACCCATAATGGGAGAGAG
This sequence comes from Chlamydomonas sp. ICE-L, assembly GCA_013435795.1. Lineage (NCBI taxonomy): Eukaryota > Viridiplantae > Chlorophyta > Chlorophyceae > Chlamydomonadales > Chlamydomonadaceae > Chlamydomonas > Chlamydomonas sp. ICE-L. The sequence continues at coordinate 10,184,247 of JACBWV010000223.1, forward strand.
GCATGGATCCGTTAGGCCAACCCAGCAATGGATATAGCATCCGTGTCGCTGGTTTGTGTCGGGAGACCCACCTCCTGGGGTGTAAGTCCTTTCACAACTAAAAAAAAAAAAAAAAAAAAGAGGCATGTAAGCAACAGGGTTATCCCAGCTCACAACATGTGTGGGAAGAGAAACCAACGCTTCTAGCTGCTAGTCTTGGTGGTCTTGAAACATTCTGCACTCCGGAGTGTGGTGTACTGGTGGAGCCATGTTTATTCTACCCATGTTTACTCTACCCGTGTTTATTCTACCCATGTTTATTCCGCCAGCAGACGGTGAGCAGCCCGAAGGTTGGGAACTCAAAAAACGGGATGGAACGAAAACGGTCTATTCACGTTTACATTTCCTCTGGTAATTCTCTTTTCGGCGAGCAGCCTAATTGCTGGCAGGGGACATGTAACCAAGGTCAAGTTCAAGTATGCGCAAAGCGTTTTTCATCTCACCAATGGGTAGTCTTCGCATATCAATGTGGCCTGGACCTTCTAGCTGCTGCTAGTAAACGAGTATGAACAAAGTGTGTCTCATCCAACCAATGGGTAGTCTTCAAACGCCAATGTGTTACAGAACACAGTTTACCAAACGTTTTCACCTCACCACAGGGTAGGCTTTCTCTACCTAGTGTACTACTGAGAAACCTGGCATAGAAGCTTCTAGGGCCTTCCCCCGGCTCACTACTCCGCTAGAAAGAGCGCTGTGCCGCACGTGACGTACTTTGTCAATTAATAGTTGTACCGGGTTAATTACTGCAATACAATTGTTAATTGGAATTAATTCCGTTCAGACCCCGGAAAGGTGTCCCAAGAGAGAGCGCTGTGCCGCACGTGACGTACTTAGTTAATTAACAATTGTACTGGGGCAGTTCAATTGCTCATTGGAATTAAGTCCGTTCATGCCCCAGAAAGGTGTTCCAAGAGTCCTAAAGCAACCTAGTCTACCTGGAAGCTGACATCACCAACTTTCTAGTACTCCTATAGTCGTTGGGCCTAGCCTAGTGGCTGACACAAGAGCTGCTTAGGAGCTGCTGCATGGGACCCAATATGACTACAATGAAGTATAATTACCGCCCTCAACTAAGCAGATACACAACGGTTACACCGCTCACACTGGCGGAGGAGCAATTTAACCTAAGGGTTCGGCGTCCGTGGGCTCCCTCGGACGACGCCAGCCGGCGTTGCGCATGACCTGCATGGAAGGTTCGAGACGTCTCACGCCACCTGCGGATACAATGAAGTATAATTCCAGCTCAAATTAGGCCTTGTTGTGAACTATGAAGTACAGGTCCAGCTTTTAGGCCATGCCGTAGACCATGAAGTACAAGTACAGCTTTGGGGCCATGTTGTAGTAGACTATGAAGAACAGGTCCAGCTTTTAGGCCATGTCGTAGACCATGAAGTACAAGTACAGCTGTTGGGCCATGTTGTAGTAGACTATGAAGTACAGGTCCAGCTATTAGGCCATGTCGTAGAGCATGAAGTACAAGTACAGCTTTTGGACCATGTTGTAGTAGACTATGAAGTACAGGTCCAGCTTTTAGGCCATGTCGTAGACCATGAAGTACAAGTACAGCTGTTGGGCCATGTTGTAGTAGACTATAAAGTACTGGTCCAGCTTTTAGGCCATGTCGTAGACCATGAAGTACAAGTACAGCTGTTGGGCCATGTTGAAGTAGACTTTGAAGAACAGGTCCAGCTTTTAGGCCATGTCGTAGACCATGAAGTACAAGTACAGCTGTTGGGCCATGTTGAAGTACACGATAAAGTACAGGTCCAGCTATTAGGCCATGTCGTAGAGCATGAAGTACAAGTACAGCTGTTGGGCCATGTTGTAGTACACGATGAAGTAAAGGTCCAGCTTTTAGGCCATGTGGTAGACCCTGAAGTACAAGTACAGCTGTTGGCCATGTTGTAGTGCTCGATGAAGTACAGGTCCAGCTATTAGGCCATGTCGTAGAGCATGAAGTACAAGTACAGCTGTTGGGCCATGTTGTAGTACACGATGAAGTACAGGTCCAGCTTTTAGGCCATGTTGTAGACCATGAAGTACAAGTACAGCTGTCGGGCCATGTTGTAGTGCACGATGAAGTACAGGTCCATTGTTTAAGCCATGTTGTAGACAGCGATCATCCTCTTGCAGACAGGGCTGCGGGGAAGCAGAGGTGCACACCTCAGTCGTGATTTGGATATATGAGTGGGGATATAAATCTGAAGATACATTGGTATATTATTATCCTGTGGCTCAAAGATCCCAAGACCAGCCGTAATAGTTAATTACCTAGCAAATGCAAGTGCACACCAAATTAATCTGCAGTTAAATGATAATATATATATATATATATATATATATACATATCATGTACATAATGATCTAGTTATTTTGCAAACAGGGCTGCAGGGAAGCAGAGGCGCACACAATATTAATCTGCAGTAAAATGATGTCATATATATCATGCATTTATCATGTATATATATCATGTACATAATGATTTAGTTATTTTGCAAACAGAGTTGCAGGGAAGCAGAGGTGCACACCATATTAATCTGCAGTTGAATGGTATTATATATATCATATATATCATGTACATAATGATCTAGCTATTTTGCAAACAGGGATGCGGGAAAGCAGAGGTGCACGCCTCAGTTGTGATTTGGATAGAGGAGTGGGAGAGTGGAGAGAAGTGGGAATATAAATCTGCAGATAAATAAGTATATACGTATCCTATGGCTTGAAGATCCCGGGACCAGCCGTAATAGTTAATTACCTAGAAAATGGTAAATGAATGGTAAATTTAGCCTAGTCAGACTGCCAGCATCATATGATATAGCTAGTTCCGGCTTACGCAGTGGTGTTCTTAACTTCACGTCCTGAGAGTGGCACATTACTCGGATGTAACAATTTAATTTCAATTTCAATTTCATATGATGGCATCGTTCCCTATTTATAAGTGCATGCCGGTGTGCCTTCTGCAAAACCTGTCTAAATCAACCTGGCGGCTTCTCTAATTGCGGTAGGCTGGTGTAATAGATAATTACCTAGCAAATTAGTTAGCTATCTTTCTTCGCAACCAAGAGTATCTGAGTGAAAATTGTCGAGAATTTCTAGTAAAATTATCAGAAGTCTCGATTCCCTCGATCAAAATTGTATTGAATTCTCGGATTTCCAGGCAAGAATTCTCGATTTCAATTACGATGTACGAGTTCTCGCAGAAACGTTTTGTCCAGTTCATCCCCTGAATTGCTATAATTACCTAGCAAATTAGTCAGCTATCCTTCTTCACAACCGATAGTATCCTTAAGATATGAAGGTGGTGGTGGTGGTGGTGTTGGTGGTGGGGGGGATGTCAACGGCAGAGGGGGCCTTGCCCACAGCTATCCTTCTTACAACCGATAGTATCCTTTACATGTGGTGGTGGTGTTGGTGGTGGGGGGGATGTCAACGGCAGAGGGGGCCTAGCCCACAGCTATCCTTCTTACAACCGATAGTATCCTTTACATGTGGTGGTGGTGTTGGTGGTGGGGGGGGATGTCAACGGCAGAGGGGGCCTAGCCCACAGCTATCCTTCTTACAACCGATAGTATCCTTTACATGTGGTGGTGGTGTTGGTGGTGGGGGGGATGTCAACGGCAGAGGGGGCCTAGCCCACAGCTATCCTTCTTACAACCGATAGTATCCTTTACATGTGGTGGTGGTGTTGGTGGTGGGGGGGATGTCAACGGCAGAGGGGGCCTTGCCCACAGCTATCCTTCTTACAACCGATAGTATCCTTTACATGTGGTGGTGGTGGTGGTGGTTGGTGTTGGTGTTGGTGGTGGGGGGGGATGTCAACGGCAGAGGGGGCCTAGCCCACAGCTATCCTTCTTACAACTGATAGTATCCTTTACATGTGGTGGTGGTGTTGGTGGTGGGGGGAATGTCAACGGCAGGGGGGGCCTAGCCCACAGCTATCCTTCTTACAACCGATAGTATCCTTTACATGTGGTGGTGGTGGTGGTGGTGGTGGTGGTTGGTGTTGGTGTGGGGGGGGGATGTCAACGGCAGAGAGGGCCTTGCCCACAGCTATCCTTCTTCACAACCGAGAGTGTCCTTTACATGTGGTGGTGGTGGTGGTGGTGGTGGTTGGTGTTGGTGTTGGTGGGGGGGGGGGGGTGTCAACGGCAGAGGGGGCCTAGCCCACAGCTATCCTTCTTACAACTGATAGTATCCTTTACATGTGGTGGTGGTGTTGGTGGTGGGGGGAATGTCAACGGCAGGGGGGGCCTAGCCCACAGCTATCCTTCTTACAACCGATAGTATCCTTTACATGTGGTGGTGGTGTTGGTGGTGGTGGTGGTTGGTTTTGGTGGGGGGGGGGGATGTCAACGGCAGAGAGGGCCTTGCCCACAGCTATCCTTCTTCACAACCGAGAGTGTCCTTTACGTGTGGTGGTGGTGGTGGTGGTGGTGGTTGGTGTTGGTGTTGGTGGTGGGGGGGGGATGTCAACGGCAGAGGGGGCCTAGCCCACAGCTATCCTTCTTACAACTGATAGTATCCTTTACATGTGGTGGTGGTGTTGGTGGTGGGGGGAATGTCAACGGCAGGGGGGGCCTAGCCCACAGCTATCCTTCTTCACAACCGATAGTGTCCTTTACATGTGGTTGTGGTTGTGGTGGTAGTGGTGGTGGTGGTTGGTGTTGGTGTTGGTGGGGGGGGGGATGTCAACGGCAGAGGGGGCCTTGCCCACAGCTATCCTTCTTCACAACCGAGAGTGTCCTTTACATGTGGTGGTGTTGGTGGTGTTGGTGGTGTTGGTGGTTGGTGTTGGTGTTGGTGGGGGGATGTCAACGGCAGAGGGGGCCTTGCCCACAGCTATCCTTCTTCACAACCGAGAGAATCCTTATCATGTAAGTGACACATTAACAAGCCCACAGCCGCAACGAGCCCAGCCATGTGATGATATGATGCCAAAGAATAGTGGCCTAACTAATTCAAATTCAGTTCAAGGCTACGTCAAATTTGAAGATTATATCAGTTACAGAAGCCACGCTCAACTTGGAATCAGCATTGATTGCAATGTTTTTTTTAAACCCATCCGTCTACCCATCCACCCTCCCACCCATCCACCCATGAACACCCCTCCACGTACCATGTCACACTGGTCTTGACACTTGCTACCCCATCCGTCTTGGCATTAGCATCCAATGCAATGCCTCGAACTGAAGCAGTGTCACAAGCAATAATAATGATGAGTACATTTTTCCTGCTGCCCTACTGGACTCCAAATGTGCCTGCAGCTTGACGGAGTCGAGGGGGACTTATGAACATCACAAACACATACCATGTCACACGGGTCTTAATAGCCACTACCCCCCCCCCCCCCACCCCACCACTCACCTACCCATCCACCCACCTACCTACCCACTACCCACCCACCTACCCGCCCACCCACCCATCTTCCCCCCCCAGCCACCCTCCCTACCCTGCCCCACCCCTCCACGTACCATGTCACACGTGTCTTGATAGCAGCCCCCCCCCCCCCCCCCACACACACACACTCACTTCCCCCCCCACCTACCCATCCACCCGCCCGCCCATCTACCCACCTTTCCCCCTCCAGACCCCCTCCCTCCCCCCCCCCTCCACGTACCATGTCACTCGTGTCTTGATAGCAGCTACCCCATCCGTCTTGGCATTGTACCTGAGCATCAGCTCTGCAACGTTCTAAAAACAGCAGCAGAGCAGAGAGAAGGATTGAGGGCACTAACATGTGGTGATCGGCATATCATGTGATGTTGGCCAAAGGCGAGTATGATATCATACAAATTGCATGAAATGATAATGTTATTAAATGGTAACTTTGGCGTAGTCAGACTCTGCCGACATCATATGATATCACATGATGGCATGGTAGCATATGATACCATATTGCCGTTCCCTACTAACATGTGGTGCTTGATATAGAATGGGAACAGAGAAGTGGGGGTCATTGCTGTTGCCCAAGTCCTCAAGCTTCTGGACAGCTCTAGAGGTCCCCACTCCCCAGTCCCCACCAGGGTCGCTCAAACCGTCTCGTTTCATGTCTCCAATGCAGATTTGGGAAGGATTGTCACGATGGAAACGTATAATTTTGCCCATGTCAAAAAAATAACTGTAGACTTTGGACATGGCAGCCTTGACCAAACCTGGTCCCCAGGCCTCCAGCTTCTGGACAGCCCTAGAAGTCCCCACTCCCCAGTCCCTACCAGTAGGTTTGGGAAGCAAACGTATATTTTGATTTTTGTATGCCGTATAAACGTATGAACGTATGCGTATAAACGTATGAAAACGTACGAGGGAAATTAGACACTTCTCGAGAATATACTTTTACATGGGTTTAAAGATATTGCCACGTAGCTAATTTCATTGGCATCACATATCAACTCTCAAAAAAATAATCGGACAAGTTTAGATTGTCCAAATCTCAAAACATAAATCACGACCAGAAGCGTGTCGATCGAGAAGCGCGGTGCCAATCTAAGGGAGCCATTCACTGCCAATAAAAATTTACATACTGTCTATGTAACCATGTTCACGTTGCACTAGGCTCAAGTCATCTTTCTAGGCAGCTCCCTGAGTCAGCTACAGGTGTCAGAGGTATGTGAGCATGTCGCAGCTTTTAGACAGCTCCCTAAGTCAGCTACTGGTTCAGTCCTCAAGGCCCATGGCATCCAAGGCTACCTCCTCATCAACATAGACTTTGTCGGCAAGGTCAGCATTGGCAGCTGTGCATATCATATTTCCCCCCTTTCAAAGGAGAGGTTGGCCCTCAGCTTTGTGTATATAACTGTATACGTGTATAATAATATAACTGTATAACTATATTGCAATAGTGTCCATGTTCACATTGCACTAGGCCTGCACCATCAATCCACCGCGCCCTCATGGGAGCTCAATGGAATGGAAGGCTAGGGGACACTCTGATATATGTGCCTGATATCTGGCTATCTAAATGAAACTTTGGTCCAAATTTAAACAAATTGTACTATTGAAAGGTTAATTTTATTGCATAATGTGATAGAGGAGGTTAGTAGCTTTCCAATGAGCCATCTAAATCAAATATTGAATGAAAACCGAGAAATTTAAATGCCGGGAAGCGAGCTGTACTTTTCGACGTACACTACTCATACGTTTGTACATACGTATGATTATCCGTTTCGAGAAAAAATCATACGTATGAATATACGTATGATTATATGAACGTATGATTATGCAGTCATACGCCGGCCCAACCCTACCTACCAGGGTTGCTCAAACCGTCTCGTTTCATGTCTCCAATGCAGATTTGGGAAAGATTGTCACGTTGGAAACGTATAATTTGGCCCATGTCAAAAAAAGAACTGTGGACTTTGGACATGGCAGACTTGACCAAACCTGGTCCCCAGGCCTCCAGCTTCTGGACAGCCCTAGAGGTCCTCACTCCCCGGTCCCCAACAGGGTTGCTCAAACAGTCTCATTTCATGTCTCCATTGTAAAATGTTGGAGGGGTTGTCACTACTGTACGTAACTATTTGGCTACCCCTGGACTGTAAAAACGGATATTTTATCGCTACTAGAGCACGATATCTTAGTCCTGGATCTTCCCCTTGTGATGAAAATATCTTGTTACACTTATTAATAAATGTGACCGATGTATGTATGTAACAGTCCAGGGGGTAGGCCAAATAGGCTCAAGGGACTTGCCCAACCGTGATAGGAAGAGCTAAAAATGAAAAGCAAAAATTTGACAAAAAACGTGAAGTTACATGATCTGCATAGCATGAACCGAGACATGAAGCGGGTTTTAGCTGAGGATCTGAGATTTCCGAGGCATGGAATTTGAAAAATCGCAGAGCGAAGCGACGACGTGGCAGTCTTATGGCGGGGTAGATACGGGTGGGGGGGGATTACCCAGACCCTAGATTCGCTACCATTTTCGAGAAACTCGAGCGAGCAAAGAGGCCAACATAACTGTAAAACGCTATAAGTTAGACTATCTGCATAGCATGAACTCGCCCCCCCTGCCGTTTATGATGTGCAGTTTTTCAGTTCCCCAGTCTGCCCCAGTTCTTGTTTCTTAAACTGCCATTCCTGTTTTGAAGGTTGGGCAAGTCCCTTAAGCCTATTTGGCTACCCCTGGACTGTAAAAATACACACACAGGGATCAAGGCACTCATCTACCATCCGGACAAGAGAGCAACCTCTTAAGGGGAGATTCACGGCTACTTGTAGGCAAAGGCAGTATGACATCATATGATGCCGGCAGTCTGCCTTGGCCAAAGTTACCATTTATATACAATAACATATGATGCAATTTGTATGATATCATACGATATCATACTCGCCTTTGGCCAGCATCCTATGATCTGCCGGTCCATATCTATAAGGGATGTAGAGCACCATGGCTTAGCTCTGAATCTCCCCATGTGGGCTCAAGGCACTCACCTGCCATCCAGACAAGAGAGAGTTTTTGGCGGAGTCCCCCCTTCTGGGGGACGGGAGCCCCCAGTGTTACCCATTTGTCCGTCCGACCATCCGTCCGACCATCCATCCGTCTGATCGCGATGAAGCCCGACACGTCAGCCAACGGCCTCGTAACTAACTCGCTTCCGTTGCCACCTGTCGCTCCGTCGCGATCTCTCTCCGCCAATTTTTAGAACTTGTCTAAAGGTGATATTCACGGCTATCAGGGACGTAGAGCACCATGGCTTAGCTCTGAATCTCCCCATGTGGGCTCAAGGCACTCACCTGCCATCCAGACAAGAGAGAGATCTCCAAAGGAGTGTTTCTATTTCTGTCAGTAGCCTCTATGTTGGCGCCAGCCTTCACCAGAGCCTCAGGAATCTCAGACGGGGGGTACCTGAAGCAGTCATTTGTTCCGTTTGTTTTGCTTGTTTAGTAGGTGGGTTGGCTGGTCTTTTGGTAGCTTGGTTTTGTTTTTCTGAGTTTTGTGTCATCGCAGGTGTTATGGCTCTTGCAGCATGTTAAGCATTTCACCAGAGCCTGAAGAATCTCAGACAGGGGTCACCTTAAGCAGTCATTGGTTTCGTTTGTTTTGCTTGTTTGGTAGGTGGGTTGGTTCGTTGGTCGTTTGGTAGCTTGGTTTTGTTTTTCTCAGTTTGTGTCATCGCAGGTATTATGGCTCTTGCAGCATATTAAGCATTTCACCAGAGCCTGAAGAATCTCAGACAGGGGTCACCTTAAGCAGTCATTGGTTTCGTTTGTTTTGCTTGTTTGGTAGGTGGGTTGGCTGGTCTTCTGGTAGCTTGGTTTTGCTTTTCTGAGTTTTGTGTCATCGGAGGTGTTATGGCTCTTGCAGCATGTTAAGCATTTCACCAGAGCCTGAAGAATCTCAGACGGGGGTCATCTGAAACAGTAATTTGATTCGCTTGGTTTGCTTGTTTGGTGGGTGGGTTGGCTGGTCATTTGATTCGCTTGGTTTGCTTGTTTGGTGGGTGGGTTGGCTGGTTGTTTGGCAGCTTGGTTTTGTTTTGCTCAGTTTTTTGCTGTCGCAGGGGTAATGGCTCTTGCAGCAGATTGAGCCTAAGGAATCTCAGACAGGGTGGGTACCTGAACCAGTCATTTGTTTTGCTTGGTTGATAGATTGGCTGGCTGGTTCGTCTGCAGCTTGTTTTAGATTTGCTCGGTTTTGTGCCGTCATGGGGGTTATGGCCCTTGCAGCATATTGAGCATGTGAACAGAGCCTCCGGAATCCCAGATGGGGTGGGGGTTAACTGAAGCAATCATTAGTTTTGCTTGGTTGGTAGGTTGGCTGGCTGGTTAGTGGGTAGCTTGGTTTTGTTTCGCTCGTTTTTGTGCTGTCGCGGGGTTTTTGGCTCTTGCAGCAGATTGAGAATTTTGCCAGAGCCTCTGTAATCTCAGATGTGTGGGGGGGGTTAACTGAAGCAATCATTAGTTCCGCTTGGTTGGTATGTTGGCTGGTTGGTCTGTAGCTTGTTTAGATTTGATCAGTTTTGTGCTGTCACGGGGGTTATGGCTCTTGCAGCAGATTGAGCATTTCAACAGAGCCTCCAGTATCTCAGACGGGGTGGGTACCTGAACCAGTCATTTGCTTTTCTTGGTTGATAGATTGGCTGGCTGGTCTGTCTGCAGCTTGGTTTTGTTTTGCTCGGTTTTATGCTGTCGCGGGGGTTATGGCTCTTGCAGCAGATTGAGCATTTCAACAGAGCCTCCAGAATCTCAGACGGGGTGGGTACCTGAACCAGTCATTTTGTTTTTCTTGGTTGATAGATTGGCTGGCTGGTTCGTCTGCAGCTTGGTTTTGTTTCGCTCGGTTTTGTGCCGTCGCGGGGGTTATGGCTCTTGCAGCAGATTGAGCATTCTACCATAGCCTCAAGACTTGAAGAAGTCTTTTGGTTGAGGCTTTTACTAGAGCCTCAGGAATCCCAGATGGTGGGTACCTGAAGCAGTCGTTTGTTTTGCTTGGTTGGTAGAGTGGTTGGCTGGTTGGTCTGTAGCTTGTTTTAGATTTGCTCGGTTTGTGCCGTCGCGGGGGTTATAGCCCTTGCAGCAGATTGAGCATTTCACTAGAGCCAGAGGACCTAAAGAAACCATTTGCTTGAGGCTTTTACTAGAGCCTCTGGAACCCCAGATGGTGGGTACCTGAACCAGTCGTTTGTTTTCCTTGTTTTTGTGCCATCGCAAGGGTAATGGCTCTTGCAGCAGATTGAGGATTTTACCCCAGCCTCAGAAATCTCAGTCGGGAGGGTACCTGAACCAGTCCTTTGTTTTTCTTAGGTTTGTGCCGTCCAGGGGTTATGACTCTTGCAGTATATTGAGATATTTACTTGTTCAACCCAACCACCCTAGTCCCCTCACTCATTCCTCATTCTGCGTATTGCCCCCACAACCGCTACCCACCCACCCCCACTCGCACACCTATAACCACCACCATCAAAACTACCTCTACAACCACCACCACCACCGCCACTACCTCAACAACCACCACCTACCACCACCACCCTCTTTTCCACCACCTCTGCGTTAGGATGTAGGCAAGTCTGAATTTGCCTATGTCGTTATCCCTCAGCTAAATTGCAACGATAGAATAAAAATAAAAAAACACGAGCATCATCACTCCACTCACATACTTGTGATGTTGATGATGATGATGACGATAATGATGATGTTGATGACGATGATGATGTTGATGATAATGATGACGATGATGATGATGATGATGATGATAATGATGATGATGATGATGATGTTGATGATGATGATGATCTTGATGATGATGATGATGTTGATGATGATGATGATGATAATGATGATGATGATGTTGATGATGATGATGATCTTGATGATGATGATGATCTTGATGATGATGATGATGATGATGATGATGTTGGTGATGATGATGATGTTGGTGATGATGATGTTGATGATGATGATGTTGATGATGTTGATGATGATGATGTTGATGATGATGATGTTGATGTTGATGATGATGATGATGTTGATGATGATGATGATGATGATGATGATGATGATGTTGATGATGATAATGATGATGATGATGATGATGTTGATGATGATGATGTTGATGATGTTGATGATGATGATGTTGATGTTGTCGATGATGTTGCTGTTGATGATGATGATGATTATGATTATGATGATAATGATGATGATGATGATTATGAAGATGATGATGATGTTGATTATGATTATGATTATGATGATGATGATTATGCCGATGCCGATGATGATGTTGATGCTGTTGATGATTATGATTATGATGATGAGGATGATGATGGTGGTGATGATGATGATGATGAGGATGTTGATGATGATGATGCTGTTGATGATTACGTTAACGATGAGCATGATGTTGATATTGATGATGTTGATGATGATGATTATGATGATGATGTCAATGATGATGATGATGATGATGATGATGATGATGATGATGTTGATGTTGATAATGATGATGATGATAATGATGATGATGATGATGATGATGATGATGTTGATGATGAGGATGATGATTATGATGATATTGATTATGATGATGTTGATGTTGATGACGAGGATGATGATTATGACGATATTGATTACATTGTTCCTGTAGTGGGGGTACTTATGAAGGGGTACTTATGAAGGGGTACTTATGAAGGGGTACTTATGAACATCATGAAAACAATAAAGAAATAAAGTGACTCAATTGTAGTAGCACTCCTTGGCAATGTATGTGAGAGGAGTGTCATACATATATTAAAAACAAATGTCCCTGGAGTTGAGGGGTACTTATGAACATCATGAAAACAATACAATACAAAACAGACTCACTTGTAGTGCCCCTCCTTGGCAATGTACGTGAGAGGAGTGTCCCCATTAGCGTTGACCTCGTTCAGGTCAGCATTGCTAGAGATGGCAAGCCTGCAGTTGTGGGCGGGTAGGAAAGGATATATAGTAACAAATAAAATACAAATACAAATAGTTGCAATAATAATAATAAAAATAATTATTATTATTATAATAAAATAAAATAAAAATAGTAGCAATGATAATAATAATAATTATTATTATAATAAAATAAAATAAATTACAAATAGTAGCAATGATAATAATGATAATGATAATAATAATAACAATAATAATAATAATATTAATTACCGGTATAATAAAATAAAATACAAACAGGGGGGGGGGGGGGGGGGGGGGGGGGGGGGGGGACAAATCTTCTGCCCCATGCCCTTTTTTCCTTCAGAGGGCTGAGTTTACCACCCACCCCCTGGCTCTGGAACCGACTTGGAGGCCATTATCTCCTCCCACAATAATAATTAGGGGGTCAAAGTAGGGTGCATTTTGTATAGATTGTAAAGGCCTATCTAATGGTGCTGCTCCCATAACCATGCACCCTTTATGGAGCAAGAAAAAATAAATAAGACAATACAATCAGCGTTTGTGGGCACACGGACGAAGCCCATCATCACTATCAATGTTACATGAGAGGTAGGGCCTGGGGGGTTAGGGGCCTGGGGGCCTATGTTAGGGGCCTATGTTAGGGGCCTGGGGGGTTAGGGGCCTGGGGGCCTATGTTAGGGGCCTGGGGGCCTTTGTTAGGGGCCTGGGGGGTTAGGGGCCTGGGGGCCTATGTTAGGGGCCTGGGGGTTAGGGGCCTGGGGGCCTATGTTAGGGGCCTGGGGGGTTAGGGGCCTGGGGGCCTATGTTAGGGGCCTGGGGGATTAGGGGCCTGGGGGATTAGGGGCCTGGGGGGTTAGGGGCCTGGGGGCCTATGTTAGGGGCCTGGGGGGTTAGGGGCCTGGGGGCCTATGTTAGGGGCCTATGTTAAGGCCTATAAATGAACATGCTTGGCCTATCTTAATCTCATGCTCAGCTAATACGAATCGCTGGCTTGCTTCCTCGCGCCTTTTTTTTGCGGTTGCTTCTCTGCACGCCTTCGAGTTCTTGTGCCTCGCGACGTTCACAGGGTGCCTGTTCAACAATTCCCGTCCGCACTCGTCACATTCAATGCTACAAGTGAAGGGGTCCATCAAACAACATGGAATGGTCCCAGATATAAAAAGAGATGGGAAGAAAGAAGGGCATGCACCAGTACGTTTGTTTCTGAATCTGTACTTCCTCGTTTTGTACTGCTGGGTTGTTTGGGGGGGGGTGGGAGGGGTTGGGGGGGGTGGAGTTGGGGTGGGGGGAAGGGGGGGGGGGGGGGAGGGGGGAGGGGGGGGAGAAAGACCTAATAGCACCAATGGAGACTGGTCTTTTGTACAGAAAACCCCCCAGTTCCACTCCCATGTCATTCTGTGGGCTATGAAAAACAATTTTGAAAAGTACCTATTTTTTCTTAAATTCCAGTTTTTTCTCTCACCCCCCCCCAACCCCCCAACTTTGGAAGCCCTTCACATTTTTCCTACTAGGCCTAAAACATAAATAAGAACAGATTCTTCATCCTCTCAGCAAGCTCCACACATGTGAGGCATGGGGTCAGATTTGTTTTTCTGCCCCCCCCCCCCCCCCCCCCCCCCCCCCCCCCCCCCTCGGCAATAATAATAATAATAATAATAATAATAATAATACTAATACTAATACTAATAATAACAGATACTAATAATAACAATAACATATCTCAAAAATAAATTATTATCCAGGTCAGCATTGCTAGAGATGGCAAGCCTGCAGTTGTGGGAGGGTAGGAAAAGATATACGGTAACAAATAAAATATAATAATAATAGTAGCAATAACAATAATAATAAAAATAATAATAATAATAATAATAATAATAATAACAACGTATCTCAAAAATAAAATTATTATCCAGGTCAGCATTGCTAGATATCTATTTATCTATCTATATACATATATACAAGTGTTTAACGTTATGTGACCATGCACAGGGATTTGTTTCCTGCTATATATAGCGTTCGCTAGTTTTGACTCCGTTTTAGCGAAAGTATCGCCGTTTGTGTTTTGTTTGTTTGCTCTAGATGGACCTAAAAAGCTACAAAAAGCTGTAGAAAGCACTAAAACGCGGTCCCTGGAGGAGGCCTAAAACCATAAAGCTAGGAAAACCCAATTTCAGACTTGAAAAAACTGGTGGCCATGCACCCTGCACAGTGTCCCGGACTCTCATGTCACGAATTAGGGCGTTTTGGGGATTAGGGATGTATGGAGATATGTATGTATATACAAGTGTTTAACGTTATGTGGCCATGCACCCTGCACAGTGTCAAAATAAATATGATGTACTGCCCCGTTGATGTATTGCCGCTTTGATATATTCCTTTGAATAGTACATCGATGTACTTTCCAGAAAAAAAAGGAAAAAAAGTTCATCGGTGCACATCGGCTACACTACCCATACATCCAGCTCCCTGTAAATCCTGGAAATCAAACCCTGTAAATCCGTATCATCCTCATATACATGGAGATGAAGAAAGATCGCTATGGATACCACTCCCACGATGACCCTTCATAAGTAGGTTGGGAAGCAAACGTTAATTTTTGTTTGTTTAAGCCGTACAAACGTATGCGTATCAAAGTATATATGTCGTTTATACGTCGGCCCAACCCTGTTCATAAGGTATGACTTTTCGCAACGTTCAACAAGAAAATAGCTACAAATATATTCCAAATATAATATTTGTTATATGTAGGTGTGTGTGTGTGTGCTGTGCTATGATGTGCTGTGTTGGTGCTACGTGTATGGGTGTCTTGTGCTACGTGTATGGGTGTCTTGTGCTATGATGTATGGGTGTCCTGTGCTATGATGTATGGGTGTCCTGTGCTATGATGTATGGGTGTCCTGTGCTATGATGTATGGGTGTCCTGTGCTATGATGTATGGGTGTCCTGTGCTATGATGTATGGGTGTCCTGTGCTATGATGTATGGGTGTCCTGTGCTATGATGTATGGGTGTCCTGTGTAATGATGTATTGTGTCCTGTGTATTTAATGATGTAGGGTTGTCCAGTGTAATGAACGTATGGGTTGTCCAGTGTAATGATGTATGGGGTGTCCTGATGTAATGGATGTATGGGTGTCCTGTGCTAGATGTATGGTTTGTCTTGTGCTATGATGTATGGTGGTCCTGTTGCTATGCGTATGGGTTCCTGTGCTATGATGTATGGGTGTCCTGTGCTACGATGTTGGGTGTCCTGTGCTATGATGTATGGGTGTCCTGTGCTATGATGTATGGGTGTCCTGTGCTATGATGTATGGGTGTCCTGTGCTATGATGTATGGGTGTCCTGTGCTATGATGTATGGGTGTCCTGTGCTATGATGTATGGGTGTCCTGTGCTATGATGTATGGGTGTCCTGTGCTATGATGTATGGGTGTCTTGTGCTATGATGTATGGGTGTCCTGTGCTATGATGTATGGGTGTCCTGTGCTATGATCTATGGGTGTCCTGTGCTATGATGTATGGGTTTGTCGTGTATGTGTATGGGTGTCCGGCTATGTGAATGGTTGGTCTGTGTGTAATGATGTATGGGTGTCCTGTGTTATTGATGTATGGCGTTGTCCTGTGCTATGATGTATGGGGTGTTCCTGTGTAATGATGTAGCGGGTCTGGCTCTGTGTATGGGGTTCCTGTTCTATGAGTTATGGGTTGTCCTGTGCTATGATGTATGGGGTCCTGTGCTATGATGTATGGTGTGTGTCCGTGCTATGATGTATGGGTTGTCTTTTGCTATGTGTATGGTGTGTTCCTTGTGCTATGAGTATGGGTGTCCTGTGCTATGATGTATGGGTGGTGTCTTGTGCTCTGATGTCTGGGTTGTCCTGTGCATTGATGTATGGGTGTCCTGTCTATGATGATGGGTGTCCTGTTCTATGATGTATGGGTGTCCTGTGTAATGATGTATGGTTCCGTGCTATGCTGTATGGGTGTCCTGTGCTATGATGTATGGTTGTCTGTGCTAGATGTATGGGTTGTCTTTGCTTGATGTATGGGTGTCCTGTGCTATGATGTATGGGTGTCCTGTGTAATGATGTATGGGTGTCCTGTGCTATGATGTATGGGTTGTCTTGTGCTATGATGTATGGGTGTTCTTGTGCTATGATGTATGGGTTGTCTTTGGGCTATGATGTATGGGTGTCTTGTGCTATGATGTATGGGTGTCCTGTGCTATGATGTATGGGTGTCCTGTGCTATGATGTATGGGTGTCCTGTGCTATGATGTATGGGTGTCCTGTGCTATGATGTATGGGTGTCCTGTGCTATGATGTATGGGTGTCTTGTGCTATGATGTATGGGTGTCCTGTGCTATGATGTATGGGTGTCCTGTGCTATGATGTATGGGTGTCCTGTGCTATGATGTATGGGTGTCCTGTGCTATGATGTATGGGTTCCTGTTGCTATGATGTATGGGTGTCCTGTGCTATGATGTATGGGTGTCCTGTGCTATGATGTATGGGTGTCCTGTGTAATGATGTATGGGTGTCCTGTGCTATGATGTATGGGTGTCTTGTGCTATGATGCGCTGTGTTTATCAGCACACGTACTTGCGCCTGTCGAAGTCCACCCACTGGATACCTTTCCACAGAGGAGATAGCCCAGCCTCTGCACCCAACCAGGGCACTACAAAGGGCACGCGGCAGCGCAATTTTGCGATTGCTTTTTGAGCCCCAATGCACGTTTCGCGCAGTTTTTCAACCCCCTGTGGGCGCAGCGCGCAGTGTTTGCGCTTTTTGCACTACAAAGCGCTGATCAATTTGACGTTTGTGCACTTCAAGCGCTGACCAATTTAGCACAATGTAGTACTCAGCACCGGATACCTTGTCAATGCACCGAGCACCTTCTAGATGGAGGATAATTCTTTTCAGATGTCTCCTCTTTATGTTTAACCATGCATAACGTTGCAAATAAAAAAACAACTGTGTGTATTAAATTATGTATACACATATAGGTGTACACACACATATCTATCTATCTATCTATCTATCTATCTATCTATCTATCTATCTATCTATATCTATATAGGTGTGTGTATTTAATTATGTATACACATATAGGTGTACACACACATATCTATCTATCTATCTATCTATCTATCTATCTATATATCTATCTATATCTATATCTATATAGGTGTGTGTGTATGGCATGAGGTGCTATGTCTTCCACCACCATGCACATATAGGTAGAGGTATATATATGTAGGTGTGTGTGTACATATAGGTGTGTATATATAGGCCTGTGTATGGCATGATGTGCTATGTCTTCCACCACCATGCACATATAGGTAGAGGTATATATATGTAGGTGTGTGTGTACATATAGGTGTGTATATATAGGCCTGTGTATGGCATGATGTGCTATGTCTTCCACCACCATGCACATATAGGTAGAGGTATATATATGTAGGTGTGTGTGTACATATAGGTGTGTATATATGGGCCTGTGTATGGCATGATGTGCTATGTCTTCCACCAAGCGTACTTGACTCCGTTGAAGTCCACTCACAGAATGGCGGTCCACAGAGGGGGTAACACAGCTTCTGCACCGGA
The DNA here is from genome assembly GCA_013435795.1 of Chlamydomonas sp. ICE-L. Lineage (NCBI taxonomy): Eukaryota > Viridiplantae > Chlorophyta > Chlorophyceae > Chlamydomonadales > Chlamydomonadaceae > Chlamydomonas > Chlamydomonas sp. ICE-L. The sequence goes on from JACBWV010000223.1 coordinate 10,202,270, forward strand.
CACCTTGTCAATGCACAGGCACCTTCTAGATGGTGGTCACCAGGGCATTTTATTTCTGCTATGTATATCGATCGCTAGTTTTGACCTCGTTTTGGCAAAATTAATGCTATAAAAATGTACACAAAACAGTTTTGTGTGTGTGTGCCCTAAATGGCCCTAAAAAGTTATAAATGGCTATACAAGCTATAAAAGGCACTAAAACGTTGTCCCTGGAGGAGGCCTAAAACCATGAAGCTAGAATAAAAACAACTTTCAGATTCAGGGGAGGGCAACTTCTAACCAAAATGACCCCTTCTTCCAACTTTGTAGAGAGGATGAGGAATCCGGTTTTGGAGAGGATGTACTTTATAGAGAGGATGAAGAATCCGGTTCTATTTCTTGACTTGGCCCAGTAGAAAAAAAGTAACGGTCCTCCTAAGTTTGGGGCCGCGGGTGGGGGGTGGCGTGGGGGTGGGGGGGGGGGGGGGTCAAGGAAACAATCTGACATTTTCAAAATATTAGGTACTTTCCAGGCACTTTTTTCTAGGCCTCAGAATGCCATGGGAGTGGATAGGGTGTTCCTCTACTAAATACCAGTCAAAAAATGCTATTGGGGGAGAGAGCCACCACATATTTGCCCAGGGCACATGGGGGGGGGGGGGGGGGGGGCGGGGGGGGGGGGGCGGGGGGGGGGGTCTAGGGTCTCTCTCTCTCTCTCTCTCTCTCTCTCTCTCTTCTCTCTCTCCACACACAACGCCCTAACCAACACTTGTACAACGACGTACAGAGCGAGACCTCATTCTTCTGTTTCCCTTCCCATCACTGTGCGTATATTTTCGTTCAGGTGACTAGTGCTAGTTGATGTTATTCGATGGACCGACAATGAATGGGCACTACCTGCGACAAGTGCGGTAAACAATTGCTCAGCGGCAACCACGGAAACTTAGATTGAAGTGCTGATTATTTAATGCCCGGTTGAATCTTGGATTGAAGACCTGATTATTTAATTCCTGATTGAAGCTTGGATTGAAGAACTGATTATTGAAGGCCTGATTATTGAAGGCCTGATTAATGAAGAATATTGAAGGTGGGCACATTAGGGGCCAAGGGGCCCTGACCCCCAAGCCCCACCAAACAATGTAACATTGATGATGATGATGATTTTCTATGTTCCAAACATTCCCAATGGTCTCTATACCAACTTCAATGGATAGGCCTTTGTAAACCCTGTAAAATGAGCCTAATTAGACACCATTGCACTAAGTGGTGGCTGAGATAGTGACTGTACAGTGAGTTCCGGAGCCTGGGGGGGGGGGGGGGGGGGGTCTGCAGAAGGGTGCCTCGGCACTTTTTGGGGATGGGGTCTTTCACTTTTTTTTGCCCCCCACCCCTTGTTCAGATTTGAAAAAAAGCCCTGGTGAAGAACTCTCCACAGATGCCTGTTCCTTATAAATAACCATACGCAACGTTCCAAGTGAAAATAACTATGTGTATTTAATTATTTATGCTCATTTAGGCGTGTGTGCATATAGGTGTTCATGTACATGCGTACATGCATAGCTATATATGTAGGCGTGTGTGCATATGTAATTGTGTGCATATATGTAATTGTGTGTATATATGTAATTGTGTGTATACATGTAATTGTGTGTATATATGTAATTGTGTGTATATATGTAGGCGTGTGTGCATATGTAATTGTGTGTATATATGTAATTGTGTGTATATATGTAATTGTGTGTATATATGTAGGCGTGTGTATATATGTAATTGTGTGTATATATGTAATTGTGTGTATGGCATGATGTGCCATGTTTTCCACCACACATACTTGACCCCGTCGAAGTCCACTCGCAGAATGGCGGTCCACAGAGGGGATAAGCCAGCCTCTGTGGGGGTCAATCCAGCCGACACCTTGTATATAGTGGACACAAATCCTGAGATGACTCCTGCTATAGGACTGTTGCTGGGGTTGCCGTAGTCCTCGGCGTGGGCGATCACGGATCCCTACAGGGTCAAGGGTCATGGGTAAAGGTTTTAGGGGCAAGGGTTAAGGGTCATGGGTTAAGGGTCAATCCAGCCGACACCTTGTATATAGTGGACACAAATCCTGAGATGACTCCTGCTATAGGACTGTTGCTGGGGTTGCCGTAGTCCTCCGCATACACGATCACGGATCCCTACAGGGTCAAGGGTCATGGGTAAAGGTTTTAGGGGCAAGGGTTAAGGGTCATGGGTTAAGGGTCAATCCAGCTGACACTTTGCACATGGTGGACACAAATCCTGAGATGACTCCTGCTATAGGACTGTTGCTGGGGTTGCCGTAGTCCTCCGCATGCACGATCACGGATCCCTACAGGGTCAAGGGTCATGGGTCAAGGTTTTAGGGGCAAGGGTTAAGCGTTAAGGGGCATTGGTCATGGATCATGGGTTAAGGGGCATGGGCGATCACGGATCCCTACAGGGTTAAGGGTCATGGCTCATGGGTTTAGGGTCATGGATTAAGCGTTAAGCGTTAAGGGGCGTGGGTTAAGGGCATTGGGCATGGGTCATGGATACCTGGCTATGGGGAAGGGTCATTGGTTAAGGGACATGGGTTAAGGGCATTGGGCATGGGTCATGGGTCAAGGGTCATGGGTCATGGGTACCTGGCTATGGGCAAGGGTCATGGGTCATGGGTTAAGGGACATGGGTTAAGGGCATTGGTTATGGGTCATGGGTCATGGGTTAAGGGACATGGGTTAAGGGCATTGGGTCATGGGTCATGGGTTAAAGGACATGGGTTAAGGGCATTGGGCATGGATCAAGGGTCATGGGTCATGGGTTAAGGGACATGGGTCTGGGGGTTGGTTTGATTGCATGCTCTATCAGTGTTCATGCCGCTCACCGCCTGTGGTTCGAGTAAATATGGGCATTACAGACACTACCACACCACACTCCATACACCACGCTCTTGAGCACATAATATAGTGGTGGTGGTGGTGGTGGCGGTGGTAGCGTTGGTAGTGGTGGTGGTGGTGGTGGTGGTGGTAGTGTTGTTGTTGTTGGTGGTGATGGTGTTGGTGGTAGTGGTTGCCTTTGAGTAAACATGGGCATTACAGACACTACCACACCGCTCTCCATACAACACGCTATTGAGCACATAATATAGTCGTGGTGGTGGTGTTGGTGGTGGTGGCGGTGGTAGTGTTGGTGGTGTTGGTGGTAGTATTGGTGTTGGTGGAAGCGGTAGTGTACGTGGTGGTGGTGGCGGTGGTAGTGTTGGTAGTGTTGGTGGTAGTGTTGGTGTTGGTGATAGCGGTAGTGTTGGTGGTAGTGTTGGTGTTGGTGTTGGTAGTGTTGTTGTTGTTGGTGGTGATGGTGTTGGTGGTAGTGGTTGCCTTTGAGTTAACATGGGCATTACAGACACTACTACACCGCTCTCCCTACAGCACGCTATTGAGCACAGAATACAGTGGCGGTGGAGGCAGTGTTGTTGGTAGTGTTGGTAGCGTTGTTGGTAGTGTTGGTGTCGGTGGTTGTAGTTGCCTTTGTTTATCAATTATTGTATGAAGAGATTGGATCAAACATATTTTGATAAGAATGATTTGATTTGAATTGATTATGTTCCTGCCGAAGACGGCGAGCAGAATTAAAGGCTTGGGCCATGTAACCAAGTGCAAGTTCAAGTTGGTGGCATTAGTTTTAATTTTTCTTTTCGGCTACGAGCAGTAGCTTCTAGGCAGCTCCTCGATTCAGCCACTGAGCCCAACCCAAATATTTCGATGGTTCTGGACAGCTAATTGTGTCTGCTTCAAGTTGCACCAGGCCGAACTTGGTTTGCCTCAATAGACAGTCTGGGAAGCTACCTAGGATCTGCTTATTGTAGCTGAAAATAAAAGCTATCGTATTGGTATTGGTAGTCGTAGTGGTGGAGGTGGAGGTGGACACGACCAAGGTAGGGTTCAGGTAACTGACACCAGGAAGAAGTGGGTTATATTTTTCAGGTGCTACCCATGTCGTCGTTTGCTTGAGCTTATTTGGGCATCGCTCACCCGTTCGCAAGTGCCAATCGGGGAGTGGACTCGCAGAGATCGCTTCCCGACCGATGTACCCGGTACATGGGCCCTTCGACTGGCACCACCGCTAACGACACAGCGAGAGGAGTTGACGAGCATTTTACAGGTCAATGAATTAGGCTTGCAGTAGATAGTATTGAGCAGAAGTGTGCAAAGGGCTCAAGGTTGGGGAAGTCTTAATAGGAAACGAGTGGTGGTTGGGAAGTGGTTGGTAAGGCAACTGTTCGCGAACATGTTCGTGGGAAAGAAACTTCCACTAACCGGCTGCCAGCTCTCACCAACACTGCCACCTTTGGGGGACAGGGTAACACCAGAAAGTAGTCACAGATGCTGCGCATGGCACGCTTCTTATCAGCCGTTCCTTCACCCCACCGTTTGGTTCATCCAGCCGTTGCCACATCCATCCCAAGCCTCTCACGTATTCCACTATGCGACTCTGACTCCGGCGCCTTGGACGAAGCCGTTATTCGCCTGTAGCTCCCTAACCCTACCGAGCTCTTCTAAATTATCGCAGATACGCCGATCAGTGTAGAACAACTTCAGGGGCAAGGGAGCGAGGTCCTGCTGACGAGGGATATTAACAGAATCGGTTGGTGGTGGCTGCATGGAGTTCGCCTGGGCTCCACTGCTAGAGAGCTCAGCTCTAATCGCAATTGGCTACAACCTCAAGAAGTTTGGGATTCTATCGGAACTCGATGGCAAGGTAATTGACCATCTTCTTGGATTGCTTAGTAGGACGAGCAATATAAATGTTCAATAAACAGTTTGGCACACAGATATTTCTTGACGTTTATAAGTTGTCCCCCTTGACTCCGTCAAGCCGTGGGCACATTTGGAGACCAGAAGGGCACCAGAAAAAAATTGTCAACAGCAGCAGCAGCATAAATGGTCACCCTAAACTTCTATGCGGAATATACATTACATTACATTACATTACATTACATTACATTACATTACATTACATTACGTTACATTACGTTACGTTACATTACATTACATTACATTACATTACATCACATCACATTGCACAGCATTACACTGTATTACATTGTCATCAACAGGCCATTGTTGGCCCAAGACAAGCCCGCTCCACAACATCTGGGAGGAGTCTTCAAAACCATCCTCAGAAAAAGGAAGGCAATCTGCCAATACCGTATTACAGCGAGCAAGCAAGCTTGCAGCAATCAAGCAAGTGTAGTACACAAGCACAGTAGATAGTTTATTCACACCCAGAAAAAAATCACGCCCAGAAAAAAAGTAAAAAAGGCATTAGTGCAGTCAATAAATGGTCTCCACCAATTGTCGACAATCGCCATGTAGTCTCCAACAATAATACAGTCGAGAAAGTTTGATCAAGCTACCACACACTCTTCACCAACAATAATACAGTCAAATGAGTTTGATCAAGCTCCCACACACTCGTCACCAACAATAAACAGTCAAATAAATGAATGGTCTCCACTGCTCTAGTTTCTTTCATTCTAGGTAGAATATGGAGCGATTATGTATGGGGTAAAGAACCACCCTCATCTTGCCCATCCAACGAAATGAATACGCTTGCATAAAGTACAAGTGGATGCTGTATTTTCTCCAATATGGTGTCGAAGAAGGTGGTGAAGTATTCACCATCGTGTGGTCATTCGGAAGCATTCTTATGGGATAGCGATAATCCATTCGGTATCATGAGTCCGGATTGACTTAGTGTGATCACTGAATTCCGTGGGAGGATTTTGTGTGTGTGTGTTGTGGTTGGGTGGGTAGGTGTGGGGGGGGAAATTGTGTGTGTGTGTGGTGTGCGTGTGTGTGTGTGTGCGGGGGTGGGGTTGGGGGGGGGGGGGGGGGTGTAAGGTGTTGTGGGGCGAAGTCCATGGGTGGGATTTTGTTGTGTGTGTGTTGTGGTTGGGTGGGTAGGTGGGGGGGAGGTTGTGTGTGTGTGTGTGGGGGGGGGGGGGATGTTGTGGGTGGGTAGGTGTTGTGGGGTGGGTTTCGTGGGTGGCTTTGTGTGTATTGTGATTGGGTGAGTAGGGGGGGGGCGAGTGGGTGGGTTTCGTGGGTGGGTGTTGTGGTGGGTTAGGTGTTGTGGGTTTTTTTGTTGGGTGGGGGGGTGTTATGGATGGGTGGATGGGTGTTGGGTGGGTTGTGGGTGGGTGGGTTGGTGGGTGTGCAATAGGAAGATTTACAGAACCAGGAGCCCGAGGAGTAGCCAGACTGAGATGATGAAAAATCATTAAAAAACAATCTGATTCAATTCATTCAATTCACTGCATGCAGTCATTTCCTTGTCATAGCATTTTAAATTATTTTATTAGCATTTTCCCTTCTTTGTCTTTGTATTTTCCTCGTCCAATAATTTCTATCCATGCCTAAAATTAAATTAATTTAATTGTTACATGTTGTTTCAGCAAACTCTGGGCTGCTCACCGCCTTCCAATTGCAAGACCCCCCGTGCGATACCCACACACACCAGAGTAGATCCACTTGCTTGGTCCTTGACTACTCAACATATTTCCCCCTGGACCCCGCCAGGTGGCGGGCTTATTCAGATCCCACAAGGGCTTATTTGGATCTCATTAGGACTTATTCGGATCCCATTAGGGCTTTTTTGGATCTCATTAGGGCTTGTTTGGATTATAGTAGGCCACCCATTTTTTTATTACAGGAAGGGCACCCAATGTGGATTAATAGTAGGCATGATATGGATCAGTAGGGACCAGTATACGTAAACTGTCGTCTCACCAAACCCAACCCACCTATACCCCTCATCGATATTCTGATAATGCCCCAGGGGGATGGACAGCCCCCACCAATCCACACAACCCCAAACCCATCTCACACCTCTCCACACCATCTAACCATGACCACCCATCCCAAGCTCACACCACCCCACCCCACCACATCTCAACACACCCCACCCCATCCAACATCCCATCCCATCCACCCCACCCCACCCACCCCAACCCCACCCCATTCTCACCCACCCCCAACCTCACCCCTACTAGTGGGGGGCCCCAGGCAGCAAAAAAGGCTGGCCCTCACCTCACGATCGTAACAAGGCGTGCAAATTCATTATCCATGCGGCTGCAGACAGCTTATCAGGGCCCCATATATGAGATTTCAGTAGGGGCCACTCGATACGTTACTGTCACCACTACCTCCACCTAACTACCCCCCACTGCTATTTTGATGATGCTCCAGACTGCTATCCAGGGCACCCATGTATAGATGCTAGTAAGACACCAGTATACTTTTACTGCCATCACTACCTCCACCTAACTACCCCCCACTGCTATTTTAATGATGCTCCAGACAGCTATCCAGGTGGCCACCTACCTAACCCTTCCAGCGCTCACACTCCGAGCTATATGCTGGTAAGTCGACCCTGAGCCCTTGACTCCCTCAAGCCGCGGGCACATTTGGAGGACAGTAGGGCACCTGGAAAATGTCAACATTATCATCACCATCATCATCATCATCATCATCATCATCATCATCATAGTCGTTGTGCGTCGGGCATCATAATCGTGTCGTCGTCAATCATAGTTGTCATCATTATAATCACATCTATAATATCACTCATAATCATCACATCATATCATCATCATCATGTCATCATAATCAACATCATCATATCAATAACCCCTTTGGATTGAATGCGGTTGCTGTTCTGTCCAACTGTGTGGCCTCCCCCCTGACAGTGTAATGCTTGGTATAGCCGTGGACTGCTGTGGTACAGCTGTGTACTGCCGTGTATGCCGTGGTACAGCTGTGTTACTGCGTTTAACGCTGTGTACTGTGTGGTTACAGCGGTGGTTCGCTGTGTTACGCTGTGTAATGCTGATGTTACTGCTGTGGTACAGCTGTGTTACTGCTGTGGTACAGCTGTGTTACTGCTGTGGTACAGCTGTGTTACTGCTGTGGTACAGCTGTTCTACTGCTGTGGTACTAGCAGTCGCAGCCCCCGTTCAGATAATCTATAATTGAACCCTGTTTCCTCTTTTTTTTGCAAGTGCCTTGAGCCTAATTGTGATGGCATGTGGATTATTGTTTTATGAGTGCATTTCATTATTGCTTTGATTATTGCTTTGATTATTGTTTTGATGATTGCTGATCTTCGTTTGAGACTTGCTTGATGATTGCTTTGTATTGGTGTACTAGTGAGTAATTATGTTTTGATTTTCGTTTTGATGATTGCTTTGATTATTGTGTTTACTATTGCTTTAATTATTGTTTTGATTATTGCTTTACTTATTGTTTTAATTATTGTTTTGATTATTGTATGCCTTAATTATTATTATTTTGATTATTGCATTTGATTGATAGGCATCATAGCTTTTCTTTTCGAGCAGCAGCTTCCAGGCGGCTCCCTGAACCAGCCACTTGGCTAAACCCCAAGATTCCAACAGTTCTGGAAAGATGATTCTGTCAGCTTCCAGATGCAATAGGTTTGGCCGGGTAGAAAGCTAGGGAAGCTGCCTAGATGCTGCTGCTCGTTACTGGAAAACAAAGCTATGATAGATTTTTAGATTTACATTGTGTTATTGTTTACTTTAATTTATATGGTGATGCATGTAGCCACTGTTTCAAGCCCCTTTCAGTGATATACACTGACCTAGTGGTAGACCAGATCGCTTGAGGATGAAGAGTCCAGGGGGTTCGACTCCCCCTTGGTCGCTTTTACGCGCAGGTCTTCAACCGCGATGGGAGCTTGTACCAGTGAGGTAGGATGCCGCGCCCAACCCGCATACGACGGGCTCCCTAACACCACGCCACCAGGCCTATCATACCATGTACAACACGGGTCATGTTGGGATTACTCATCAAGCGCTTCCATCCAGCCCCATGAGCCAGGCACTGGATCAAGCCCAAAGCTTTCAGCTGCATTGGAATGCCTGCCTTGCCATCTTTTAGACACACTATGTAGCTGCAGGTTTTGCCCCAGGACAGGGGACAGGAGCTGCCTAGAAGCTGCTACTCATACCCCCAAAATAAACAGTGCATTTGGTCTGCATATAGTCAGTCCAATTTTAGAATAGTACATTGAGAATTGCTTACAGGTATTGATGAAAGAAAACAAATCATAAATAGTAGTCAGATCCAAGTTAAATCGAACAGCACATATTTCATTGCTCCTTACTACTTCCGATCCCTCATCGAAGTGACCATTAAACGTATCTGCTACAATGCATAATTATCTGCCACACCCCTACCACATAAAAACGAGTTTTGACGAAAGATCTATGCGGGTGGACATGATTGAAAACATCCTCTTGCTCAACCTATGCGACGCAGCGATGCCCCGGAAGCCGTAATGCCGCCAACGCCAAAGCCACCGCTACTGCCACAAAAAAAAAACAACGCCGCGCCGCACCCAGAAAACGCAAGGCAAACCAAAAAAACAGAAGAACCCAAAAAGGACAAGTCAAAAGAGAAGTAGGCAGAGGGGAAGAGGAAAAGAAAGCAGGGGCCCAATCACACCAACCTCAATCACCACAACTAATTTGATCAGAACACAAACCTCCCCCAACACTACTTCCCTACATAACATTGGAAATCCCAAGCACACCATCCAACCGCCATCATGCTATAACATAAGAACCGCCGAAAAAAGACAGGGGGAGGAAAATAAGAAAATACAGGAAATCACAAAAAAGAGAAGAGACCCAATTCCACCACACTCCTTGCCTCCAACCCCCACCCCCCACATCCTCCCCACCACTCTTACTCCCCAGCCTGGCCATCCCAACACCCCCTCCCTCCCCGACAATCCTTGACTGCCAACTACCACACCCCTCCCACCACTCTCTCGCCCCAGCCCTGGGCCATCCACACCCATCATCCCCACCACTCTTGTCCCCACCCCCACTACTCCCACCCACTTCTCCTTCCCGCCTGGCCATCACACCACCCCTCCTCCTCGCCACTCCTAATTCCCCAACCACCTCCTACCCACCACTCTTCCTCCCCAGCCCGTGGCCATCCACACACCTCCCACCGCCATTTGCTCCCACCCACCTCCTCCCCACATATCTCTCCTCACCCAGCCCTGGACATCCAACCACCCCTCAGCCCCGCATTTGCTCCCCACCCAACCTCCTCCCCAATCACTCTTCCTTTCTCCAAGTGCACTGGCCAGCCCAACCTACCCCCTCCCTCCACGCCACTTTGCTCCCCATCCCACCTACTCCCAAACACAGATTCCCCCCAGCTACCTGGGCCATCCCACACCTTATACTCCCAACCACTCCTGGCTCTACCCCAGCCAAGCCTCGCCCAAGCCCGGTCCGTCCCACCCCGCCGCCGTCCCCGACACGCCGTCCCACAGCCCGTTCAGCCAAGCCCATTGCCTGCACCTCGCTGCCGCGCCGAACAAATGAAGACGAAGGAAAACCCCGCAAAGTAAAGCGAAAGGACAAGGAAAGCACAAGAAAGAACAGCCCCTACCATCCCATCACCTCCATCCATCACGCTCCCATACAATTCCCTCCACTCATCACCTCACCTCTCTTTCCTATCCTCTCCTCTCCTCTCCTTCCTCACCTCAACTCCTTTGTACAACGCTGCGATGTGTTCCCCACAGCCAAGGTCCATTGTATCCATTGTAAACCCTAAACCCTAAACCCAATGTGTGCCCCACAGCCAAGGTCCATTGTATCCAGATGTCTGCCTGGGTATGGCGTTTGCAACCATCTGCTACGGCGTTCAAGCTGCTTCCACATGGTGCGCTGTGCATTATTTGTTTGTATTTTTGTGCGGAGCCCTCGCTTCTGGGAAATAGGAGCCCCCAGGGTCACCCCGTTGTCTGTTTGTCCGTCCGTCCGTCCGTCCGACCGACGACCGAGACGAAGCCTGACACGTCAGCCAACGGATTGGTAAGTAACTGGCTTCAGTCGGCTTGATTCAGTTTCCAACACTCACCACCAATTTCCCGCAATGCTTGCAACGCTGCATAGGACTTGTTTATTTGTGTATTATTATTGAACTAATATGTTTATTTATTTGGCAATTCCCTTAAGTCTATTTGACAACCCCTGAACTTCATAAGCCTCATCATCAACTCCAGTTTGTTTTAGTGACGCGTCGCAAATTGAGCGCCTTTGTGCACCCCCAGTGCAACTTGCTGCCCCCGAACCCCCCTGGGCTCCGTGCTAGGCCACAATCCTGATATCAGGTTTGGGTTGCTACGTTTGCTCCACATCAGGACCTACAGAAAGCTGAAAAACAACCATGGTGCTGTGGAGCCCCTAGGCTAGGTCAGGTCATTTTAGGTTGGGTCGGGTCCGGCCAGACCAGGCCACGTCATGTCACATCATGTCATATCATAGTCCCAACAAAATCATTACCCTCCTCTCTCCCATTTCAAACATGCAATCCCCTACCTAAACTCTCCCAACCTCAACACGCCACTTCAGTTCATCAGTGATTGTTTTCACTTTCGCCCCTCCTGATATCGAGGCTGGCCAAGTCCCTTCAGGCTTTTTTGGTCATTCTATATCACACTGCCACTTCGCGTGGTTTAATAGTTCTGACAAGAACTTCACCCTGCACCCCCCCCCAATGCAAACATACAATCCCAGGCCTGAATGATCCTAACCTCATCAGTCATCACGTATGCCCTTTGTACATCACATATGCCCATTGTACATCATGTATGCCCTTTGTACATCACTTATGCCCTTAGTAAATCACGTATGCCCTTTGTATATCAATTACGCCCTTTGTACATCACGTATGCCCATTGTACATCATGTATGCCCTTTGTACATCACTCATGCCCTTAGTAAATCACGTATGCCCTTTGTATATCACTTACGCCCTTTGTACATCACGTATGCCCATTGTACATCATGTATGCCCTTCCTACATCACTTATGCCCTGTGCTCATCTCGTAAGCCCTTTGTACATCACTTATGCCCTTTGTACATCACATATGCCCATTGTACATCACCTATGCCCTGTGTACATTACTTATGCCCTTTGTACATCTCGTAAACCCTTTGTACATCACGTATGCCCTGTGTACATCACTTATGCCCTATGTACATCACTTATGCCCTTTGTACATTGCGTATGCCCGTTGTTAATGCAGGACCTACAGTGCGTGTAGGCCTAGCAGGGAGCGCGCTGTGCTTGCAGGTATGTCCACAATCTTTAGAAACTGGTGTTGTGTGATTCAGATGTGCTGGAATCATGTGAACTGGAGTTATGTACTTCTGTGGGCTGGGTGGCTTCTGTGGGCTGTGGGCTGGCCGTCGTGGGGCTGTAGCTGGGCTGTTCTGTGGGGGGCTGGGATGTGGGGCTGGGTTGCTTCTGTCGGGATGTGGATGGGCGTATGGGGGGCTGTAGGCTGGGCGGTATGTGGGGCTGGGGCTGTGGGCTCTGGGTGGCTTCTGTGGGAGTGGGTGGGCGTATGTGGCGAGGCTGGGCTGTCTGTGGGCTGGACTGTGGGCTGGGTGGCTTCTGTGGGATGTGGGATGGGCTGTCTGTGGGATGTAGGCTGGGCGTTGTGGCTGGGCATGGGGCTGGGAGTGGCTTGTGTGGGCTGTGGGCTGCGGCTTGGATGGGGCTGTAGGCGGGGATGTATGTGGGATGGGATGGGGCTGGGCTGGGTGGTTCTGTGGGCTGTGGGACGGCGATGTATGTGGGCGTAGGCTGGCGTCTGTGGGCGGGTGCGAGACATGGGTTGGATCAGTGCGGATGTGGGCTGGGCTGTCTGTGGGCTGTAGGCTGGGCTGTCTGTGGGCTGGGCTGTGGGCTGGGTGGCTTCTGTGGGCTGTGGGCTGGGCTGTCTGTGGGCTGTAGGTGGGCTGTATGTCGGGTGGTGTGGCTGGGTGGACTGTCTGGTGGGAGGTGGGATGGGATGTCTGTTGGATGTAGCTGGGCGTCTGTGGACTGGGGCGTGGGTGGGTGGCTTATGTGGCTGTGGGCTGGGCTGTATGTTGGGTGTAGGCTGGGGATGCTAGTTTGGGGGAGGGATGTGGGCTGGGTGGATCCGGGGGCTGTGGGCTGGGCTGTCTGTGGGAAGTAGGACGGGCTATGGCTGTCTGTGGGCTGGGATTGGGGAGGGTGGAGTCTGGGGGATGTGGCTGGGCGGTGTGTGGGGATGGTAGGCTGGGTGTCTGTGGGCTGGGCTGTGGGCTGGGTGGCTTCTGTGGGCTGGGGGATGGGTGCTGTGGGTGTAGGACCGCGCGAATGGCTCCGGGGTGCCCGGATGAGGGACCCTCCCGGCTGGGGTGCTTTGTGGGCTGTGGGGAGGGCTGTCGTGGGCTGTGGGTGGGCTGGGTGGGCTGTCTGAGGGCCGGGCTGGTGGCTGGGTGCTATGTGGGATGTGGCTGGCTGTCTGTGGGATGTGGCTGGCGTTCTGTGGGCTGGCTGGGGCTGGGTGGCTTAAGTGGGCTGGGCTGGGAGTCTGTGGGCGTAGGCTGGGGCTGTTGTGGGGCATGGGATGTGGATGGGTGGCTTATGTGGGCGTGGGCTGGGGCTGTAGTGGGAGTAGGCTGGGATTTGTGGGATGGATTGGGGCTGGGTGGATCTGTGGGTGTGGGGAGGTTGTCTGTGGGATGTCAGGATGGGTGGATGTGGGCTGGGATGTGGGTAGGGGGATTCGGGGGATGGGGCTGTGGGCTGTCTGTGGGCTTGTAGGCTGGGATGTCTGGGGCGGGATGCGGGAGGGGTGGCTTCATGTGGGTGGGGCTGGGCTGTCTGTGGATGTATAGTGGGATGTCGCGGGTGGGATGTGGGCTGGGGGATTGGGTGGATATGGGGGTGTGGGATGGGATGTATAGGGATGAGGCTGGGCTTGTCTGTGGAGGGCTGGCGGGGTGGGTGGCTTATGGGGCCGTGGGCTGGGATGTATGTGGGCTGTCAGGGCTGGGCGTCTGAGGGATGGGCTGTGGCGATGGGTGGCTCTGGGGTGTGGGATGGGCTGTTGGGGGATGGAGGCGGGGCTGTTGTGGGCTGGCCCAGTGGGCGGGTTGGCTTCTGTGGGCTGTGGGACTGGAGCTGTTGTGGGAGTAGGGCTGGTGCTGTCTGTGCTGGGCGGTGGGCATGGGTGGCTCTCTGGGGATTGTCGGGCTGGGATGTCTGGGGAGTAGGCTGGGACTGTAGGAGGGCTCGGGCTGTGGGCTGGGTGGCTTCTGTGGGCTGTGGGCTGGGCTGTCTGTGGGCTGTAGGCTGGGCTGTCTGTGGGCTGGGCTGTGGGCTGGGTGGCTTCTGTGGGCTGTGGGCTGGGCTGTCTGTGGGCTGTAGGCTGGGCTGTCTGTGGGCTGGGCTGTGGGCTGGGTGGC
>JACBWV010000223.1:10217445-10313670 GCA_013435795.1 Chlamydomonas sp. ICE-L
GCGTATTGGCCAGGGGATACCTAGCAATGCAAAAGGTACAAACATCAAATGTACATCAACACTGTTCGCTCACCAGGGTTGAACCGAAAAGGAAAATACTTATCGTGCTGGGACTGCGTATGTGCAGGGAGACCCTAAGCATGCGAAGGTACAAACATCAAATGTTACCATCAACCTGTTTCGCTACACCGGGGTTGAACTGAAAAGGGAAATAATAATTACTACTGGTACTCGGCTATTGCAAGGGAGACCTAAGCATGCGAAGACAAAACACAATGTCATCACCTGTTTCGCTACACCAGGGTTGAAACTGAAAAGGAAATAAGAATTATCTACTGGTACTGCGTATTGCAAGGGAGACCTAAGCATGCGAAAGGTACAAACATCAAATGTACCATCAACACTGTTCGCTACACCAGGGTTGAAACTGAAAAGGAAATAATAATTATCTACCGGTACTGCGTATTGCAAGGGAGACCTAAGCATGCGAAAGGTACAAACATCAAATGTACCATCAATATTGTTCGCTACACCAGGGTTGAAACTGAAAAGGAAATTTAAGATTTATTATCTAGAAATAATAATAATTCCAAGGAAATAAGAATTATCAATAATAAATAAGAATTATTCCAAGGTTATTTTGAGCCAGCATGGAGTCCAGTTGGTTCTGACAACAACAAACCAAAACCCAATGCACTTACGCGTCTAGGAGTAAAAACACAAGGGAGATCTAAGCATATGAACGATACAAACACCCGATCAAATGTGCGCCATCAACACTGTCCGCTACACCAGGGTTATTTTGAGCCAGCATGGAGCCCAGTTGGTTCTGATAACAACGAAGTAAAACCCAATGCACTTACGCGTCTAGGAGAAGGGACTTCATCATTGCATTCTCTTTGTGGAAAGCAGCTATTTGGGCCAACATGGAGTCCAGTTGGTTCTGAAGAAACTCGTTCTCTTTCTCTAGCTTCATGATTTCCAATTGATCAGCCTGCATGTGCACCACACTCAGAGGTCAAGAACTTGAAAATGATGATGATGATGATGCAATGATGATGGTGGTGGTGATGTAATGATGAAGATGCAATGATGATAATGATGATGATGATAATGATGATGCAATGGTGTTGATGTAATGTACATGAAGTCCAGTTGGTTCTGAAGAAACTCATTCTCTTTCTCCAGTTTCATGATCTCTGATAGATCAGCCTGCACGTGCACGGCCAAGGAAAACATTTGTGTATGTGTGTGTGTGTGTGTGTGTGGGGGGGGGGGGGGGGCCCTGCCTTGCCGACAAGGAAAACCTTTTGTGTGTGTGTGTTGTGTGTGGGGGGGGGGGTGGGGGGCCTGCACGTGCACGACCAAGGAAACATTTGTGTATGGGGGGGGGGGGGGGGGGGGGGGGGGGGGGGGGGGGGTTAGGGGGGGGGGGGGGGGGGGGGGGGGGGGGGGGGGGGGGGGGGGGGGGTAAGGGCATTCATACTGCCGTTCCCTACACACGTGTCAGCACGTTGGTGGTGTGCCCCAGTGCTAGCAAACGGGCTGGCTCCCTCATGCTCACGCCTCATAATACCGTAATATGTACTTCTGATTTATTTATTTGTCTGGCACATACGCTGACAGTTTGCCCCCCCTCCCCCCCCCCCCCCACACACACACACCACCACACACACACAGAGTTGGGATCTGATACGCCTCTAGCTCTATACTAAACAGACAAACACATAGATTTGCCCCAGGCCAAAGGCCTCCGCCAACCGACTAATGAGCAGCTTGAAGCTTGTCCCCCCCCCCCCCCACCCCCACCCCCCCCCCCCCCCCCCCCACACACACACACACTTTCACCAACCGACTGATTAGCACCCTTAGAGTTGGGATACAGAAACATAGTCCCACTTGCACCATGAGTTTCTTTGTCAAACCAGAGATTCAGCATCACAAACCAATGCACTTACCGCTGACAGTTTGGGTCCACTATTTAAAGCTGATGCTTGATTTGCCCCAAGGCCAGATGGCCCCATTAACCGACTGATGAGCAGCTTGGAGCTAAGATCCGGCGAGCCCCTAGCTCCAGATGCTGAGGCTAGCCCCTCTTGACGCGAGGCCAGCTGCAGACCAGCTCCACCGCCACCCCCTCCATGCCCCACACCTGAAACAGCACCGCAACAAGCATGTTAGGGTTTAGGGAACCAGGTTAGGGTTCAGAGTTAAGTGTTTATAGGGTTTAGGAATGCATATATTGTCTGGGTGGAAAACGAAAAGACGCAAGCCCCTCTTGACGCGCGGCCAGCTGCAGACCAGCTCCACCGCCACCCCCTCCATGCCCCACACCTGCAAGAAGACCAGGTCAGGGTTTAGGGTGCATAGGGTTTAGGGTCTAACCTTAAATTGGAGCTGCAGACAACATCCACCGCCACCTCCTGAATGCTCCACACCAGTAACAGCACCACAACAAGCATGCTAGGGTTTAGAACACTAGGCTAGGGTTCAAAGTTTAAAGTTAAGTGTCTAAAGGGTTGAGGGTTTACCCTAAACTTGGAGCTGCAGACAACTTCCACCGCCACCCCCTCCATGCCCCACGCCTGCAAAAGCACCAAAACAAGCATGCTAGGGTTTAGGGCACTAGGCTAGGTTTGAGTGTTAATAGGGTTTACCCTAAACTTTGAGCTGCAGACCACATCCATCGCCACCTCCTGAAAGCCCTAAAGGGTTCGCGTCGAATTTTTGTAGTGTTTATGCTACCTACCCACATCCATTCCGCCCGCAGCCCGAAGCCTGACACGGCCACGATCATGCTACCCACATCCATTCCGCCCGCAGCCCGAAGCCTGACACAGCCATGAAATCGAAAAAACAACAATAACAAAAAGAATGCTCTCTGCTTACTTCAGCGCCATTTTTGCTGCAGAAACATTATTTTGTAGCAGTGTTTATACTACCCATCTTCACTCCGCCCGCAGAAGGTGAGCATCTTGAAGTCTGACAATACTATGTAATCGAAACAACGACAACAACAACAAAAAATGCTCTCTGCTTGCTTCAGAATGTTTTAGAGGCGCTGAAGCAAGCAGAAGTATATTTTACCAAACCCACACCCTCAGGACACCCACCCCCCCCCCTAAACACACACCACCCCTCCCCCCCCCCCCTAAACACACACACACACCTCCTCACACACACACCCCTCCACACACACACACCCCTCCACACACACACACCCCTCCAGGACACCACACACACCTCCAGGACACACACACCCCTCATGACACACCACACACCTCCAGGACACACACCCCTCCAGGACACACACACACCCTCCACACACACACACCCCTCCAGGGACACACACACCCCCTCCAGGAACACACACACCCTCCACCCACACGCCCCTCCACACGCTCTCACCCCTCCAGGACACACACACCCCTCCACACACACACCCCCCTCCAGGACACTCACACCCCTCCACACACACACACCCCTCCACACACGGCGAATATTCTGTTTGTGTTTACAGGCCAACGGCCGGCAAAAGTTGTGTGTGTACAGGCCGAAGGCCTGTACACATGCAAATTTGCAATTGCAAATTTGCATCTGCAAGATTGCCTGGCCTGCACCCCCCTAAATCTCATCCTTACTTTGGGCCATCGGCAAATATGCGTGGGCAAATTTGCCTAACACTACGCTTCAATAGAGGTTTACATTATGCGCATTGAGACTATTTAATCACTATCTTCAAAAATTACTATCAAAAAACGAATCAGAACATCACTTTACAAAATCACCTAAGTCCTGCACACATGTAAATTTGCCTGGTCCTCCCCCACTCTTAACCCCAACCTAACTATGGATTATTGGCAAGAATTCATGGCAATTTCTAAACACTAACTACATTTATATAGCCATATAGGTGTACACAATGCTTATTGAGACTAAATATATATGTTATAGGAATTAAAAAGACTATCTCCGAAAACCAGTATCAAAAACCACCATCAAGAATCACCATCAAAAGAGACTTTTTTCACTTCATTGTTTTTATTGTGATGTCAAACTGCATCATGCTTCATGCTGCTATAACTAATACAAAACACAAATAAATGGAGTCATGTTTACTTTAATGATATACGATTAAGTATTTTCTATATATATGTACGTATCTAATCTATCTATCTATCTATCTATCTATCTATCTATCTATATAATGGTAACACTAGCAAAGCAACAGGGGCCCCCGTCTACTTCCCCCCATTGCTGCCCACGACAACCTCCCTCCACCCGCCACCTTCTGGCTGCCCCACGCTCTCCTCCAACCCCATGGACCCCCACACACCTTCCCCCCCCCCCCCCCCCCCCCCACCAATGTTGACCACCAACACCTCCATTCCTGGCTGCCCCCCAGTCCTCCCTCCGCCCCATGGCCTGCCCCTAACAAACACCTCCCCCACCACGCCTTGCTTCTCCTTAACTTCCATCCACCCATGGCTGCTCCTAACAACCTCCCCCACCCCATGGCTGCCCCTTACACCTCCCCCCCACCCCATGGCTGCCCCTAACCACAACCTCCCTCCACCCCATGCGGCCCCTTCAATACACAAAACCTCCCCCCACCCCCCATGGCTGCCCCTAACACCTCCCTCCACCCCATGGCTGCCCTAACACCTCCCTCCACCCCATGGCTGCCCCTAACCTTCCCTCCCTCCACCCATGGCTGCTCCTAACATCTCCCTCCACCCCATGGCTGTCCCCACACTCCCTCCTCCCCATGGTGTCCACTCACACCTCCTCCCCCATGGCTGAACCCCAACACCTCAATTTCATGGCTGGCCCCCAGTCCACCCTCCACCCTATGGGTACCCACAACACCCCTGGCCTCCCTCTCCACCCTATGGCCACCCATAACGCCTCCTCCCCCATGGCTTGCCCCAACCCCTACATTCATGCCTGCTCCCCAGTCCTCCTTCCATCCACCCCACCCTTTACAACCTCCCCGACCCCATGGCCTACCCCCACATTTCCTCGAGCCACATGCCTGCCCCCACACACACACCTCACCAACCTCCCCTCCACCCCATGGCGCCTTACGCACCTCCCTCCACCCCTTGGCTGCCCCACACACCTCCCTCCACCCCATGGCCACCCACACCCTCCCTCCCCACCCCAGGCCATCCCACACCCCTCCCCCACCCCATTGGCAACCCACACACCTCCCTCCATCCCATGGCCCCCCATTACACCTCCTCCCCCATGGCTGCCCCACAACTTTTCTCCTCCCACCCCATGGGCTGCCCCACCACCTCCCTCCACCACATGGACCACCAAACAACCTCAATCAATCCATGGCACCTCACACCACCTCCCCACCCATTGACACCCCACACACCTCCATCCACCAATGGCTTCCCCACACACCTCCTTCACCCCCATGGCTTCCCCACACACCTCCCTCCACCCAATGACTGCTCCCCAACATCTCCCTCCACCCCATGGCCCACCCCACCCACCTCCCTTACCCCATGCCCCCCACCCCCTCCATACAATGGGCCATTGCTCCCCCCCTCCCTCCCTCCAACACCCATGTCTGCCTCCCAGTCCTCTCTCCATCCCAACATCTACATCCACTCCCACCAGTCGTTCTTGCGGCAACCATCCTACCCTCACCTGCCGGGCACAATATTGTTATCAGTTCGATTTCTGGCGAGTCAGACCGATCTTACACTCCGGAATATGCGCAGCAACTCATAGCGAACGAATTTGGGGAGCTTTGCCTCCTGTCGAGCCCTAGCTAACTCCCTCCTTCAACGTCGACCTGATTGCAGTGCCTACTCCACTGAAGAACGAGCCGCATAAAATATGCGTCCCTTGCAACTGTAGGTCTATCGCCGTCCCTTGGCGATTGCGAATGTTGCACGCGCGTTGCCAGCCGAAAGTCGTGCCCAGGCCAATCCCCACCTCCTCAAGATGTGAACCAGCTCCTACTCCAGCGAAGAACGAGCCACGTCCTTGGACCGTAGATAAATCGCATGCCCCGTTAAGTATCTCAGGATCATCGAGTGTTAGCGCAGCGCGCTTTAAGCGCAGCTGGGGTGTTTGGCCTAGTTTCAGCTTTGTAGGGTAATGTAGAGCAGACGTAAGGTGCCCAAGGCCATGTTTTTTTCTTTCGCATCCTCCTCCTGCATACCTGATATCCTATCGAACAGACAACAATGCTGTGGAATCGTTTAAGGGCGTCATCGATGCACACAAAATAGGCAGGCCCCTGGCCGATTGCAAAAATCCCGCGCCCCATTGCAAAAAGACGCCGGCAAAAGCGTACTACCACACGCGAGTACCCCCACCCCTCCACACACACACACACCCCTCCACACACACACACCCCTACACACACACACACACCCCTACACACACGCATACACCCCTCCAGGACACACACACACCTCCACACACACACACCCCTACACACACACACCCCTCCAGGACACACACACACCCCTCCACACCCCCCTCCAGGACACACACCCCCCTCCAGGACACACACACACCCCTCCAGGGCTTAGTAGCTCAAAAGAAAAATCGCCTGTCATGAACAATCTCCTATCAAGAAAATCCCCGAGCAAAAAAAAATCCCCATCAAGGAACCCCAGTAGCTGCTGAGCTCCCGCAGCATCACCCTACCCCCAACCCCTGATTCCCTAGCGCCCCCAATAGCTGCTGAGCACCTGGGGCATCAGCAGCCATGGCAAGGTCAAGAAGGTGCCTAGAAGCTGCTACAAATTGCTCAAAATAAAAATACCTGGTGTCCCTATCATGACCAGACCTGCAGGTCCCATCCAGGCCTGATCCCCCTAGCGACCCCAGTAGCTGCTGAGTATCCGCAGCATCAAAAGCACCAGCTTACCAACGCTCCTGATATCTTTGGATTCACCCCAGTGGCTAGCAAAGGGAAGGACCTAGTAGCTCAAAAGAAAAACACTTGGCATCCCTATCATGACCACACCTGAGGGCCCCATCCAGGTCTGATTCCCTAGCGACCCCGGTAGCTGCTGAGCTCCCGCAGCATCAGCAGCACCAGCTTACCAGTGCCCCTGGTACCTTTAGCCCAGTGGGTTTAGCCCAGTGGGTTCAGCCCAGTGGGTTTAGCCCAGTGGGTTTAGCCCAGTGGCTAGCAAAGGGAAGGGCTTAGTAGCCCAAAAGAAAAACACTGGCGTCCTTATCATGACCACACCTGTAGGTCCCATCCAGGCCTGATTCCCTAGCGACCCCAGTAGCTGCTGAGCTCCCGAAGCATCAGCAGACGACGCCAGGTCTACTCCGTTTTCAAGCTTCATTCGCTTGTTCATTCCGTTCTGCATGAAGGGCACCCACACAAAATTTGAAAAGGGCGAGGGACAGTTTTGACATGGTGAGTGTTGCTATGTACAATGATGAGAGCATGTGGAAATCCAACACAAAATTTGGAAAGGGTGAGGAACAGTTTTAATAGGGTGATTGCAGCTATGGTCAATGTGGATAGGGTGTAGGTTGTAGGGTGTAGGACCCCCATGTACAATGAGGATGGGGTGTAGGACCTCCATGCACAATTTGGATAGGGTATAGGAACCCCACACACTATTTTGATAGGGTGAGTGCACCTGTGTACAATGTGGTTAGGGTGTAAGGCACCCACAGACAATTTGGAAAGGGCGAGAACAGTTTTGATAGGGTGAGTGCAGCTATGGACAATGTGGATAGGGTGTAGGACCCCCATGTACCATGTGGATGGGGTGTAAGACAACCACACACAATTTGGATAGGGTGTAGCAAGCCCACACACTATGTTGATAGGGTGAGTGCAGCTATGGACAATGTGGATAGGGTGTAGGACCCCCATGTACCATGTGGATGGGGTTTAAGACACCCACACACTATTTTGATAGGGTGTAGCAACCACATACACTATTTTGATAGGGTGAGTGCACCTTTGTACAGTTGGTTAGGGTGTAGGACCCCCATGCGCAATTTGGATAGGGTGAGTGCACCTATGGGTGGTAGACAGTTTGGATAGGGTCAGGGACAATTTGGAGAAGGTGATAGACAGTTTGGATAGGGTCAGGGACAATTTGGAGAAGGTGATAGACAGTTTGGATAGGGTCAGGGACAATTTGGAGAAGGTGATGGACAGTTTGGATAGGGTCAGGGACAATTTGGAGAAGGTGATGGACAGTTTGGATAGGGTCAGGGACAATTTGGAGAAGGTGGTGGACAGTTTGGATAGGGTCAGGGACAATTTGGAGAAGGTGGTGGACAGTTTGGATAGGGTCAGGGACAATTTGGATAAGGTGGTAGACAGTTTGGATAGGGTCAGGGACAATTTGGATAAGGTGGTGGACAGTTTGGATAGGGTCAGGGACAATTTGGATAAGGTGGTGGACAGTTTGGATAGGGTCAGGGACAATTTGGATAAGTTGATGGACAGTTTGGATAGGGTTAGGGGCAATTTGGATTAGGTGATGGACAATTTTGATAGGATAATTTGGTCTCCCCTCAGTTAAGTTTTAATCTAAAGCGCCTTTAAAAGAATGATAATCATTTGATCTCACCTCAGTTAAGTTTGAATGTAAAGCGCTTTCATAAAAATAAAAATATTGATAATTTGGGATCACCTCAGTTAAGTTTGTATCTAAAGCGCTTTCATAAAAATAAAAATAAAAATATTGATCATTTGGTCTCACCTCAGTAAAATTTTGATATACAGCGCTTTCATAAAAATAAAAATAATTTGGTCTCACCTCAGTCAAGTTTGTATCTAAAGCGCCTTTGAAATAATGACATTAATTTGGTTTCACCTCAGTCAAGTCTGTATCTAATGCGCTTTTGAAATAATGATATTAATTTGGCCTCACCGCAGTTTAGTTTGTATCTAAAGCGCTTTCATAACAATAAAAATAATGATAATTTGGTCTCACCTAAATTTGTTTTTATCTTAAGCGCTTTCATACAAAAAAAAGGTCTCACCTCGGTTAAGTTTGTATATGAAGCGCCTTTGAAAGAAAAATAATGATAATTTGGTCTCACCTCAATAATTTTTTTATCTAAAGCGCTTTCATAAAAACAAAATGACTCACCTCAGTTAAGTTTGTATATAAAGCGCCTTTGAAATAATGACATTAATTTGGTCCCACCTCAGTTAAGTCTGTTTCTAAAGCGCCTTTGAAATGATGATATTAATTTGGTCTCACCTCAGTTCAGTTTGTACCTGAAGCTCCTAATAACAATAACAATAATTACAGTAATAATAATAACAGACAATAATAATAATAATAATAATAATAATAATAATAATAATAATAATAATAATAATAATAATAATAATAATAATAATAATAATAATAGTTTGGTCTCACCTCAGTCAAGTTTTTATCTAAAGCACCTAGCCCCAATAAACCTCCTCGTTGATTCGCCCCCACGTCGCTTCCGCTGCCGCCCCAAAAGGCGCCCATACCTCCCTGCGTCTGCAGCCGGGACAAGTCCCCGCTACCCAGGAAAATCCCGGCTGCGCTGCCTGGGCCGCTGAGGCCGCTGAGTAGGGAGGGCAGACCCCCGGGGGGACAAGCCCCCGATCCAAAGCGCAATCCGTTGCTGTTGCCCAAGTCCATGCTTAGTCCGGTCCCATCTCCGAGAGACTGCAGAGGGAGGGGTGGAGGTGTGTGTAAGTGTATGTGTGTGTGTGTGTGGAGGGGTGAAGCTGTTGCCCAAGTCCATGCTTAGTCCGGTCCCATCTCCGAGAGACTGCAGAGGGAGGGGTGGAGGTGTGTGTATGTGTGTGTGTGTGTGTGTGTGGAGGGGTGAAGCTGTTGCCCAAGTCCATGCTTAGTCCGGTCCCATCTCCGAGAGACTGCAGAGGGAGGGGTGCATGTGTGCCTATGTGTGTGTGTGTGTGTGTGTGTGTGTGGAGGGGTGAAGCTGTTGCCCAAGTCCATGCTTAGCCCGGTCCCATATCCGAGAGACTGCAGAGGGAGGGGTGGAGGGGTGTGTGTGTGTGTGTGTGTGGAGGGGTGTTGTTGTTGGCCAAGTCCATGCTTAGCCCGGTCCCATCTCCGAGAGACTGCAGAGGGAGGGGAGGAGGGGTGTGAGGTGTGTGTGTGGGGTGTGGGGTGTGTGTGTGGAGGTGTGTGTGTGTGTGTGTGTGTGTGGAGGATGTTTGTGTGTGTGTGGCTTATTTTTGTGTGTAAATTCGACGCTGAAGCAGGTTGAAGTCTCAAGATGCCGGTAAAAATGCTGAGATGGTGAATGAGCAGCAATGCCCATCACTGTTTCTGTTTGGGGCTATGCGTAGCAGCTTCCACCCAGCTCCATTAGCTAGCAAACGAGTCAAGCCCAAAGATTGCAGCTGCATTGGAATGCCTATCATGCCAGCTTTTAGACACACTACAAGCTTTGGGTTTGGCCCAAGGATGGGAACAGGGAGCTGCCTAGAAGACTTCAGCCTGCTTCAGCGTCGAATTTACAAAAACAAATAAGCCACACACACACCCCTCCACATGCACACACCCCTCCACATTCACATTCACACACACACACCTCCACATACACACACATACCTCCACATACACACACATACCTCCACATATACACACACCTCCACACAAACACACACACCTCAACGTACATGCACACCTCAACATACACCCACACCTCCACATTCACACCCACCCACCCACCTCCAAATACACACCACACCTCCACATACACACCCCTCCACCTTCACACCCACCCACACCTCCACATACACACACCCCTCCATATACACATACACCCCTCCACATACACAGACCCCTCCACATACACAGACCCCTCCACATACACAGACCCCTCCACATACACACACACCTTGACATACGCACACACCTCCACATTCACACACACACACCTCCACATTCACACACACACCTCCACACAAACACACACACCTCCAAATACACACCCCTCCACATACACACCCCTCCACATTCACACACACCTCAACATTCACACAACTCTTCACATACACACACCTCCACATTCACACACACCTTCACATACACACACACCTCCACAGACACACACATCCCTCCACATACACACATCTCCACTTTCACACGTACCCCTCCACATACAGACACACCCCTCTGCATATACACACCCCTCCACATACACACACCTCTTAACGTACACACACACCACCACATTCACACACACCTCCACATACACACACATCCCTCCATATACACACATCTCCACTTTCACACGTACCCCTCCACATACAGACACACCCCTCTGCATATACACACACCTCCACATACACACATCTCCACTTTCACACGTCCCCCTCCACATACAGACACACCCCTCTGCATATACACACCCCTCCACATACACACACCTCTTCACATACACACACACCACCACATTCACACACACCTCCACATATACACACATCCCTCCACATACACACATCTCCACTTTCACACGTACCCCTCCACATACAGACACACCCCTCTGCATATACACACACCTCCACATACACACAAACACACACCCATCCACACAAACACACACCCATCCACACAAACACACACCCATCCACATAAACACACATCCCTCCACATACAGATACACCCCTCTGCATATACACACACCTCCACATCCACACAAACACACACCCATCCACACAAACACACACCCATCCACATAAACACACATCCCTCCACATACACACACAAACTTCCACATTCACACACACCCCTCCACATACACACACACCTACAGTGATACTCAAACGGAAAAGAAGTTAGATCAGACTGGTGGTACGGCGAGCAGCCAAATTGCTGGCTAAAGCTATGTAACCAAGTTCAAGTTATGGTGGTACCAAGCATGATTGGGAGGGTGTTGTAGTAGTGTTTATGCTGCTATCCATGTTGACTCCGTCCACAGACAGTGAGAAGGCAAATTGCTGGCTGAAGCTATGCAACCAAGTTCAAGTTCTGGTGGTGTCAAGCATGATTGGGAGGGTGTTGTAGTAGTGTTTATGCTGCTATCCATGTTGACTCCGTCCACAGACGGTGAGCAGCCAAATTGCTGGCTAAAGCTATGCAACCAAGTTCAAGTTCTGGTGGTGTCAAGCATGATTAGGAGTGTGTTGTAGCAGTGTTTATGCTACTATCCATGTTGACTCCGTCCACAGACGGTGAGAAGGCAAATTGCTGGCTGAAGCTATGTAACCAAGTTCAAGTTCTGGTGGTACCAAGCACAATTGGGGGTGGTTGGACCCAGTGCAAGCAAACGGGCTGTCCCCCTCACCCTCACGCCTCGTAATAAGGCGCACTATTTATCTATTTGCAACTGAACCCCAAACAATCAAAACAGAACAAGCATACTCAATCTTTCCCATTGCTAGGCTCATAATTTCAGACCTGACTTGCCACCTAGGCGTCTTGACTTATCAAAATTCCATAGCTCTAGCTGATGCTGATATAAATAAAAATTCTACCAACATTCCTAAGGAAGTGGACGGTGGCAAGACCTCCCTCAAATTCCATATAGTCGGGGGAAAAAAACTGAAATGTTGCTTAGTTATTACATTGAAATATAAGGAAGCAACTATGACTATGTTACAACGTCTATCTAAAGTTATTGGAGGAACGGCTCGAGTCCTATGTAAAGGAATCCGAAGGAATCCAAGGGAACCCGTAATCAGCAATCAGCAGAGTCTTGGCAATAGTGCTACAATTGCGGCAAGGTGCGTCAGGTGTTGGCTTTGAGCCTCGCAATGAGTAGGGAACGGCAACTAATATTAGTGTTTGAAAAACTAATATTAACTAATATTATTTATAGTGTCACAATAATAATATGTTTTCAAATAAATTCAAAATTCTGGTGAGACGGCTCGTTCGACTAATATTATACAATGGGTTATATTAATTATTTATTCACTAATACGGACTAATATTATAAAAGATAGCCGACCCCTAGCAATGAGTGTTGTGACCGGAGCAAGGTAGTTAGTGAGTCTCTAAATTAAATGATTTTTAAATTAAATTGGAACTTCCCTCCGTGCTTACCCAACCATAAATAAATCAATAGTACGCCTTATTACGAGGCTTGAGGTTGAGGGGGCCAGCCTGTTTGCTTTCACTGGGGCTAACCACCAATAGGGGTGGGTGGATGGGTGGGGTGGGGTGTGTGTGTGTGGGGGGGGGGGGGGGGGGGGGGGGGGGGGAGGGGATATCATCATCATTGCCATCGCACCTGCCGCCTTGGCAGAGATTGAGAACTTCCCTTCGTGCTGTCGCGCGGTAGCCGGAGCTTAGGCACAGTAGCGGTCTGCGAAACCAAAACCCACAGTAACCAACCCCAGTGCAAGCGAACGATTCCTTCAAACTCACACCCCGTGGAAAGGCGTATCAATTTTCACTTTGTTTACTCACTCTTTGATCTCTCAAAGCCGCTACCAAGTTCTCAAACGTCGACACTTGGCGAGGCTGGGGGATCCTCGGCTTGTCTGCATCTTCGGGGCAGCTAGCCTGAAAGGAAATGAACAGGAAAACAATTTAATGCAAAAATGAACACAAACATCAATCCTTGGCCAGGCTGGGGGTTCCTCGGCTTGTCGCCATCCTCGGGGCAGATAGCCTGAGAGGAAACGAACAGAAAACAATTAACTACAAAATTTAACCCCAACGTCAATACTTGGCGAGGCTGGGGGTCTGGGGGTCTGGGGGATCCTCGGCTTGTCTGCATCTTCGGGGCAGATAGCCTGGATGGAAGTGAACAGAAAAACAATTTAATTGCAAAAATGAACACGAAGGTCAACCCTTGGCCAGGCTGGGGGTTCCTCGGCTTGTTGCCATCCTCGGGGAAGCTAGCCTGAGAGGAAACGAACAGAAAAACAATTAACAGCAAGAATGAACACAAACGTCAACACTTGGCAAGGCTGGGGGATCCTCGGCTTGTCGCCATCCTTAGGGCAGATAGTCTGAAAGGAAATGAACAGAAAAACAATTAAAAGCTAAAATGAACACCAACATCAACCCTTGGCGTGGCTGGGGGTTCCTCGGCTTGTCGCCATCCTTAGGGCAGATATCCTGGAAGGAAATGAACAGAAAAACGATTGAATGCAAGAATGAACACAAACGTCAACACTTAGTGACACTTGGCGAGGCTGGGGGATCCTCGGCTTGTCTGCATCTTCGGGGCAGATAGCCTGGAAGGAAATGGACAGGAAAACAATGAATTGCAAAAATGAACACAAACATTAACCGTTGGCCAGGCTGGGGGTTCCTCGGCTTGTCACCATCATCGGGGCAGATAGTCTGGTAGAAAATGAACAGAAAAACAATTTAATGCAAGAATGAACACAAACGTCGACACTTGGCGAGGCTGGGGGGACTGGGGGATCCTCGGCTAGTCACTATCCTTAGGGCAGATAGTCTGGAAGGAAATTAACAGAAAAACAATGAATTGCAAAAATGAACACAAACGTCAACACTTGGCCAGGCTGGGGGTTCCTTGGCCTGTCTGCATCCTCGAGGCAGATAGTCTGGAAGGAAATGAACAGAAAAACGATAAAATGCAAAATAGCCTGGAAGGATATGAATAGATAGACAATTAAAAGAATTAAATGCAAAAAAACAAAAAAATGCAAAATAGCCTGGAAGGATGAGAAAAAAAGAATTAAATGCAAAAATGCAATGCAAGAATTAAATGCAAAATAGCCTGGAAGGATATGAATAGATAAACAATTAAATGCAAACATTTGCAAACAGATTTAATGCAACATACATGATGATGATGATGATGATGATGATGATGATGATGATGGTGATGGTGATGATGATGGTGGTGGTGGTAGTGGTGATGGTGATGATGATGATGGTGGTGGTGGTGATGGTGGTGGTGGTGATGGTGGTGATGATGATGGTGGTGGTGATGATGATGATGATGATGATGGTGGTGGTGATGATAATGATAATGATGATGATGATGATGATGGTGGTGGTGGTGATGATAATGATGATGATAATAATGATGATGATGATGATGATGATGATGATGATGATGATGATGATGATGATGATGATGATGATGGTGTTGGTGATGATGATGATGATGATGATGATGATGATGATGATGATGATGATGGTGATGATGATGATGATGATGATGATGATGATGATGATTGATGACGATGCGCCTGCTGCTGTGTTGGTGCTGCATGCTGCTCTCTCTGCTGCTGCTGTTGCTGCGGCTGCTCTTCGCTCTGCTGCTTCTGACTGCGCTGCTGCATGCCTTTCTGGCTCGCCTCTTGCTGCCTGCTGCTGGTGCTCTTCTGAGGCTCTCCCCGGCTGCTTGCTTCGGGCTGCTCTGCTGCTGCGCTGCGCTGCTCTGCTGGTGCATGCCCTGGTGGTGGTGCTGACCATCCTCGTCCTTGCTCGGGGGACCGCTCGCTCTTGCTGCCTGCTGTCTGCGGCTGCGGCTTGCTGGCTGGTGGTGGGTGGTGGTGGTGCTGCTCCTGCTGCTGGTGCCTGCTGGTGCTGCTGCTCTGGGGTTCTGGTGCTGGGCTCCCCTTGCGCGGCTGCTGCTGCTTGGTCTGCTGCTGCCGCTCTGCTGCTGCTGCTGCTCTCGCTGCTGCTGCTTGGGTTGCTCCTCTGCTGCTGCGGTTGGTGCTCCTGCTGCTGCTGCGGCGCTGCATGATGATGATGATGATGATGATGATGATGATGATGATGATATTGATGATGATGATGGTGGTGGTGATGATAATGATGATGATGATGATGATGATGATGGTGGTGGTGATGATGATGTTGATGATGATGATGATGATGATGATACTGATCGTCATCGTCGGAAGTATAGCGATAGTCATGATGGCTTATGATAAGGATGGCTGCCATGGCGGAGAACAGTGACACGAATATCAACAGGATCCAGGCAAATCACACTTTTCTGGATCACTCTTTAGTCACCTTTTGTGACTTGATTTTTTGGTACACTTTGTTAAAGCTGAGCCCCTCCTGTAACCTGTACTGTAACCTGTACTGTAACATGTACCCATCCCCAAACCTGTACCTTTTGTGACATGATTTTTTGATACACTTCATTAAAGCTGAGCCCCTTCTCAGCCTCGATAGCCTTGGGGGCTTGCCCAATAGATGGACCGGCAGCTTTGGATGGACCGGCGGCATCTGCATCTGTAGGAGTGGCAGGAGGGTTTCCTCTCACTGTCAAATTTTCCGAGGCAGGTCTTGCGGGAACTTCAGCAGGCGGTGTTGTTCTGGCACCCAGGTTGGCTGGAGGTGGAGCAATGGGGGACTTGGGGGCTGGTCTGGAGGGCGCAGTGTCTCCATTAGCAGTGTCTGTCTTAGCCTGGGCAACGTCCTTTTGAGCAGTGTCTGTCTGAGCCCGAGCAGTGTCATTCTGTGCCCTTTCTTCCTTCGCCAAAGGTTCACTTGCAAGCTCTGCTGAGTGTGCATGGTGAGCTGATGGCAATTCAGGTTCAGGTGCTTCATTTGGTGTGTTGACCGGTTGTCTGGCGGAGGTATTTGCTCCAGCAGAGGCATCTCCCTGGCGATCCAACCCTCTCCCGCTGGTGTTCTGTGCACTAGTTTCTGGTAGTGTAGCATGCGCGGTCGAGGGCGGTGTCGACTCGCGGTGAGTCGCAGCTTCCTCCGTGTGGTTTCCTCCTTCGACTTCAGGCGATTCGCGGGCAGGGCTCGTTCTGGCGTCCATGTTAGCTGGCAGGAATGCAAGAGGACCCCAGGGTACTTCAAGAAGTAAGCCAACCAAACGTTGGTTGGCCTAACAAACGTTGGGGCGAACAGTCGTTAATGAATTTAACAGCAACGTCCGCTAATCTTACAAAAGTCTTTGTGCGCACGTTGACAGTTAGCAACCTTGCCAGGTCGTTCAACGAGACTGTACTCGTTCCCAACTGTAATCGAAAGTGGGTGAGCGGCTCCAAATATGCTAAAGATTTTAAAGCAACTGGTATGTAGTAGTTACTGTTCTTGCAAGCAACTGCTTGAATTGAACAGGGGATGAGAGAAGACGAAATCTGTACGGGACTCAACGGGGGTAGACGAAAGCAGTACGGTGGTGGTGGGTTGGACAACGGCCGCGGCCGCCCGTTGGCCGCATTGGCCCGTTGCAACGTTGTCCTGGGTACGAACTACTAAGGGCCAAGTGAAGAGGTCCATGGGAGCAGGTTCTGAAGTTTGTATAAGAACAAAATACGACATAGCAACTCCAAGGCAGCGTCGCAAGCGACATGGGAGATTGGCGGAGATTGTTGGCAACGGAATCGAGGGGACCGAAGCCAGTTAGTTACGAGACCGTTGGTTGACATCGGTCGCACAAACAAATAGTAAGGTGCCCTCGAGTGCCCTTGCGGATCCCCTGCCTGGAGGTCGGCCCAGGGGGTGGCGTAATGTGAGCCAAGTAGCAGTGGCAGAATCAATATAGCACGACTCTTACGCACCAATACGTCAGTAGTTACACATTAGTTACACATTATGCATTCTGCTGTAACGTTTGTGCAAATGGCATTATTGTTCAACTTGGTGGCCTGTAAGGTTAAGGAAGGTAATAGCTCACTGACTCCCCGAAGTTCCATGGAGACAGGTGCAGCAACTCCCGAGGCTACAGTTGCTACTGCGCAACCTGCGCAACATACTAGTGCGAAACAGCAGATTTCCTTGTCAAGCACAATGCGCTGCTGCAATAAGCTGCGAGAGGCAGGAGATGCGAATTTTCTAAGGGAAAATCGTTGACATGCTCCAGGTCCCTAGATTGAGTCCACAGGACAGGAGGGAAACGACAAATGAAAAAGCCGCGTCCACAGTCCGCAACCCTGAGATCCGAACGCGAAAAAGTGCCCCCCCGGGGTATTCCGACTCCTGCGGGAGTTGAACACGGGTCGCTTAGATGTCAGGGAGGTCACTTTGACCGGCTAATTTGACCGGTTTTGTTGACAAAAAACTACACGATCTGAATCCTAGCGCGAAGAAACAATACCGTTTCGCGTATCCATCCCGGAAGACGGCGGGTGGTTTGTCGAGTCCGACTTTAGAGCGGTGTTGTTTCACTGCTTGGACATGAGCCCCTTGTAATCTTTTATGGCATAGGTCTGAGCCCCCTAGGGGGGGCTCCACAAAAAAATGAGGCCAGGAAATAAGAATGAGTTGTCCTAAGCGATGGCATCAGCATCAGCATCAGCATCAGCATCAGCATCAGCAACATCTGCATTTTACAATACCATTAGCAGTGACCTTTATACTGTACGTGTGATGAACCAGGTAGGTATGATAGAATAACTGTTCAGATAATTGAGATTGAGGTTGAAATGGTCGAAAGAGCTGGAGCCTTGCCCCTCTTTTTGTCCCCCAAGCCGCACATCTAACCTAGCAAGAGTATTTTCTATAGTTTCGAAGGGGTTATTAACTTCTCATGCTCCCGCTGCTTTATCTTCTCCTTACATCTCCTCCTCTTTTCTTTTCTCTCTACAGTCTTCTGTGGCATGTTCCCCTGCTACATATTCAGGGTGGCATCTGGGCCGAGCTGGTCAGGCTGCGACCTCTGGTACGTAGGCCGGACAAACAATCGGAAGACGGGGTGTCCCTGGTGGCACTGCCATCGCTCATCTTAGACACATCTAATTAAACCTGCATCTCACGCAAAACCTCTTATATTGGAGTGAGGTTTTAGATTCTATGTCCCATTTGAACCTGCGAATCCTTGAATACTATTTTGATTGTCATTGGCTGATCCATGCTGACCTTCAATTTGACAGATTAAGGTCCCCCACCCTCCTGAACTCCACCATGCGCAGCTAAACGTAGGTACCCTGACAGTCTTCGTGTCTTGCATGAATACATAATGCTGAGGCAGATTTACATACCTACGGTATAGGGATACCTTTTGAGTCATGGTTAAAAGTTACGCCTTGATATTAAACTATTAATGTAAGACTAGCATCAGTAAGTCTGTACCTCGGTACTTACCTACACCCCAAAGGAACCAGTGCCTTTCACGGGTAAAATTAACACGACAATTATACCATTGTTTTAGCCTAAATATAACGTCGACCCTTAAGAGAAAAAAGAACAACCGGTAAACTAACTGGCGACTTACCCTTTAAATGCGACCACAAGCGGTTATTTGGGCCCACAGACGGTTTACTACCGTAAATACACGCCTTTGGCGGTTAAATTACCCGTTGTTGTACAAAGTGCCCTTTTTATAATGATATCCGCCTCCGCTACCAGAAGAAAAAATAACAAACGGTCAAATAAAAACTGGCGGCTTACCCTTTAAATGCGACCACAAGCGGTTATTTGGGCCCACAGACGTTTATACCGATAAATACAGCCTTTCGGCGGGTTTTTAAATTACACGTTGTGGTACAAAGTGCCCTTTTAAATGATATCGCCTCAGGTACCAGAAGATGTTCAGATATTTATGGATGTCCATGAGGACGACTTACCGTATGGGAATGTGGAAATTCTGCGATTCCCCATTCAGAACCTTTATGAATGAAATGGCACTAAGAAAATTTTGAGCAACCTAGCCGACTATCTTTTAACTTGTAGGAAGAGCAAGACAGGAAGCCCTGGACTGCTTAGTGGACACGTATTTATTATCCCTTTTTTATTTTCTTAGTGTGATTCTCATTTGTTAGCTGGTACCTCCGCCACTGATAAGTGGTTGAGATCTGGGTCCGGATCAGGGGGTTTAATAGACATACGCACCAAAATGGTGGTTGGGAGGGAGCTTGGTTTGTTTGTCCTCGGACACCCCCTGGATGAATGGGGTTTTTTTGGCTGGTGGGTGCTTTTTCTTTTTGTTAAAGCACAGCAGAAGTCTCATACACCCTCACGGTGTCAAGGAATTTAAACATGTAATGTAATGTAATGGTAATGTTAATGCAATGTAATGTAATGGAATGTAATGTA
This sequence comes from Chlamydomonas sp. ICE-L, assembly GCA_013435795.1. Classification (NCBI taxonomy): domain Eukaryota; kingdom Viridiplantae; phylum Chlorophyta; class Chlorophyceae; order Chlamydomonadales; family Chlamydomonadaceae; genus Chlamydomonas; species Chlamydomonas sp. ICE-L. Next base: position 10,237,419 of record JACBWV010000223.1, read on the forward strand.
GTAATGCAATGTAATGTAATGTAATGTAATGTAATGTTAAGGAAGGAATGATAATGTATGTAATGTAAGGGAATGCAATGTAATGTAATGAAGGTAATGTAAGGTAAGTAATGTAATGTAATGTAAATGTAATGTAATGTTAATAAGTAATGTAATGCAATGTAATGAATGTAATGAATGTAATGCAATGTAATGCAATGTAATGCAATGTAATGCAATGTAATGCTAATTTGTAAGTCTGTAAATGTAATGTACTGTAAGGTAATGTAATGTAATGTAAATGGCAATGCAATGTATGTAATGCAATTGTAATGTAATGTAATGTAATGTAATGAATGATAATGTAATGTAAGGAATGTAATGTAAGTAAGTAAGTAATGCAATGTAATGTAATGTAGTAATGTAATGTAATGAATGTAGTAATGAATGTAATGGTAAGGGAATGTAATGCAATGTATGTAATGTAAATGAATGTAATGTAATGTAATGTAATGTAAGGTAAGTAATGTAATGTAAATGTAATGTAATGCCAATGCAATGTAATGTAATGTATGTAATTAATGAATGTAATGTAATGTAATGTAATGTAATGTAATGGCAAGTAATGCAATGATAATGTAATGTAATGTAAGGTAAGTAATGTAATGTATGTAATGTAATGTAATGTAATGTAATGTAATGTAATGTAATGTATGTAATGCAATGTAATGTAATGTAATGTAATGTAATTGTAATGTTAATGCATGTAAGTAATGTAATGAATGTAATTTAAGTTAATGTAATGTAATGTAATGTAATTTAATGAATGTAATGTAATGTAATGTAATGTAATGTAATTAAGTAATGTAATGTAATGTATGATACTGTAAGTAAGTAATGTAATGCAATGTACTGCTAATGCAATGTAATGCAATGTAATGTAATGTAATGTAATGTAATGTAATGTAATGTAATTGTAATGCAATGTAATGTAATGTAATGCAATGTAATGTAATGTAATGTAATGTAATGTAATGTAATGTAATGTAATGTAATGTCAATTGTAATGTAATGTAATGTAATGTAATGCAATGTAATGCAATGTAATGTAATGTAATGTAATGTAATTTAATGGAATGAATGTCGTTAATGTAATGTAATGTAATGTAATGTATGTAATAGTAATGTAATGTAATGTAATGTAATGTAATGTAATGTAATGTAATGGAATGGAATGGATGTAGTGTATGTAATGTAATGTAATGTAATGTAATGTAATGTAATGTAATGTAATGTAATGTAATGTAATGTAATGTAATGCAATGTAATGTCAATGTAATGTAATGTAATGTAATGTAATGTAATGTAATGTAAGTAATGCAATATATACTGTAATGTAATGTAATGTAATGTATTTAAATGTAATGTAATGTAATGTAATGTAATGTAATGGAATGGTAGGACTGTAATGTAATGTAATGTAATGTAATGTAATGTAATGTAATGTAATGTAATGGAATGGAATGGAATGTAGTGTAATGTAATGGAATGTAAATGTAATGTAATGTAATGTAAGGTAATGTAATGTAATGTGTAATGTAATGGAAATGGAATGGACTGGGAATGTAGTTGTAATGTAGGTTGTTAATGTAATGAATGTAATGAATGTAATGTAATGTAATGCAATGTAACTGTTAATGTAAGTAAATTTAATGTAATGTAAGGTTAATGCAATGTAATGTAATGTAATGTAAGTAATGTAATGTAATGTAATGTAATGTAATGTAATGTTGTAATGTAATGTAATATGTATGTTCTGGAATTGTAATGTAATTGTAATTGTCATTTGTAATGTAATTGTAAGGGCAATTGTAATGTAATGGAATGTAAGAATGTAAATGTAATGTAAATGTAATGTTGAATGTAATGTAATGTAATGTTACTTGTGAATGTGGTAAGTAATGTAATGCAATGTAATCAATGTAATGTAATGTACTGTCGTAAATGAATGTAATTGTCAATGTAATGTCATGAATGTAATGTAAGTAATGTAATGTATGTACGTATGCAAATGTAATTGGAATTGTAATGTAATGTAATGAATTTGTAATGTATGTAAGTAATGTAATGTAACTGTAATGCAATGTATGAGCAATGTATTGTCTTTTTGTAATGTAATGTAAGGTAATGTCATGTATTGTAAATGTATGTAATGTAATGTAATGTAATGTAATGTAACTGTAAGTAAATGTGTAATGTAATGTAATGTAATTTTTGTAATGTAATGTAATGTAATGTAATGTAATGTGTAATTGTAATGTTGTATTGCAAATTGTAATTGTATTGTAATTGTAATGTAATGTATGTAATGAAATGTACTGTAAGTAAGGTTAAGGTAATGTAAATGTATTTTAAGGTAATGTAATGTTAATTAAGTAATGTAATGCATGTAAGTAAGTAATGTAATTGTAATGTAATGTTAATGTATGTAATGGAATGATAATGTAATGTAATGCACTTGTAATGTAATTGTAATGTTTAATGTAAGGTAATGAATTGTTAATGTAATGTAATGTAATTGTAATGTAATTGTAATTGTAATGTAATGCAATGCAATGCAATTGCAATTTGCAATGTTAAGTAATGTAATGTTAAGTAATGTAATTGAATGTAAATGTAATGTAATTGTAAGGTAACTGTAAGCAATGTAAGTAATGTATAGCTAATGTATGTAATGTAATGTAATGTAAATGTAATGCAATGCAAGCCAATGTATTGTAAATGTAATGTAATGTAACTTGTAATGTAAGTAAGGTAATGTAATGTATGTATGTAATTGTAATGTACTGAAATGTAAGGTACTGTAATGTCATGAATGTAATGAATGTAATGTAATGTAAATGTATGTAAGTAATGTATGCTAATGTTAAGGTAATGCAATGTACGTGTAATTGTACTGTAAGTAGTAATGTAACCTGTAATGTAATGTAATGTAATGTAAGTAATGTCATGATAATGTAATGTTAACGCCAATGTAATGTAATGTAATGTATGTCATGTAATGTAATGAATGTAAGTTACTGTAATGTTGTAATGTAACGTCATGTAATGTAAGTAATGTAATGTACTGTTAATGTAATTGCAATTGTAATGTAATGTAACTTAATGTTGCTAATTGTAATGTAATGTTAAGGTAATGTAATGAATGTAATGTCCTGGTAATGTAATTGTAATTGTAATGTTAATGCACTGTAAGGTAAATGTCCTATTGTAAGTAATGTATGTAATGCAACTGTAACTGTTAATGATTAATGTTAATGTAAAGGTAATGTAATTGTAAGTGTAATGTAATGTAAGTAATGTCATGCATGTTAATGACACTGTAATGTCAAGTACATGTAATGCAATGTAACTGTATTGTAATGTACACTCGTAACTGCTCACCTCGCAATGTAAGTAATCGTAATGTACCACTGTACTGCCCCTACATTGTACGGTAATGTTTAATGTTACTGTAATGTACCCTGTAATGTAATGTCACTGCTTACTGTAATGTAATGTTATGTAATGATAATGTAATGTAATAATGTAAGCGAAGTAATGAATGTAAGTAATTGTCATGTAAATGTAATGTAATGCAATGAATGTAATGGACTGCAATGTATGTAATGTAATGTCACTGTAATGTTTAATGGAATGTAATGAAGTAATGTCATTGCAATGCACTGCAATTGTAATGTAAGTAAGGTTAATGACAATGTAATGGAATGTAAGTAATGTAATGTTAATGTAATTGTAATGTCAATGGAAGGTATGTAATGTAATTAAGTCATGTAAGTAATGTACATGTACGTTAAGTAATGTAAGGTAATGTAATGTAATTGTAATGTAATGTAATGTCAGTAATGCTCATGTAATGTAAATGTAATGAACTGTAATGTAATGTATGCAATGCAATGTAATGTAAGGTATGTACTTGTAATGTCAAGTAATTTGTAAGTAATGTAATGTAATGTACTGTATGTAAATGTAATGTAATGTCATGTACTGTAAGTAAAGCCCGTAATGTAAGGTGTACCTTAGTAAGGTCGTACCTAATGCATGACACAAGGTACTGTATGAAGTTTGATGTAATAATGTATCTGCGAACGTTTTGTGTGATATGATGTTATATTGTAATGTGTAATTGTCATGTAATGTACATAGTAATGTATGTGAAACCGGATCATGTCAGTGCACAATTGTTAGGGTAGGGTTGTCTAATCCCTAATTTCACCGGGTGTGCAATGGACCATTTAGCCGTTGTTGGTTACACGTAACAACGGATTATTTGATCCATTGCACCATTCTAGGTCTGGGCAGCCAGACCCATAATTTAACCGATTGTTGCCTTTTTCAACCGGTTGTGAAATGGTCAAATGGACCATTTAGCCGCTGTTGGTTCTCTTATCAACGGGTTGTTTGACCTATTGTAGGGATGATTGGGACACGGGCTTCAACCTCTACATAGCTCGATTCTGAACTCCCCTCCGCCTACACCTCCGCGCATGAAGCGCTGCCTTTGAGCCCTTCCTGCCTGCCCGCTTCACAAGCCATAGCTGGAATGCCAAGACCCGTCTCCACCACCTGCTATTACCCGTCTCCACCACCTGATTTTCTCGCAACTCCATACTCCCCATCCCTCGCAGTGAACGCTGGAACGCAGTGGACCTGGCCTGGACCCCTCATCATTGTACCGCGGCGCTGTCAGTTTACACAATTATTCGCACATCAATCCCCTCACACCCTCTTCAGGATTTGCGAAATTTCCGCAATCACGCCTAAAGACGTGATTGCCGTGGAGCTCGTACCTCGCTCCCGTTGAATTGATTTTTCTGCCCTACTCCTGTACCCCCTTTTCCCGGCACCTCCTATTTAGACCTTCTAAGGTATGCTTAGGTATGCGTCCTCCTGTGGTCAAAGTTTCTTTTCAACTTCTTCTTTTCTCCACCCTTATTCCTTGCCCACAGCCTAACATCTACCTACACACACTTTCCCCCTCAATCACACCTCTTCAACCTCACACAGCCAAACACTCCCCCCCCCCCTCCCCCCCCCCCCCCCCCCCCCCCCCCCCCCACACACACACACACACCTTTTTACCACCATACCCACAATCTCAGTCCCCTACCACACCGCCCATAACCCCACACTCACCCCCCTATCACAGCACGATCTTTCTACAAACCACCACCAACCTTCACATTGCACCCCTCACCCCCACCCCACCACCACAACATTGGCTAGGGCGTGCAAGTCGCCTAGACCGGTCTGGGCCAGTAAATCACCCCCTCCAAACACACACACTCACACCTTCCCTCTTCACCACCTAACCCACACTCACCACCGGCCACCACACTCAAAACCGCACACTCTCCCCCCTACCACCACAACACACCCCTCCTTACAACTTACCACCCACCCATACCTCCACAACACACCCCTCACCCCCATACCACCACCACCACCCTGGTCTGGGCGTGAAATTCGCCTAGATAGACCGGTCTGGGCGTGAAAATCGCCCAGACCACAGTTCCACGGGAGATTGCTCTTTTCCTATCTTGCCGAGGTTTACCTTAGCGGTTAGGGGGCGGCGTTAGATCGCAGGACACGCAGCCTGAGTTACAAACGTGGTGTGTTCTACATCCCTTGTGATCTACAGTACCCTTGCTGTATCGACCCTACTTGCGAGAGTAGGAAGGGGGTGGTGAGGTTCGATTCCTCAGTATTTTGGCGTCCTGGCCCTAAGCAAATCTTGTTGGGAAGTACTGTCGGATTTCTGCCCTCGGGTGGTTATCTAGTTATGTCTCCTTGATTCCGCCTCTAACGACCATGGCAGGGAGCTTGTCTGCCGTGGTCAACAGGGGTAGTGGTGAATGTTCGTTTGGTCGTGGGTTGGTATCTCTCACCAACCCTAAGTGCGCCTACTTTGCATATTGTAGGAGTGGCACCACCATTCGAACTGAATCCTCCGTGTCGCTGGTTTGTGTCGGGAGACCCACCTCCTGGGGTGAAAATCCTTTCACAACTAAAAAAAAAAAAAAAATGGGCATGGGATGGTGGGATGGGATGGGATGGGAGGGGATGATTGGGAAATGAAGATGGTATGAATGCGAAATAACCATAGGATGGTGGGAGGGGAGGGGAGGATTGGGAAATGGAGATGTGCTGATTGGAAGATGAAGATGTGCTGATTGAAAGATGAAGATGTGCTGATTGGGAAAGAAACAAGGGAAATGACAATGGGATGATTGGAAGATGAGGAGGACGATTAGGGAAGTCATGTTTGGGAAAGCTTGTAGGAAAATATAAGGAGAGACTATGATCTGATAGTGCTACTTTGCATGAGACACCAAAGCCTTGAGCGAGAATCCCGATAACCTAAATAAACAAATAACTAACTAACGAACGAAAAAAATAAATAAACAAATAAAAAGTACGCCTTGTAGCGAGGCGTGAGGTTGAGGGGGCCAGCCCGTTTGCTTTCACTGGGGCCAACCGCCTGCCGATAACCTGAAGTATCCTGGCACCATCTGGTAGCTTTGCCATGTAATGCACCCGAAGGGGTGGGAAGGGGGGCAGGCAGGGTGAGGTGAGGTGAGGGGTATCAGCATGAATAGCGGTGCTCTCGCTTGTTTTATGTCTTGGTGACTCCTTGTGTACTCCCTTAGAACTATCGGTCCTGACAGTACTATGTCAGCTTCCTGTTGACTGCGTCATCGGTTCTTCTGACACGCGCTGTCTAGCCTGTACCCTGATCAGGTTCCAGGCTACCGCCCCCTTTCCTCCACTGGTGCCCCTTAATGGGTCTCCTGTGCTTGTAACTTATTCTCGTCTCCGCATTTATAGATTGGCGTGCTGCACACACAAAGTCCACTCTCCGGAGTGTTATCCAAGCTGATAGGTTATACGGCCCTTCATTTACTACCACTGCTTTGCGATGCAACTTCCGCGAGGACCTCCCGCCATTTTGAGAAACTCCATGACATGGATGGTCTTTCCTGGACGCGCGGGATGCGCAGTATCATTCTCAGCGATGGCTGCGACCAATCCTTCCAACGGAGGAACGGCTCCTCTTGATGATTGGCTAGACGTTTGTGCACCAGCTGCCTCTGCTAGCGGTCATGAGAGTCCTTCCGCCATCGTGGAAGTAACCCCCCCCGGTCATTCCTCCATCTTCTCTTCTTTTTCCTCCCCTGCCGTCTGTCGCCTCCTCCCGTCTGTCGTAGATGACTGTGACGTGCAGACTCAAGTCGGCGACTAGCCTGGACATCGGTGGAGATACCCCGTCTTCGTCTGCTCGCGTCCTTGACGTCGCTAACCTTTCTCCGGTGTTTGAGGCTCTGCCTGCATACCGGAGGTTGCCAAGCCGACCAAGCTCCCTGCTGATGTCTACGTCGTCTTTGCCCCCTTTGCTCTGCCCAGCCGACGGTCGGCTCCTGGCATGAGCTTGCGCTCTAGTGGCTCTGTGCTACCTTCTGGAGAAACTTTTCGATCAAACTGGCGGATCGCCGGCACTGCCGTAGGATTCGCCAGAGGAGGACGACCTACGCGTCTGGACCTGGAGATTCTGGAGGTGGTAGGAAGCAGGGGGGTATGGTCAGCACCACTACGGGTGCTGCTCCCTCTACCCCCCAACCGGGTGAGTCGAGCGATAGAGGGGGGGACTTGAGATTGACTGATCATCGACGGCGGGATATTAGGACCTTTACATGCCTCGGCTCTGCTCTTCGCATCCTAGCGATAAATGTTCGAATTCTGCCCTTGCGATTTGCGATTTTCTGCCATTGGTGCGATTTTCTGCACCAGGTGCGACTTGCTGCACTGTCATTCTCGTCTCCTTTTTTCCCATACCTCAAATCTCGACTTCGACCTAACGCTTCCCCACCTTCTGTGATCCCAGGTCTCGCAGCGCCGGACTTCGCCCATGCTACAGGCCGCAGTGGACGCCGTCCTGGCCCTAGTCCAGCGGCCGTGGAGGATCTTTGGCATGATATCTTGGTGGATATTTTTCTCTCTTAGGCTCCTTGTGACCCCTGGGTGCGTTCCGTGGTTCGTCAGAGGTTACTACTTTGTCTTCCCGTGCCCCTGGTTCCCCCCTTAGGTGTATGCCTTAGCTACGTGAGTTTGGGTTCAAGTGTTTGAGTTCTGATAGGGCTTAGGAATTTTTAGTTAAGTGGTATAGAGGCATGGTTGATCTCGATTAGTTGGGGCATGCATGAGTTGTTGATGATGACACTGCTCAGCATGGTGCTAGTGTGTTATCTTCGCAATCGCGTGTTCATCTAGGGAGACAAGACTCCTTCGGAGCTTTTCTTTGGGGTTGCACCTGATGTGTCGTTGTTGCGTTTGTTTGGTTGCCCTTGCTATGTAATCTTAGTATTGGGCAGTCACGCAACAAGCTAGTTAGAAAGGCATTATTTGGTAGACTGGTTGGGTATTCCCTGGTGAGTAAGGGTTATTATTTTTAGGTTGCCAATGTTGCGCCAGTTAGTAGTGAGTAGTGATGTACTCTCTATCTCCAGTTCAGTTCTAAACTGTCTTTCTGGGTTCTCCCATTAGTATGGGTCCCCGTGCCCGCTTGCATCCCTCCTGTCATCAAACGGTGATATGTTATGTGTTACCGGTAATTCCCTACGCCCTTTAACAACCCCAATTGTTGTTGGCTGGCCTGGCTGGGATGTATCATTGTTGCATTCTAGACCAGGGCCTGATCTTGCTGTATTGTGTGTGAAGTTTTAGGGCGGGTGGGAGTTGGATATCCAACTATAATCTTAGCCGAATCTCAGGTGGTCGCCAGGCCCTCCTCTGTGCCACGTTTTAGCGGTGAAGCTTTAGGATTTAGACAGCCTTCGATCATAGTGGTACCTGGATCAGGTCCATTGACTAATAGTCGCCAACCTCCGACCACCTCGGATGGCTCGCGGGTGTCGATAATTCCGACGCCTCCTGTCGTCCCTGGTGGATTACTCGGGTCAAGCCCATGTGATGATGTAGCCGTTGCCGAATGGGTAAGTGATGATCTTGAACACTGGTCTAGCTTGATACTGCGTATGGCTGGGGTGTTACAGTCAACCCAGGATTCATTGTTTTAGGTGCTGCTGGTTCTCATACGTAGGTTAACATGGCCCTATGTGTGAGTGCCTATTCCTCAGCACCTCCTAGACTGACTTATAGGGTAGTCTAGATTGGTGGAGCGTTACGACGCTTTGTTTAGGCAGCTTCCTTTCAGCTGTCTTTCTTGGTTTTGGTGGAAGGTGGTACTTAATTCAGACCACCGTTATAGCGTCTTGATGGTTTCTGACTCTTAGTTCCATAGGCAGATGGTTCGTTCGGTGGAGCTCATCATAGATTAGCTATTTCTTTTTACTCCACACTGTTTTTAGATCACCAGCCCCTCATGTGATTGGAACTTTTTGTGGAGTGTAGTAGTTGTTTCCCTTCGGATTTTACTGTGAATTGGTGGGCTGGGTAATCTTGCAGTTGTACTTGCAGATGTACCGCCGCTCACCTCTTTCTTGTTTTCCGAGTGTATTTCAAGCGCCCTTTCAGTCCATCCTTTGCAGTAAATTCTTTGAAGTCCTTTTTATGCGTTTACTATTTTTTTTTTCAAGTGGACAATAGGTTTTATGTATTATGGTTGTACATCTAACCTTCTATTGTTCATTGACCTGTGTTTCCTTTGTTGGTTACGGGTTTCTTGAAAATTTTAACTTCGCATCCTTTGGATTTTTTATTTTGCTGCAGGTTTGGTTTGCTTGTGGTTAGGCGCTTGGTTTGTCTTGAGTGCATGAGTTCTTTGCGGTGCGATACCCACCTCCTAGAATGTTTTAGTTAGTGCCGTAACTGGGGATTTATGATAATTAACTTTCATAAATCTTCTTACTTCCATCTTTGGGTAAGAAACCAGTTCATCATGGTTTTTTCATCCCAACCTAGTCATGAATTCTATGCTAAGAATAGTTTTTAAGGTAGTGGATTTTTCCATCGACTTTTTTTTTCCATCGTAGTCTTTAGTGTCCTCTTGTCTGCGTCCTTTAGGCTTTGATTCTCTCGTGAGCTGCGCTCACACGATATTTCAATCCGTCTCTTTGGTTATCATTGATTGGCGTTAGGTTCCTATTCCCGGATCGGGTTTTCTATACCGTTGTTCCCCAACTTTGATATACGATTTTTTCAGTCTTCTCTTTAGGTTAAGTTCTCGGTTCTTTCAGTCACCGTTGTTCCCCTTCCTTTGGTATTAGGATTGATTTCTGTTTGGCCTCCCTGTGATTTTCTGGTTTGGTGCCTACTATTCTGGATGAATAGTATTTTTGCGCTTACCATGGATGGTTACATTTCCATTTTGGTCTCAGCTCAGCTCGGTATGACCCAAGTTTTTTGCTGCTACATTTTCGGAGTACTACAGTGGTTTTTGGTTCATCCTTTCTCATCCTTTTATTTTAGACAAGGCTTTCTTCTGGTTTCCTGTTTTTCCGCCGTTCCTTAATAATTTTTGTTTGCTACCAGTTTATAGTTCTATGTCCCCAGTGCCATAGGTGGAGTACTAGTATTGTATGTCACCTGCGTCATAGGTGGAGTATCAGCATGAATAGCGGTGCTCTCGCTTGTTTTATGTCTTGGTGACTCCTTGTGTACTCCCTTAGAACTATCGGTCCTGACAGTACTATGTCAGCTTCCTGTTGACTGCGTCATCGGTTCTTCTGACACGCGCTGTCTAGCCTGTACCCTGATCAGGTTCCAGGCTACCGCCCCCTTTCCTCCACTGGTGCCCCTTAATGGGTCTCCTGTGCTTGTAACTTATTCTCGTCTCCGCATTTATAGATTGGCGTGCTGCACACACAAAGTCCACTCTCCGGAGTGTTATCCAAGCTGATAAGGGGGGGGTCACCCTGGCCCTAGCCGGCCATTGATCGGAGGTTGTAAACCCTGGCTTCTGCCACAACTCGAGCTTGAGACCACTTGACAGCTTGAGACCGCTCGACAGCTTGAGACCACTTGACAGCTTGAGACCACTTGACAGCTTGAGACAACTCGAGCTTGAGACCACTTGACAGCTTGAGGCTACATGAAAATTATTTCACAGTGGTACAATTATATTTCATAGTAGCTCAGTACATATACTTTAGCAATCGCCACAACAACTGCTTTCACAGCAGCACAGAGCAAATTATTTCAGTGGTACAATTAAGTTTCGCAGCAGCGCAGAGAAAATTATTTCACAGTGGTAAAATTACATTTCATAGTAGCTCAGTACATATACTTTAGCAATCGCCACAACAACTGCTTTCACAGAAGCACAGTACAAATGCTTTCACAACAGCACAGAGCAAAATATTTCACTGAGGTACAAATACGTTCACAGTAGCTCAGTACACATACTTCACAGTGGCGCAGTTCAGCTACATTCACAGTAGCACCGTACAAATGATTTCACGGCAGCATAGTTCAGCTATTTTGACAGGAGCCTATTGCAATTACGTTTCACAGTGGTACAATTACGTTTCACAGTGGTACAATTACGTTTCACAGTGGTACAATTACGTTTCACAGTGGTACAATTACGATTCACAGTGGTACAATTACGTTTCATAGCAGCACAAAGCAAATTATTTCACAGTGGTATATATACTTTCACAATCGCCACTACAACTGCGTTCACCGCAGCACAGTAGAAATGCTTTCACAGCAGCACAGTGCAAACTATTTCACAGAGGTACAATTAAGTTTCACAGTAGCTCAGTGCATAAACTTTAACAATCGCCACTACAACTAATTTCACAGCAGCACAGTACAAATAGTTTCACAGCAGTACACATACTTTTACAGTAGCACAGTAAAAATACCTTCACATCTTGAGGGAAGCCTAAGCTATATGCGAAAAAGGTAGGGGCGGAGGCCCGGCCAGTCCAACATCCACCAAAAGAGGTGAACTCAGGATTGGATGGGAGTGGGTGACCTGGACTACTTTATATTTTAGCATCACAAAAAATGCAGATGCTCTCATCCAATTCTTACCCTTTTTGGCGGAGCCCCCTTTTCAAGGGGGCGGGAGCCCCCAGGGTTACCCATTTGTCCGTCCGTCCGTCTGACTGACCGACCGACAGAAAAATTGAAGCCTGACACGTCAGCCAACTCTCTCATAACTAACTGGCTTCGGTCAGCTCCAGTCCGTCGCCACGTGCCGTTCCGTCGCCAACACACTCCGCCAATTTTCCGCGTCGCTTGCGACGCTGCATAGGATTTGTCAATTTGGGGGAAGCCTAAGCTCTATGCATAAAAGTAAAGGGGAAGGCCCGACCAGTCCTACATCCACCACAAGTGATGCGGTACCCCCTGCGGTAGCCGGATGAAGAAGGCGAGGGGGTCCAGGCGAAGGTTAGTAGGTATAGCAGATTCTAAGGAGCGATAGGTGCAAGGATTGGGTCTGGCGAAAGGAACTGCATGAAGATGGATGGAGTTGAGGAGGCGGGGGATGCTGGAAGGAGGCATAATGAGAGAAGAAAGGATGGGATAATAGAGGCGCCCCGGCCTACACACACACACACACACACACACACACACTACCAAAACCATGCTGCCTACACCTACGTGTCTACTGTTGTCCTCATTCGCCCCATGCGCCTCGGCCTATACACACACAAACATAACCGCCTACCCCTACATATCCACTGATCTTCCCATGCGACCCATGCTCTTCATGCGCCCCGGCTTACACTCCCCCCCACACATTACTGCCTACTTCCATCTGCCTACCCATATATATCTACTGCTGTCCCCGTGCACCCCACGCACCTTGACATGAACACACGCCCTACTGGTGACTCCTATGAGATCCTGGTCGATGCTTACGTCTACGTCAGATCTTGCAAGCCTGCACTTCTATGATCCTGGCTTTAAAATTATAATTCCTTGCATGATACCTCTCAATGGCTGTTAACATCTACGAGTGCCGATGTTGAATGGCTATAATGTGGTTGATCTCGGCCATTGAGAGAAGGAATTATTGAGCAGATGACTTCTGTCCATACGTGGAAAGCAGGACGAGATAGCAAGAAGATCGAGAAGCGGGGTGGCAAGTTCTAAGAGACACGGACGAGTTCTAAGAGCGTTCCCATTACGCTACGCCAATATTCTGCGCCTCGATTTGTCTCAATGACGCTTCTCCCTCGTCTTCCCCAGGATGTCGTGTCAGATCTGGTGTTGCGCGCCCTGCGCCTTGAAGCCCCGATATGCGACATATCCGCTGTTTGCAGCGTCTGGCATTCTGTTGTGGTGCGCCATCTTGCCGATGTGCTGATCCTCCGTGCCAATGGCAACATGGTCAGTGTCCTCCGTCGTGCTCTGCAGCATAATAAGTTAGATGTGGCACTTGATCTAGTTTCCAGGACAAGATCCTTGGACGAGTCTGAAGAAGCTCTGGTCTTGGTGGCCCAGAGTGGACAATCAGAATTGGTCAGGTGTCTACTGCATGCCCCGCGGCGTTCTGCCCATGCTGACAGCCAAAATGGACAGTCACTAGTGGCGGCTGCAGGACACGGTCATATTGAGGTAGTACGCATGCTTTTAGATGCCCAGCAGCATGCTGCCCATGCTGACTGCCAAGATGGAAGGGCGCTTTCGGTAGCAGCACAGAGTGGCCATGTTGAGGTAGTGCGCATGCTACTAGATGAACCACTACATGCTGCCCCTGCTGACTGCCAAGATGGAGAGGCACTTGTGCTAGCAGCAGAGAATGGCCACATTGAGGTAGTGCGCATGTTACTGGATGAACCACTGCATGCTGCCCAAGCTGACTGCCAAGATGGAGAGGCACTTGTTCAAGCAGCAAATACTGGCCAACTTGAGGTAGTGCGCATGCTGCTGGATGCCCATCAGCATGCTGCCCATGCTGACTGCCAAGATGGCGAAGCTCTTTTGACAGCAGCAAATGAGGGCCATATTGAGATAGTGCGCATGCTGCTGGATGCCCAACAGCATGCTGCCCATGCTGACTGTCATGATGGAGCGGCACTTTTGATAGCAGCAAATGAGGGCCATATTGAGGTAGTGCGCGTGCTTCTTGATGTGCGAGAGCATGCTGCCCATGCTGACTGCCAAGATGGCTCGGCTCTTTTGATAGCAGCAAAGGAGGGCCATGTTGAGGTAGTGCGCATGCTGCTGGATGCCCAACAGCATGCTGCCCATGCTGACTGTCATGATGGAGTGGCACTTTTGATAGCAGCAAAGAAGGGCCATATTGAGGTAGTGCGCGTGCTTCTTGATGCGCAAGAGCATGCTGCCCATGCTGACTGCCAAGATGGCAAGGCTCTTTTGATAGCAGCAGAGGAGGGCCATATTGAGGTAGTGCGCATGCTGCTGGATGCCCAACAGCTAGCATGCTGCCCATGCTGACTGTCATGATGGAGCGGCACTGTTGACAGCAGCAGAGGAGGGCCATATTGAGGTAGTGCGCATGCTTCTTCATGCGCAAGAGCATGCTGCCAATGCTGACTGCCAAGATTGCGAGGCACTTTTGATAGCAGCAAATGAGGGCCATATTGAGGTAGTGCGCATGCTGCTGGACGCACCAGAGCATCCTGCCCATGTTGACTGCTTGGATGGCTTGGCTTCTTGGATAGCTTTAGCACATGGCCACATTGAGGTGCAGCATCAGGAGATGAGGGGCAGGCGGGTACATGAGGTGGAGTAGAGCAGGGTACTTCCATTGACCAAATTGGCCAGCGCTTTAGCGCACTTGAAAACAATACTGCGCTTTGTAGTGCTAAAAGCGTAAAAATTGCTTGCTGCGCCCACAGGGGGTTGCAAAAAACTGCGCGAAACGCGCAGTGGGGCTCAAAAAGGCAGCGCACCAGCGCGCGCTTGGAAGTACCCTGGTAGACGGTCTTGTGGCTGCAGGTGGTGAAGCTGAAGGGCAGACTTCAATCTTGGTATGTATAGGGCATATGGAGTCACCCACCATCTGATGCCGAGTGGTATGACCTTGCTGCATGTATCCCCCTCTATCACCCTGGTGAAAAATGTCCTGCCACCACCTCCTTGCCCAGCCAGCTTCCTGGTTTAGATAATCGAGATCGCCTATACCAACTCATTAGCTGATGTTGAGGGGTACCACCTTGCTGTATGATTCTCTTCGTCACCTTGGGCACTGATTTCATGCCACCGCCTCCTCAGCCAGCTAGCTTCCTGGTTTAGACAATCTAGATCGCCTAGACCAACTCATTAGCTGATGTTAAGGGGAACCACCTTGCTGTATGATTCCCTTAGCCACCTTGGGTACAGATTTCATGCCTCCACCAGGGCTGTTCAGGACGCTGCGTCCTCCGTTGCAGGCGCAACGTTGAAGGGTCCGTTGCGTCTCAGGACGCTACGTGGGGAGGGTCCGCTGACCACAATGAAGGGTCCGCTGCGTCTCAGGACGCAGGCTATAAATTGGTTGCGTCTCAGGCAGCAGAGCTGGGGGTCCTCTTCAAGTACCCTGGCCACCACCTCCTCAGACCTATTAGACCCAAACTCACAAGCTGATGTTGAGAGGTATTGCTTTGCTGCATGAATCCCTTCGTCAACCCAGTCACGGATTTCATGCCACTACCTCCTCAGCCAGCGAGCTTCCTGGTTTAGATAATCGAGATCGCCTATACCAACTCATTAGCTGATGTTGAGGGGTACCACCTTGCTGTATGATTCCCTTTGCCACCCTGGGCGCAGATCTCATGTCGCCACATCCTCAGCCAGCGAGCTTCCTGATCTAGAGTATCTTGAATTACCTGCCACCACCTAGAGTAACTCAAAAGCTATTGTTGAGGGGTATTGCTTTGCTGCATTAATCCTTTTGTCAACCCAGGCACGGATCTCTCGCCACCACCTCCTCAGCCAGCAAGCTTCCTGATCTAGAGCAGCTAGAGCACCTAGATTGACTCACGATCTGATTATTTTATTAGCTGCCCACTCAGATATTTCAAGCACAAGGAAGGACAAGAGCGTGCCAGTGACAACCATGTGCATAGTGGTGGAATTTTGTTCCTTTTTTTTATTAGTTATGAAAGGACTTTCACATTAGGAGGTGGGTCTCCTGACACAAACCAGCGACCCAGAGGATTTAGTCCGAATGGCGTTGCCCCTCCTACAATGTGCAAAGTAGGCGCACTAGTGGGGTAGTGTAGGGGAATGTTTGGGAGAAGGGGCGCAGCATCCCAAGGGGAGGAGGGAGTTGCTTTGTGGTGATGGTGGTGATGTGTGTGTGTGTGTGTGTGTGTGTGTGTGTGTGGGGGGGGGGGGGGGGGGGGGGGGGGGGGGGGGGGGGGGGACAGAAGCAGGATGAGCTGGTTGTTCTTGACATTGACTTGACCGAATGCCAATGAGCTCACTTGGTGTTGGATCCTGATCAAGTCCCTTTTGGGCTATCTTGTTGTTAAGCTGTGCTTTTACAACACGGCAATCCGATCAGATGGCCATGTGGTTCAACCACAGGTTAACAACATATCTGGCTGCACCCAGGCCGAACTCAAGTGCAAGGGAGAATATGCAAGTGACACGCATGTGCTTTGAGCTCACTTGGGGCTGATCACCACCTGCAGGAGTATTAAATATCGGATTATAACGTACGCGCCTTAAGTATTGGCAAACGGTTTGGCAAACGCCCCTCTGCCAAACCCGATTAGGGATCCAGCTTGAGACCACTCCAGGTGGTTGGCCTTTGCCAAGTAACGGTTACCATGGTACTGTACAATTTGGCTGGCTGGAGCCATGTACCGGTCTGTCTACTAAGCCCTAGCAATTCAATTGTTCCTGATTTGAATTGCTACATGGTTTTAGTTTCAGCAAGCTTGGGCAGAATACTGTGTGAACATGTACTTGACCTTGAGCTTGGTAACGTGGCTCCAGCCAGCAATTTGGCTGGCTGGAGCCATGTACCGGTCTGGCTAATAAGCCCTGGCAAGTTTAATGCTCCTGATTTGAATTGTTACATGGTTTTACAGCAAGCTTGGTCAGACTACTTGATGAACACGTAACAAGGAAATGTAACAATAAAATATAAGCCAAAAGACCCTTTGCCAACTGGATTTCAGGTCTGGACTTGAGTCAGTTAAAGCCATAGACCCCCTTGCCAAGTTAGTTTTGCCATGCTTTTCTGAGACCCAGTTTTAGGGGGGAAATTACATTTGCCAATACTTAATCTTGCCAATACTTAAGGCGCGTACAGTATATATAAAATATAGGAGTATAAATATATATAATATATAAACTCAACTTCATTCACAACGATCCTGAATACAGAATGTGGTGTACTGGACTTCCCTTGTAAATTCTGGTTTACTCCCTTTTGGGCTATCTGGCTGCACCCAGCCTTAAGCGCTTATCTTCATCGCCTTAACCTCTCATCATAGCTTTTATTTCCAGGTACTAGCATCAGCTTCTAAGCAGCTTTCCGGGCTCCGTCTTCATCCAACCCCCAAACAACCTATTGCACTAGGGAGCTGATATCATCAGCTTTCCAGTGCTCCTGGAACATTGGGTTTGGCCCAGTGCCAGTCTCAGTCAGCTTCCTAGAAGCTGCTGCTGAAAGCCAAAAACACTGTTTCATTTTTGGGCAACGCTCTGTCTGTCTGTCCGCCTATTAATTTGTTACATTCATTCGTTTGGTTGTTTGTTTATTTGTTACTTCGTCTGTTCGTTCGTTCTTCCGTTTGTTCGTTCGTTACCCCGATCTGTCATGGTTGGGAAAGTCCGAAAGTCCCTTCAGTATACCCCTGGACTGTTACATACATACAGTTGTTTGTATATTGATTTGTGTGGTTGGTTGGTCGATCGATCGGTTGGACCTGTCCAGAGGCAGCCATTTAGGCTTAAGAGACCTGCGCAACCTTAAATAATCAAGATAATTCTAGATTATCCGGAAGGAGGGGCCTAGCCCCCTGGTCAAGTACTCAAGTCTTCATTTATTTAAAATGTCTACGGTTCCGTAGTATGATCATTGCTTTCAGTGTGTATCGCTCCAGGGACTTGGAATTGGAAGATGGTGGGCAGCACCGTGTTGGCTGAAAAAATACGTAGTAATCCAAGCCAAGCCATGGGGCCAGAGTACTTCAGGAGGACCTTCAGCTCTGCTGCCTGAGATGCAACAGACCTTTCTACTAGCCAACAAAACAATTGTATAGCCTGCGTCCTGCAACGCAACGGACCCTTCCTTCTGGTCAGGGGACCCCCCCCACGTCGCGCCCTGCGACGCACCAGACTCTGCTATGTTGCGTCTGTGACGGAGGACGCAGCGTCCTGAACAACCCTGATGGTGCCATGGCCCCTGGGGAAAGTACTGGATTTTGAGTTTCGAGACAATGATACAAAATTACAGCAGTGGTCTGATTACCGGTGCCTGATTACCGGTGTCTGTTTTACAACAATGATCCAAGCGTATGAAAAAAAGGAATCTCGACTTTCGAATGATAGCATTCATCTGCTATGCTCCAATGTAAAATATGCATAGTTTATGCAGCTCTTTCGCGAGCTCAATAAATATAAATGAAATGTAGAGGCCACCAGACGTTTGCACTCGTCAGCATGATAGCATTACATCCATAATATTATATATAAATGCTAGCAATACAAATAAATGCTAGCTATACAAAGCAAAAATGCAGATATTAGCGACTAGTGCCCACTATAGAGCCAAACTTGGAATTTCAAATATGAAATCTTACAGAAAGTGCGGTCCATCATACATACATAGGAACCATCGCGTGCCCCCAATCCCCTCTCCCAAAGTGCATCGCTTCCCCCCCCTCCCCTCCCCACACTCAGTAAGTCATTCAAAACGTCACTCAGAAAGAAACTGGCAAAACTATTCACATGGTTGTATCTTCACGAAGATATTGAGAGATACATTTTATGCCGCATCTTTTTTATGCATAGTACTAGCTAATAGTTCGCTTCATGTTGTTGCCATAGGGAGGCATGTCCCAAGCTTTGTGTGCCTTCATGGTTGAGCTTTTCTCGTTCTTCCAGGTCAGGTGCACATCTGCAGTCATTGGAAAAACATAATGATCAGTGCAAGCAGTAAGATCATAATGATCAGCAGTCATCAGAACACCAGAATGATCAGTGCAAGCATAATGACAAGAACGATCTGCAGTCATCAGAGCACCAGAATGATCAGTGCAAGCATAATGATAAGATCAGAATGATACATGCACATGAGTGTGTGCATATGTGAGTGTGTGTATATGCATACGTGTGTGTGTGTGTGTGCAAACATGTGTTTATGTTCAAATGGAAGCATGCGCTCGATGGAAGCATGAGTATGAGAGGCAGCATTCTCTGTTTATTTTTTGGGCTACGCATGACAGCTTCCAGCCAGCTCCATTAGCCAGCCACTGGGTCAAGACCGGGGTTTGAAGCATCATTAGAATGCTTGTCATGACAGCTTTCAGAAACGCTAGCTAGCTTCAGGTTTGGACCAAGTAAGGACAGGGAAAGTAAGCTGTCTAGAAGCTGCTACGCGCAGCTAAAATACGGAAAAGTGGCGCCATTCAACTTTCCAGGGATATTTTGCTCCGCTATATATAGCGATTGCTAGTTTTGACCCCGTTTTGGAAAAATTATCGCTGTAAAATAGAAAAAAAAACTTGTATTTATTAATACAACTTTTTTTTGGGCCCCAAATGGCCCCCAAAAGCTACAAAAAGCTATACAAAGCACCAAAACGCTCAAAAACGGAGCTGAAACGGAGCCAGGAGGAGGCCTACAACCATAAAGCTAGAAAAAAAACCACTTTTAGATTTGAAAAAAAATCACTGCAACTTACCAGGGTGATAGGAAGGCTTTCCGCCCGGGCAGCCCGCGGGTATGTGCACATTGAATTTCTTCGCATGCTCAAAATCTGGCTGGTAGGTACCCATCATCCGCAGAGTTTGGTTGGTGGTCTCAGTGTCTGGCCTGATGGTGGCCATGAACTCTATGGGCTCCCTCTGCGTTGGTATTCAAGGCAGTGGGGTAAATACATGAACATGCAAAAGGGCACACAAGATTGTGGAGTGTGTACCAAGATGGGTGCTTATACACTAAAGGAGTACTACGCAGACTTTGTGGGCCACTCACACCATAAAACACAGTGTCACACACACACAGACACACACACACACAGACATACCACCACCGGTATCCGTTTGTTTGTACCACACCACCACATGCACACACACACACACACACACACACACACACACACATACCACCACCGGTATCCGTTTGTTTGTACCACACCACCACATGCACACACACACATAAACACACGCCCACCCAGCTTAGGAATCTGGGTGGAATCTGGGTGAGTGGGGGGAGGTATGTGCGTGTGTGTGTGTCTGTGGTGGTTTGGTTCAAACAGGTATCGAAACTTGTACGGGCCAATCAAGCATGCAGGCTGTCACAACCCTCGTACGGGCTCTAAATGCAAATTGAAAAGCGTGTGCACAGACCCACTTCTCACCTGCTTAAAGCGTTTAGCAACAATTGGGTGCATTGTTTCTACAGGCGTCCGTCCTGCAGTCGCTTCCAAGTGTCCGGTCTTGAAGGAAGTATGCGGGGTGTATGATGCCGCTGGGTGTGAGTTGGAGGTAAATCTGCGGGGTTGAGGTGACACGAGAGAGATAGTGAATCTACTGTTGCAGTCTGTTGTTCGTAACTGTAGGCGGAATACTGGTTCTGATAACCTCCCCTCCCCCCACCTGCCCCAACCACAACCCCACCTCCACTCAAACCTTCAAACCCACAATTTCCCCCAGAAACATGCATGCACTTACTCGCGCACACGCCCATGTGCACCACCAGGCACAGCAACATGCGCGTATGCGCACATGCTGTACACACACCAGTGACACCACGACCAACTCCCCCCACCTACCGACCCAGCTTCAACCCTGTTCCCTAAATTGATACAACTAAACAGCCCCCCAAACCACCAAGTGCCCCTTCCCATACAAGGCTGCTTCCTTCAACTTTCAAATGTGGCAATGAACTAAGCACACAGATGTACACGACCTCTCCTTCGACCTGTCGTGCCCCAAGGGCAACTCACCCACTCAGGCCCTGCGATTGAGTCGAAGCATTGGGGCCCGCGGGCGCGGGGTGTACGGGATCATTGTATTGCTTCCTGAACCGTCTCATATCCTTCCTATGAGAGGCATCACTGCACAGTCGGTCCCAAACAGACTTGGACGCTCCAGCGCTGTATAACCTGGGCGCGAGGAGGCGAGCAGTCCTAGTTAGACATGTTGAACAATCAAGAGGCGACAATTAACATGTGTAGAGCTCAGGACCGAGATGGCATTAACCCCGTGCATGGAGGCCAGGACAGCGCGCACCTATTGTAATCTGCTACGGACTCCTTGCGGAACGCGATGCGCTCCCTGTACGTCAGATTCGACGGGACAGCTGCGTCGGCTGGATTCATCCCTATGTTATATGATACCCCGTGGCGTTCGGCCGCAATGAAAAGAAAAGAAAATATCGCACAGCGTCGTGGCTTGGAATCTTGCTTGCAATTCTGGAAGGTCGACAATGACCAAGTAAGAAAGTGTGTTAAACAGTTGCATTGCAAGCTGTCCATTTGTATGTATGGTGTCGGGGGTTGGCTTGGCTTCTCTGTACACGCTTACACTCTGCCCCCCACCGTCTGCCCCCCACTCTGGCTCCCACCGCCTGCGTCTGACCCCTGCCAGCGGCTGGCCCAGCTGGCAGGCTGCTGGCTACGGGCCGCAATTGGGGGGGCCCGCAATACAAGTTTGTACGCCAGCACCGTGCTCACGCAACGGCCCTGCCGCACGTTTCAGTCCCGGTAGTGATTTTTCGACCCAGACCCTTCTAGACGAGCAAGTTTCCGTACCCAACAAACAAGCAGTTTTTAGTGGTTGAGTGCGTATCGTAACAAAGCACGCTTGAAGTATAGACCACGCCTCCAGGCGCACTCCCTTTCATTCTAGTACTGCTACCGCTGCCACGATGTTTCGTCAGCTCCCCAGGCTGCTGATCCAGTCTGTCATCAATCATACTTCTAACGCTACCAAAAGCAGTGGCTCCAAGGCTTTGGATGCATCTAGCAGCAGCCTCGTTCGCCGTTTCTCCCAATCTCCGCAAGAGTCCAAGAGCATGCTTATGGGGGGAGGATCCCACGCCAGTGTGATGGAAAACGCTGCCGAAGCCCAGATGCATAAAATTAAAAGCAAGATGGATGCACAGGACGCTGCTCCTATGACTCCCCTAAGGTGTGGCAAGTGCTAGGGTGACGTGAGGGCGGCATGTGCTGGGGAGGCATGGAGGTGGCACGTTAGGGTTTCATGGGGGTGGCATTGGACAGACAGTTGCAATTGTTGTTGTTGTTGTTGTTGTTGTTGTTGTTGGGTGGGTGGGTGGGGGGGGGGGGGGGGGCTTGAGAGAATTGACATCCAGCTTGACTACTTCAGTGTGTGATCTCACCTGTGAAGTCAAAGTGGTGGGGGCCACATGGTGTTTGAGATCACTTGGTGTGTTCTGCTGCCACTAGGTTTACCGAATAGGTTCAAAGGGACTTGCCCTTCTTGAAATAGATCACATGGTGTGTGAGATCACATGGTGTGTGAGATCACATGGTGTGTGAGGTCACATGGTGTGTGAGATCACATGGTGTGCGAGGTCACATGGTGTGTGAGATCACATGGTGTGTGAGGTCACATGGTGTGTGAGGTCACATGGTGTGTGAGATCACATAGTGTGAAAATCACATGGTGTGTGAGGTCAAATGGTGTGTGAGATCACATGGTTTGTAAGGTCACATGGTGTGTGAGATCACATGGTGTGTGAGGTCACATGGTGTGTGAGATCACATGGTGTGTGAGGTCACATGGTGTGTGAGATCACATGGTGTGTGGGATCACATGGTGTGTGAGACCACATAGTGTGAGATCACATGGTGTGTGAGGTCACATGGTGTGTGAGGTCACATGGTGTGTGAGATCACATGGTGTGTGAGAACACATGGTGTGTGAGATCACATGGTGTGTGAGATTACATGGTGTGTGAGGTCATATGGTGTGTGAGATCACATGGTGTGTGATGACACATGGTGTGTGATGACACATGGTGTGTGAGATCACATGGTGTGTGAGATCACATGGTGCGTGATATCGCATGGTGTGTGACATCACATGGTGCGTGAGATCACATGGGTTGGTTGTGTTGTTGGCTATGGCAATGGTTGTGGTGGAGGCAATGGTTGTGTTGGTGGAGATGGCAATGGTTGTGGTGGCGATGGCAATGGTTATGGTGGTGGTGATGGTTGTTGTGGTGGTGGCGATGGCAATGGCTGTGGTGGAGGCAATTGTTGTGATGGCGATGGCAATGGTTGTGGTAGTGGCGATGGTTGTTGTGGTGGTGGTGATGGTTATTGTGGTTGTATGTGGTAATGGCTGTGAGGGTTATGGCGATGGTTGTGGTGGTGGCGATGGCAATGGTTGTGGTGGTGGCGGTGGCAATGGTTGTTGTAGTGGTGATTGTTGTTGTGGTGGTGGTGATGGTTGTTGTTGTGGTGGCGGTGGTAATGGCTGTGGGGGGAATGGCGATGGTTGTGGTGGTGGCGTTTGCAATGGTTGTGGTGGTGGCGGTGGCAGTGGTTACGGTGGTGGCGATGGCACTGGTTGTGGTGGTGGCGGTGGTATGGTTTTGGTGGTGGCGATGGTACTGGTTGTGGTGGTGACGATGGCAATGGTTGTGGTGGTGGCGGTGGCAATGGTTGTGGTGGTGACGATGGCAATGGTTGTGGTGGTGGCCGTGGCAATGGTTGTGGTAGAGGCTCTCACCTGTAGCATGCATGTGTAACAAACTGGACACCAAGTTGTGGTTATTGGTGTAGGTGGTAGTGTTGGTGAAGATGGTGTTGGTGTTGGTGGCAGTGTTGGTGTTGGTGGCAGTGTTGGTGTTGATGTAAGTGTTGGTGGCACTGTTGGTTTTGATGTTAGTGTTGGTGTTGGTGGCAGTGTTGATGTTGGTGGTGTTGGCAGTTTTGGTGGTAGTGTTGATGTTAGTGTTGGTGTTGGTGGCAGTGTTAATGTTGGTTGTGTTGGCAGTTTTGGTGGCAGTGTTGATGTTGGTGTTGGTGGCTGTGTTGGTGGCTGTGTTGGTGGTAGTGTTGGTGGCAGTGTTGGTGGCATTGTTATTGTTGGTGTATGTGTTGGTGTTGGTGTTGGTGTTGGTGGCAGTGTTACGGTGGTTGTTGGTTGGATTAGCTGGTTCAGTTGTTGTGGGAGGTCGTTGGTGTTGAGTGTGTACAGTTGTTAGTGTTTGGAGTGTAGGTGTTGGTGGTTGGTGGCAGTGTGTGTTGTGTTGGTGGCAGTGTTGGTGGCAGTTTTTGGTGTTGATTTAGTGT
Organism: Chlamydomonas sp. ICE-L; assembly: GCA_013435795.1. Lineage (NCBI taxonomy): Eukaryota > Viridiplantae > Chlorophyta > Chlorophyceae > Chlamydomonadales > Chlamydomonadaceae > Chlamydomonas > Chlamydomonas sp. ICE-L. The sequence goes on from JACBWV010000223.1 coordinate 10,261,825, forward strand.
TGGTGTAGGGGAGGAGGTGGTGTAGTGGCCAAGTGTTTAGTGTTGGTGTAGGTGTTGGTGTTGGTGGCAGTGTTGGTGGCATTGTTGGTGTTGGTGTAGGTGTTGTTGGCAGTGTTAGTGTTGGTGTAGGTGTTGGTGTTGGTGGCAGTGTTGGTGTTTTTGTTAGGTTGGTGGAGTTTGTTAGTGTGGTTGGCAGGTGTTGTTGACAGGTGTTAGTGTTGGTGTAGTAGTTGGCTGTTGGTGGCGAAGCAGTGTTGGTGGCAAGTGTTAGGTTGGGTTCCGTGGTCGAAACGGTGTTGTGTTTTCTGGCGTTCTGTCTCCTGGCACGACGGCCAATTTTTTTCGTCTCTACTTGGGCCTTATTTCGCTGGTTGTATTCTCCAGCGCGTCGTTTTCTTCTGGTGCTTGTGTCGTTCGTTTCGTGGTACTGTTTACTCTTTCGGCCCCTCTACTTTCCCTGTGCGCTACGACGATCTCTGCAGTATTCCTTCTGCTTTCTCGTTCTCAACAGTGTTATTGGTAGGCTGGTCCCTTCAATGGACGTCCTTTGTGTTTTGTGTTATGGTGGACTTTCCGTACTTGCCGCTGTCTGGTGTGCGCTTCAGTATAGCATCTTTGGTGGTCATGCTGTTGTTGTGAGTTCCTAGTTTCCACCCCGCTAGGTGTTGAATCTGGGTTATACTTGCTTTGTGGCTATGTCTTGTCTTGGGCGTTTTGAGAGTCCTGGTTTTCGTTAGTGTGCGTCGTTGTTTAGTGGTTGGTGTCAGGTGTTGGTTGGTGGTGTGGCTCTGGAGTTTGGTTTAGTTGGTGGGTGTAGGTTTGTTGTTGGAAAGTGTTCGTGTTGGTTTGCTGTAGGTCGTGTTGGTGTTGGTTGTGGCAGTGTATGGTTGTTTCGTGATCTTGTTGGCTGTGTTCGGTTGATTGAGTTAGTGTTGTTGATGTTGTTAGTTTGAGTGTTAGTATAGGTTTTGGTGTTAGAGTTGGTGTTATTTTTGGTATTGATATTGATGTTGGTGTTGGTGGCAGAAGAGTTATGAAATCCCATGAAATGAAATGAAATCCCATGGAATGAAATTTCAACGAATGGCTCAATGGAAGAGCTTGCTAAAATCAGAAGGTGCGGTGTTCAAATCCCTACGGGTGCGCTTTAGTATTTGTGGTCGCTGTCAACCGCCATGGTAGCTTTGTCCAGGTAAAATAGCAGCCAGTTCTCTACCGCTGTAAGACGGGGTTCCCTTAATACCACGCCCCACCAGGCGGTATCATTACTAGACTTATGATCTTCCGCTGGGTAATGATAACACGGTGATGGAAGCGCAGAAGGGTCTAATGTGGTGTCTGACTTGTTCTTTGGTCTATTTACTATTATTAAGCTGAGTTTTGCCTCTTGTGGGACGTCGGGTGGGTTGCGCTTGCGAGGCCGGTACGCGTCGGCGAATCGACGGCCTAAGTGGGTCGGGCGGTTTCTAAAGAGAAAGGGGGAGCGAGAGCACTTGCAGGGTAATCCAACGGGCGCTGGCACGCTGCCATTTTGAGCCCCACTGCGCGTTTCGCGCAGTTTTTTGCAACCCCCTGTGGGCGCAGCAAGCATTCTTTGCGCTTTTTGCACTACAAAGCTCAGCTGTATTTGTTTTCAAGTGCGCTTAAACGCGGGCGATCTTTTGGTGCAATGGATATGAGCTACAATGGTTCACGTGCCACTTGTGGTGGGGATTAGGGCGGCGTTTGGGGTGTGGCGGGTTGGAGTATGCTGTAAAATCTTGGGAGTGATATTCATTTGATTTTGGGCGATGATGCAGGGGGTCTGTTTTGGGTGTGTATTTCCTCTCATCCTTCCGGCCCCTGTGGGTTGTACGTGGTTTTGGGGAGTTGTGACGCGTGGAGTTGCTTAGGGAGTCTTTTAGGGTGACTGTGGGGTTGCTTAGGGAGTCTTTTGGGGTTGATTTGGAGTAGCTTTCGAGTCTTGTGGGTTTGATTTGGGGTTGCTCAGGGGGTCTTTAGGGGTTGCTTTGGAGTAGCTTTCAAATCTTTTGGATTTGCTTTGGGGTTGCTTAGGGAGTCTTTTGGGGTTGCTTTGGAGTAGCTTTCAAATCTTTTGGATTTGCTTTGGGGGTGCTTAGGGAGTCTTTAGGGGTTGCTTTGGAGTAGCTTTAAAATCTTTTGGATTTGCTTTGGGGTTGCTTAGGGAGGGTCTTTGGGGCGGTGTGCTGTTGGAGAGCTTCCAAATACTTTGATTTGGAGGGGGTTGGGTTGTCCATATGACGGGGTCGTGGGGGGAGGGCTTTTGGTGTCCCGTTTGGGTGAATGTGGGGGCCGATTAGGGAGTCTTTTGGGGTTGATTTGGAGTAGCTTTCGAGTCTTGTGGGTTTGATTTGGGGTTGATTAGGGGGTCTGTTGGGGTTGCTTAGGGAATCTCTTGGGGTGACTGTGGGGTCGCTTAGGGGGTCTTTGTGGTTGCTTTGGAGTAGCTTTGGATTCTTTTTGATTTGATTTGGGGTTGCTGAGGTCTGTTAGGGTTGCTTTTGAGTCTTTTGGGGGACCCTAGGCCCTAAACCCATATATGCACCATCACGCGCCCCCACCCACATACTCGCCCACATCCATAACCGCACCCACACCCACACCCGCATATGCACTGTCTGCCCTCCCCTCCCCCATTCCCCCAACCCCCTCCAACCAACAACATGGTCACTGTCATGCGCTCCCCCCACTAAGTCTACCGATGTACCCTCAGCCCGCCCAAACACCCCCCACCCACCCCCCCCCCAAACCCTTTAAATCTATCTATGGGCATAGTCAGCGATCCATACACCCACACAGTTATACTCCACCACAATACCACTCTCGCTCCCTATTCACCTGCTTCTATCCACATAAGCCGACAGATTAATCTTTCATCTCCCACAACACAGCCACACACATCCAAATCTCCACACCCCCTAATTGCTCACCACTCCCTCAACTTCACATCGTCCCACCCGACCACCTAACAACCATTCTCCTCTTAGCTGTTTTGGCCTTTTCCTTCTCAAAACTCTCTTCTACCACAACCATCCATCCTTTTAATCAACTACCTCACTCCAACCTCCTCTGTATCAACATATTCCAATTTACACCACTATAACCTCACGATCCTCCTCCAATTTACACTACATCCATTCCGTCTGTCTTCCCCCTCTATTTCTGAACCCTCACACGCTGCTTTCGATCACTCACTCTCCTCTCTTTCTATTCTGCAACACCCCTTCCTACCCTCTTGTTTATACCTTTTCTCTGCCGTTTACAGTTCTCCCCCGCACTGGTACACCCCAGACCCACCCCCCGCCCTCCAGACCACCCCCACACACACAGGGCACCGGCAGCCGCGCCCGACCCCACCCACGGACACACCCGCACCCCCCACCCGCCAACCCACCCAACCACAAGCACGCACCACACCGCGACAGGAGCACCGGCAGGCCGGACCCCCGCGCACACACACATACACGTCGGCCCACCCCCCGCCGCGCCACCACCCACACAACCAACAGGGGGCACGGAGGCGCGCCCCCCCCCACCAAGCCAACCAGGCAACCCACCGAACCATGCCACAGAAAACGGACCTGAAAATTATGAAAAAAAAAGAAAGGCCCCCCCACCCACCTACACACAACAAGCCACACACACAAACACCACAACAACACACCACACACCACACACAACACACACACACACACCCCTTGTGAACCGTCATGTGCCACCCCCACGACACAAAAATACCACCTCACCAACCAACACAACACACACACACACACCACACACACACACACATGACCGTCATGGTCCCCCCCCCCCCCATGACCTGACTCCTTGCACCTCCCCACCCACACCTGCACCACATGGGCACGTCATGCCCTCCACACACCACCCACCCACCCCATGCGACCACCAACCCAACCACTTACCCACATACTGAACTCTATTGAAACAACCGTGCCCAAGCCTTGTGCATTTGTCTTCAAGACGACTACATCCTGCCATGCCACTCCAACACATCACCCACCTGTGCAATCGTCATGCCCTCCATACCCACCACAACCACACCACCACACACACGAATACCTACACTTGCGCCCCACACCCAACTCCCGAACCACCCACTACTGACACTATTAAAACAATGTTTCAAAGGCGTTGTGGTTCGCCTCCCTAGCTGAGTGTGGCTCTCCACCCACCCACCCGACCCACCCACATACTCCATGCGCCCACCCAACCCCATACCACTCACTTACTGCGAATTATTAAACAACCGTTTCCACGGGCGTGCGTTTCGCCCTCCTACCTGACTCCGTGGTCTCCACCACTCACCACCACCCCCCCCAACCCCCCCCCACCCCCCCACACCAATCATCCACATCACATGCGCCCAACCCACCAGCTCACCACCACACCCACACACACACAACACCCACAAGCGCCTACACAACCCACCACACACAGGGTGTGGGTTCGCCTCCTAGCTGACTCCGTGGCCCTCCACACCCACACCCACACCCACACCCACACCCACGTGTGCACCGCCATGCTTCCACACTCACCCACACCTACCCACCCACATACCCCATGCGCCCCACACAACCAACCACCACAACCCACACCCACCCACCACTGGCCGTGAGTTCGCCTATAGCTGAATCATTTTGTCCACACCCACCCCAACCCACACCCAAACCAACAAGCGCCCCCCCCCCCCCCCAACCCACCCACAACCAACACCACCCACACCCACAAGCGACCCAACCAACCCACCCACACACCACAACCATACACAAACCCATCATAATACACCACCACCAAACAAAACGACAAGCGACCCACCCACCCACCCCACACAACATCCCAACACACAAACCCACACAACAAAACGTCCCCCCAACCCAACCACACAAAACCCACCGCCACCCACCCCACACCCCAACACCCACACCCACAACACCCACATAGCGCCCAACACCCAACCCACACACCACACACACCACCCACACACCACACGCACCCACACCCACACCCACACACCACAAAGCGCCCCACCCACCCACACACCCCACTCCACCCACACGCACCCACACACCACACCACATCAAGCGACCCCAACCCAACCCACCAAACACCCACACAAACAACACCCAACCCACCACCCACACCCACAAACCACACAACAAGCGCCACCCACCCAACCCACAAACCCACCACACCCACACCCACAAAACCCCACACACCCATCACCCAACCACACCCACAAGCGCCCCACCCAACCACCACCCACACACCCACCACCCACGAACACCCACACCCCACACCACACACCCACCAGAAGACCAACAACAAACACACCCACCACCCGCACACCACACACACCACACACCCACACCCACACCCACACACCCACACCCACAAGCGCCCCACCAACCCACACACACACCCACAACACACAACCACAACACTCAAGCGCCCCACCCAACCAACCCAACCACACACCCGCCAAGCACCGCAAGCCCACCACAAACCCACACTCCACAAAGCGCCCCACCCAACCCACTTCACCCCACCCACCCCACACACCCACACCCACACCCACACCCACACCCAACAACCACACCCACACCCAACCCACACCCACACACCCAAACACACAACGCCCCCACCCCAACCACACACAAACCCACACCACCACACCCACACCACAAGCGCCACCCCCAACACACACCAACACCCACACCCACACACCAAACCCCGAGCACCACAAGCGCCCCAACCAACACCCACCACACACCACACCCAACAACACACACACCCACAACACACACACACACACCACAAGCGCCCCCACCCAACCCACCCACCCACAGGCGTGTGGCTCGTCTCCTAGCTGACTCCGTGGCCTCTCCATTTCCACACCCACACACTCGTCCACACCCACACACTCACCCACACCCACATGCGCCCCACCCCACCCACCACAGGCGTGTGGCTCGTCTCCTAGCTGACTCCATTGCCCTCCACCCACCCACCCACCCACCCACATACCCCATGCGCCCCACCCAACCCACCCACCCACAGGCGTGTCGTTCGTCTCCTAGCTGACTCCGTGGCTCTGTTTACTGTTGGAACTCTGGCGACCTCTCTCTACTATTACATCAGGTACGGCCGTCAGGCTTTATTGATATGACTAAGCCTGTGTACTACTGCCTGCAGTACAGCCATCAGGCATTCTTGATATGACTAAGTCTATGTACTCCTGCCTGCAGTACGGCCATCAGGCATTATTGATATGACTAAGTCTCTGTACTTCTGTCTGCAGTACGGCCGTCAAGCATTCTTGATGTTATTAAGTCTCTGTACTACTGCCTGCAGTACAGCCATCAGGCATTCATGATATTACTAAGTCTGTGTATTGCCGCCTTAAGTATCGCTATCAGATAGCCTTGAAAGTACTACGCCTCTGTACTACTGCCTGCGGTATTGCCATGAGATATTATGGCAAAACTGCATCTCTGTACTTCTACCTTCAGTACGGCCATCTGGCATTATTGATATTACGCTAATATTAATATTAATATTATTGATATTATATTAATATTAATATTATTGATATTATATTAATATTAATATTGATATTATTGATATTATGTTAATATTAATATTAAAATTGATATTATTGATATTATGTTAATATTAATATTAAAATTGATGTTAGTGCTAATGCCTGCGGTTTGGCCGTTATACATTTCGAAATTTATACAAATGCTACATCTCTGTACTTCTACATCCAGTACAGCCATCTGGCATTCTTTGTATGACTAAGTTTCTGTACTTCTGCTTGCGGTTTGGTCGTCAGATATGTTTGACAGTACCACATCTCCGTATACTTTTACATCCAGTAGCCTCTCTAGCGATTTACAATGGTTTAGTGGTAGACCAGATCGCTAAAGAATGAAGAGTCGGGGGTTCGACCCCCCCTTCGGTCGCTCTTGGCGTTGCAGGTCGTCGTCAACCGCGATGGTAGCTTGTCCAGTTGAGGTAGGAGACCGCTCCCCACCCGTGTACGACAGGCTCCCTTAACACCACGCCCCACCAGGCGTTATCATTACATCCAGTGCGTTTGTCATGCATTCTTGCTATAACTAAGTCTCTGTACTACTGCCTGCGGTTTGGTCGCCAGATATGTTTGACAGTACTACATCTCTGTATACTTTTACATCCAGTGCGTTTGTCATGCATTCTTGATATTACTAAGTCTCTGTACTACTGCATCCATGGCAGCCATCAGGTATTTTTGATAGTACTACATTATGTACTGCATAGATAGTTGTACCGTCCACCTCCACACTTTGTCCCTCGCACACACACTCTCCCAGGCGACGCCCTTTGGCAGCTCACCTCCTTTCTCACCCACCCCACCACCCCACAACACCTTTAACCAAACTCTACATCATCCTCACCCCTCTTTTGCGCCTTGGCATCACCTCCCCCTCCTCCCTCCTCGCTCTAAAGACGCTAAGGCTGACCCTTAATTGTCCACGAGAAACCTAATGCAGCGATATTATATACACCCATATGATGTGCAGCATTAAAAGGCAAACGACTTGGCAAACGACCTTTTACCAAAGCGGTTTCGAGTCAAACCTGAGTCGGTCCCAACTGGCTCGCTGTTGTCAAGTAACTCCTTGTGGCTGATATACTAGGCAGTACCAGGACATGGCATTTGCCTCTGAGCGAGGGTCTGCCCAAGCGGTTTCGAGTCAAACCTGAGCCTGTCCCAGCTGGCTTGCTGTTGTCAAGTAACTCCTTGTGGCTGATGTACTAGGCAGTACCTTGAGGCCACCAGTTTTATCAAAATTAATTTTGAGCAGGCTTTTGAGTATAACATTCAAAAGGAAATTTAAATAGCTTTCACTAAAGACATAGTATATATATTACTATAGTACATTATTAAATTACTATATTACTATAGTACATTATTAAATTACTATATTACTATGTGTAACTAACTCGCTTCGGTCTGCTCCATCATTGCCACCTTTTGTTCCGTTGCCAACACACTCCGCCAATTTTCCGCGTCTCTTGCGACGCTGCATAGGACTTGTTTGCCGTGCATACCCTCGAGGTCTTATTATAAATAGAGGCAATTGCCAACTGTTTCTCGTCTCAACTTGAGTAAGTCCAGCCTTGGATGACTTATGCAAAGTGTTTTTTGCCATGCATTTCCCCGAGGCCTTTTATTACAAATAAAGGTTTTTGCCATCTGTCTTTCAAGTGTCAAATTGAGTAAGTCCAGCCTGGGAACCACATAGGCCAAGTATTTTTGGCGGAGCCCCCTCTTCAAGGGGGCGGGAGCCCCCATGTTTACCCATTTGTCCGTCCGAACGAACGAACGACCAACGGACCGCCGGACACGTCAGCCAACGGTCTCGTAACTAACTCGCTTCCGTTGCCACCTGTTGCTCCGTCGCGATCACTCTCCGCCAATTTGTATCGTCGCAGGCGACGCTGCATAGGACTTGTTTGCCATGCATTTCCTCAAGGTCTTATTATAAATAAAGGTTTTTGCCAACTGTTTTTCAGGTCTCAACTTCAGTTGAGTAAGTCCAGCCTTGGACCCACGTATGCCCAGTATTTTTTGCCATGCATTTCCTCGAGGTCTTATTATAAATATAGGTTTTTGCCAACTGTTTTTCAGGTCTCGACTTCAGTTGAGTAAGTCCAGCCTTGGACGACGCATGCCCAGTATTGTTTGCCATGCATTTCCTCAAGGCCTTTTCTTACAAATAAAATGGTTTTTCCAACTATTTGTCAGGTCTCAACTTGAGTAAGTCCAGCCTTGGATGACGCATGCCCAGTATTGTTTGCCATGCATTTCCGCAAGGTCTTTTATTGCAAATAAAGGTTTTTACCAACTTCTCATCTTACCATTAAACGCTGCGTTTACGGTAGTTCCTTTTAGTACCAACTGAACTTCCGAGGCTAAGACAAAGGAGGATGACCACACACACCACACATACCACACACATACCACACACACCAAACCGCCTGCAGGTACAATGTGGCTGCTCTGGAGAAGAAAGTTTCCGAGGCTAAGACGAAAGAGGATGACCACACACACCTTACATGCACCACACACTCACACCACACATACCACACACACCAAACCGCCTGCAGGTACAATGTGGCTGCTCTGGAGAAGATAGTTTCCGAGGCTAAGACGAAGGAGGATGATCACACACACCTTACATGCACCACACACTCACACCACACATACCACACACATACCACACACACCAAACCGCCTGCAGGTACAATGTGGCTGCTCTGGAGAAGATAGTTTCCGAGGCTAAGACGAAGGAGGATAACCACACACACCTTACATGCACCACACACACACACACACACACACACACACACACCACATACCACACACACCACACAGACCACACACATACCACTCACACCACACCGCCTGCAGGTACGATGTGGCTGATCTGGAGAAGATAGTTTCCGAGGTTAAGACGAAGGAGGAGAACCAATTCCCTGGTAGCGAGTTCTGGGTGTCATCCATGGAACAGTACCTCGGCGCTCGCAAGAAGCTAGAAACCAAGGTATGTCAAGGCAGGCTAGAACATCACACTGGGCCCAAACCTCACGTAGGGTCCACACCCCACATGCCCCACACACGCCCCACACACCCCACACACCAATTCCCAGGCAGCAAGTTCTGGGTGTCATCCATGGAACAGTACCTCGGCGCTCGCAAGAAGCTAGAAACCAAGGTGTGTCAAGGCAGGCTAGAACATCACACTGGGCCCACACCCCACATGCCCCACACATACCCCCCACACGCCCCCCACAACCCACAACCCACGCACCGATTCCTGGGCAGCGATTTCTGGGTGTCATCCATGTAGCCCTACATCGGTGCTCGCAAGAGGCTAGAAACCAAGGGATGTCAGACCAAGGCAGGCTAGAACATCACACTGGGTCCACACCCCACATGCCCCACACATACCCCACCCCTCCCCCCACCACACACACACCACATGCCCCCCACACACCAAGTCCCGGGCAGCGAGTTCTGGGTGTCATCCATGTAGCAGTACCTCGTGTGTGTGTGTGTGTGGTGGTGGTGGTGGGGGGGGGGGGGGGTCTTCAGAACCACAATCACAACAGGGGCGTGGCAGATGCCATTGCTCTATTGAAGAAGAAGGTTGACAAGGTAACTAGTGTGCGTGGGTGGGTGTGGTTGGGTGGGTGAGTGTGGTGTGTGTGTGTGTGTGTGTGTGGAGGGGGGGGGGGGGGGGGGGGGGGGCAATGGTGTCTCCACGCCCCTGTGCTGCTCTTGGAGGCCACCCTCCAAAAGCAGCCCAGGGGGGTGGCAGACACCGTTTCTATGTGGAAGAAGAATGTTGACAAGGTAACTAGTAGTGTGTGTTTGTGTGTGGGGGGTGGGTGGGTGTGGAGGAGGGGGTGGGGTGGGGTGGGGGGGGGGGGGGAGCAATGGTGTCTGCCACGCCCCTGCGCTGCTCTTGGAGGCCCACCCTTCAAAACCTGCTCTGGGGAGTGGCAGACACCGTTGCTATGTGGAAGAAGAATGTTGACAAGGTAACTAGTAGTGTGTGTTTGTGTGTGTGTGTGTGTGTGGGGGGGGGGGGGGGGGGGAGCAATGGTGTCTGCCACGCCCCTGCGCTGCTCTTGGAGGCCACCCATCAAAACCTGCACAGGGGGGTGGCAGACACCGTTGCTATGTGGAAGAAGAATGTTGACGAGGTAACTAGTGTGTGGGTGGGTGGGTGGGTGTAGGGGGGGGGGGGGGGGGGGGGGGGGGAGCAATGGTGTCTCCCACGCCCCTGTGCTGCTCTTGGAGGCCACCCTCCAAAAGCAGCACAGGGGGGTGGCAGACACCGTTGCTATGTGGAGGAAGAATGTTGACGAGGTAACTAGTGGGTGTGGGTGTGTGGGTGAGTGTGTGTGTGGAGGGGGGGGGGGGGGGGGGGGGGGGGCAACAGTGTTGCCACGCTCCTGTGCTGCTCTTGGAGGCCGCCCTCCAAAAGCAGCACAGGGGTGTGGCAGACACCGTGGCTATGTGGAGTGGAAGAAGAATGGGGAGGAGTGGAAGAAGAATGTTGACGGCAAGGTACCTGGAGGGGGGATGGGGAGGAGGGAGGGGAAGGGGGGGGGTGGGGGGCTGGTGGGGGGGGGGGTGGCGGATTAGGTAACAGATTATCCTTTGTCATATGTCTTTGACAAATGAGCTCCCCCCCCACGCACCACATACATACACACCATACCCCCCCCCCTCCCCCCTTAACACACACACATCCACATCCACACCACAGCACACACACACACCATCACACCAGCCAACCCCTCCCCCCCACCCACCCCACAAACACCAATGCCCCCAGGTGTGAAGGAGTTTACTGGCACCTTAGCCAAAACATTGAGGTCTACCACACACACTACACTACCACCACCAACCCCCACCACCACACACACACACAACACTGACACACCATACCACCCCCCCCACACACACAACACCACACACACACACCAACACTACACACAAAACTACAACACACATATACACACACACACTACCCCCCCCCCCCCCCCCCCCCCCACACACACACACACCACACACCACGCAACCACACTACACAACCAACAACCACACCTACATCACACCCACTACCCCCCCCCCCCCCCCCCCCCCCCCCCCTCCCCCTATAACACACACACACACACACAACCCATATGCCACCAGGTGAAGGAGTTTACGGACCCTAGCCACCACAGCCTGCTGCCCGACATGGACCCTGCCCTCAAGGGTCGCATCAAGACGCTGGTGCTAGACCTCAACGACGTGCTGGTGCATAAGGAATGGACGCGTCAAAAAGGCTGGACCTTGTACAAACGGCCAGGTATCTCTTGCATACTCTTGTTTGTATGGGTGTGTGTGCGTGTGTGTGTGTGGTGGTGGTGGTGGGGGTGGGGGGGGGGGGGGGGCTATGGCATAATCAATGGACGCGACAAAAAAGCTGGACCTTGTACAAACGGCCAGGTATCTCTTGCATTCTCTTGTTGTATGAGTGGGTATGCGTGTGTGTGTGTGTGGTGTGGTTGTGGTGGTGGTGGGGGGGTGGGGGGGGGCTATGGCATTGATGGTGGTGGTGGAGGGGGGGGGGGGGGGGGGGGGGCTGGCTATGGCATGATGGTGGTGGTGGAGGGAGGGGGGGGGGGGGGCTATGCATTGATGGTGGTGGTGGGGGAGGGGGGGGGGGGGGGGTTATGGCAGTGATGGTGGTGTTGGAGGGGGGATGTGGGGGGGGGGGGGGGGGGGGAGGGGCGATTGCATTGGTGGTTAGCGGGGAGAGGTTGGGGTGTGGGGGAGGGGGGCTAGTGCACAGAATGGACGCGTCAAAAAAGGCGGACTTATGCAAAACGCCCAGGTCTCTGTTGCAAAATCTCTGCCGTAGTCTGTGTGAGTGTTGTGTGGGAGGGGGGGTACGGATTGGTTGGTACGGGAGGAGGAGGGGGAGTATGGCTTGGTGGTTGAGAGGGGAGGCGAGGGGGGGGGCAGGCGAGGGGGATGCGGGGCGACGTCACAAGAAATGGACCGTCAAAAAGCTGGACTATGCAAACGACCATGTCTCTGTTGCACCTCTGTGCCATGTTGGTTGTGGGGTGTGTGTGGGGGGGGTATGGCATTGGTGGTGGGAGGAGGAGGGGTAGGTATGCATTGGTGGTGAGAGGGGAGAGGGGGGGGAGGGGGGAGCGGGGCTAGTGCACAAGAACTGGACGCGTCAAAACGGCTGGACCTTATTGCAAACGACCAGGTCTCTGTTGCAAACTCTTGTGCGTATGTGTGTGTGTTGTGTGTGGGGGGGTGGGGGGGGGGAGGGGTATGGCATTGGTGGTGGGAGGAGGAGGGGTAGGTATGGCATTGGTGGTGAGAGGGGAGAGGGGGGGGAGGGGGAGCGGGGCTAGTGCACAAGAAATGGACGCGTCAAAAAGGCTGGACCTTATGCAAACGACCAGGTCTCTGTTGCAAACTCTTGTGCGTATGTGGGTGTGGGTGTGGGTGTGGGGGGGGGTATGGCATTGGTGGTGGGAGGAGGAGGGGTAGGTATGGCATTGGTGGGGGAGAGGGGGGGGGGGGGGGGGGGGGGGGGGGGGGGGAGGGGGGGGGGAGTGGGGGTAGTGCACAATAAATGGACGCGTCAAAGGCTGGACCTTACAAACAAGACCAGGTTCTCTGTTGCAACTCTGTGCGTATGTGGGTGTGGGTGTGGGTTGTTGGGGGGGGTATTCATTGGTGGTGGGAGAGGAGGGGTAGGTATGTGCATTTTTGGTGAGAGTGTAGATGTGGTGTGGGGTGTTGGGGGGGTTGGGCGGGAGGGGGGGGGGGGTGAGGGGGAGGGGGCCTAGTGCACAATAATGGAGCTCAAAAAGGCTGTGACCCTTATGCAACGACCAGGTCTCTGGTGCACCACAAACTCTTTGTGCTTATTTGTGTGTGGGTGTGGGTTGGGGGGGTATGGCATTGGTGGTGGGAGGAGGAGGGGTAGGTATGGCATTGGTGGTGAGAGGGGAGGGGGGGGGGTGGAGGGGAGGGGGGCTAGTGCACAAGAAATGGACGCGTCAAAAAGGCTGGACCTTATGCAAACGACCAGGTCTCTGTTGCAAACTCTTGTGCTTGTGTGTTTGGTGTGTTTTGGGGGGGGTAGGTAAGGCATTGGGGTTAGAGGGGGGGGAGGGTGAGGGAGGCTATGGCATAGTGAATGGACGCGTCAAAAAGGCTGGACCTTGTACAAACGACCAGGTATCTCTTGCATACTCTTGTTTGTATGGGTGGGTGTGCGGGGGTGGGTGGGTGGGTGTGGGTGTGGGTGGGTGGGGGGATAGGAGTGATGGTATCTCTACAACCAGCGTATCATATGATGTTGACCAAAGGCGAGTTTAATATCATATGATGTTGACCAAAGGCGAGTTTAATATCACATGATGTTGACCAAAGGCGAGTTTAATATCATATGATGTTGACCAAAGGCGAGTTTAATATCACATGATGTTGACCAAAGGCGAGTTAATATCATTGATATCATAAACTGTTTTGTAAGTTAGTAGTATGTACAGTCCGTACCCGGTGGCCGTTGCCACACCTTCCCCCCCCCTCCCCCCATCCCAACCCCTAACACACACCATACACACCTCCCTCCAACCCCCCCTTACTTTGTTACAAAGCCAACATAACAAAAGCGTGTGCACAACGTGTTCGGTGTGCAAACGAATGTTTATTGAAACACTTCAGCATACACAACGTTTTCAGTGTGAGCTTGACCCTCGGTTGCATTCTTCACTAAGAAATTGAGACCTGTTGGCTGTCCCACCCTGGACATAGCAACATATAGCTGGCCATGAGAAAAGCAAGGGGCAGGCAAGTAGATCCCTATTTTCTCAAAGGTTTGTCCTTGACTTATGTTGATAGTCATGGCATGTATGTATGTATGTACGTATGTATGTATGTATGTATGTATGTATGTTACCTACCCAGTCCTAGGGTAGGCCAAATAGGCTAAAGGGACTTGCCCAACCGTGTAGGAAGGGCTGATTAAGAAAAGGCACTGATGATCTGAACCCCAATCAATCGTTTTACCGACGGGGGCCCTGAGTTCGTGCTACAGTGATCATTTAATTGTACAATAGAATGGGTGGTTATCGCATGGGGGGGACTTGGAATTTGAAGGCGGTGAGCAGCCCGAAGTGGCTGAAAAACCATGTAACAATCCAATCCAATCTACCAAGCAAGTCGGAATCTAGGTAGATGGGACACGATCGTTTTACCGACGGGGGCCTTGAGTTTGTGCTACATTGTATTGTATTGTATTGTATTGTATTGTATTGTATTGTATTGTATTGTATTGTATTGTATTGTATTGTATTGTATTGTATTGTATTGTATTGTATTGTATTGGGGATTGTATATAAATGGTACCTTCAGGCTAGTCAGACTGCCGGTCTCCTAGGATATCGTTAATTACATACATTTCGGGTTAAGTCTACTTTGACAGACCGCAGGGTGTCTGAGACTCTGTGCTTACACAAACGAAAAAGCACCCCCCCAACGAAAGAATGTATGATGACATGATATATCGGATATCATATTGCCGTGTCCCTAAGTACCTCCTCCGCTCTCGTCTCCCTCTTGTAGGCGTGTTGTTCCAGTCCCAGGGTAGGTCTCCCACCCCACCCGTACACACCCACCCACTCTCCCTCCCCACCCAGACCACCCCACCCTCTCCCACCCCACCCCAACACACCCACACCCTCTCGTACCCATCCACCCACACAGACACTGAACCATCACACCCACCACACGCGGCCCACCCCACACCCACGCACACACCCACACACTCCCCACCCCACCCGCCCCCCCCCCCACACACACCTCTCCAAACCCCAACCCACCCCGCCAACACACTCCCACACACTCTCCTCACCCACCCCACCCACCACACACCACACACTCTGCCACACCACCCGCCCACAAACAACACAAACACTATCCCACCCCACCCCCGCCCACGCACCACAACGCTCCCGAAAAACCCAACCCACCGCACAACACACACCATACTGCTCCACCCCACCCCACCACAGACACACACTATCCCACCACACCCACCACACACCCACACACCCTACACCCCCCCCCACCCACACCCCAAACACTCGTACCACCCACACCCCCACCCACACAAAACACACAACTCCCACCCCAACATCCCCACCCTGCATGTTGTTCTGTCCAGATGTCGGTCAAATAGGGCTTAAAGGGACCGTGACAAGAGGGGGCTTAAAAGAACAAGTCATATGGCAGTCGTCGAAAGCGACGCGGAAGGAAGGAAATTGGCGGAGTGAGTGGCAACGGAACGAAGTGGTGGCAACGATGGAGCTGATCGAAGCGACGTTAGTGTTGTTAGCGGGGGACCGTGGATGACGGGTCAGGGGGGCTCGATTATAAATAAAATTTTCGTTGGACGGACCAAAGGGTTAAACATGGGGGATCCGCCCCCTGAAGAGTCTGGGGCTCCGCCAAAAAACCACTGATTGAACTGCACCCCAAACAAGCATTTTCTGTGGAGGACCCTGAGGTTGTGCTGCAGTGATAATCACAAAGAAATTTTTCGTACTGACAAGCAATCTAGAGGACTCCAGGACAGGTCCTGTCAACAACAAGAGAAGCAGCAGTGAAAATCGAATTCTACGATTATCTCTTAATGTTGATTTCTCTTTTTGAAGATTACAACTTGGATCCTCGTAGTGCTCACATGCCGGGGAAAATGCTGCTATTGAATCCACTGTGACACCTCCACACAAAACCACATATCCCAACCATGCCGCAACACCACCAGAACCCCCCCACACACCCACCAACACCACAACCCCACCAGTCCCGCCACCACACCTACACCAGCACCCCACACACCCCCACCACCACCCATTCCCGCACCACACCACCACCTTCCCCCCCCCCCCCCCCCCCCCCCCCCCCCCCCCCCCCCCCCCCCCCCCCCCCCCCCCCCCCCCCCCCCCCCCCCCCCCCCCCCCCCAGGAGCTCAAGACTTCATCTCTGAGATGGGCCAGTACTTTGAAATTGTAGTCTTCACCGATGAGCCCAACACCTATGCCGACCCCATCATCAACAAACTGGACTCCATGAAGGTGATGGCAGTTTTTTTTTTCAGGTGTCTGTTTTTCAGTTTTTTTTGGTTTCTGTAGGCCCAGTTGTTTAGCCAAAGTAGTGACGCAAGCCTGATTTCAGGGTTGTACTGCTATTGTAGTGTTCACCGATGAGCCCAACACCATTGCTGACCCCATCATCAACAAACTGGACTCCATGAAGGTGATGGCAGTTTTATTTTTAGGTTTTTGTTTTTTTGGCAGAGCCCCCTCTTCAAGGGACCTGGAGCCCCCAGGGTTACCCATTTGTCTGTCCCACCGACCAACCGACCGACCGTCTGACCGCGCTGAAGCCTGACACGTCAGCCGATGGTCTGGTAAATAACTGGCTTCCGTTGCCACCTGTTGCTCCGTCATGATCACCCTCCGCCATTTTTTAGCGTCACATGCGACGCTGCATAGAACTTGTCCAAGTTTCTGTAGGCCCAGTTGTTTAGCCAAAGTAGTGGCACAAGCCTGATTTCAGGATTATACTGAAATTATATTGTTCACCAATGTCCAACACCAATGCTGGCCCCATCATCAGCAAACTGGACTCGATAAAGGTGATGTCAGTTTTCTTCTTCAGGTTTTCTGTTTTCCAGGGGGGGGTCCAGGTTTCTGTAGGCCCAGTTGTTTAGCCAAAGTAGTGGCGCAAGCCTGATTTCAGGATTGTGCTGAAATTGTAGTGTTCACCAATGTCCAACACCAATGCTGACCCCATCATTAGCTAACTGGACTCCATGAAGATGTCGACAGTTATGTTTTTCAGGTTTCTGTTTTTCAGTTTTTTTAGGTTTCTGTAGGCCCAGTTGTTTAGCCAAAGTAGTGGCGCAAGCCTGATTTCAGGATTGTGCTGAAATTGTAGTGTTCACCAATGTCCAACACCAATGCTGACCCCATCATTAGCTAACTGGACTCCATGAAGATGTCGACAGTTATGTTTTTCAGGTTTCTGTTTTTCAGTTTTTTTAGGTTTCTGTAGGCCCAGTTGTTTAGCCGAAGTAGTGGCGCAAGCCTGATTTCAGGATTGTACTGATGTTGTAGTGTTCACCGATGAGCCCAACACCAATGCTGACCCCATCATCAGCAAACTGGACTCCATGAAGATGTCGACAGTTTTGTTTTTCGGATTTCTGTATGTCCAGTTTTGGTAGCTCCAGTTGGAACAACCAGTTTTCTAGAGTTCAGATTTCTGGGCGTCCAGTTTCAATAGTCTAAGGTGGCGACGCGAGCATGATTTCAGGATTGTGGCGTAGCCATCTCATGGGAAGACAGTGAGCAGTTGACTGAAAAACCATGTAACCATTCAAATTTAAATTCAAATTGTGCAGAAAACGGGACCTACTTGGCTTAAAGCTTGGAGTTGGAATTGGAAGACAGTGAGCAGCCCAGAGTTGGCTGAAAAGCCGTGCGACAATTTAATGTAACATTTGAATAAAACTCAGTTCGATGTATCAATTCAAGACAATTCAATACAACTAAATTCGATGTAACAATTGAATACAATTCAATTTAATGTGACAATTCAACACCACACCCGACCTAAACCCTAAACCCTTAATGCTTACTGTTGAAGCCCACCCTAAACTCTAAACCCTACAATGGGTCGTCAAACCATGCTTACCAATGAAGCCCACCCTTAAACCCTAAGCCCTACATCCTGAACCCTACACCCTAAACCCTAAACCGGGTCGCCCAATCATGCTGACCAATGAAGCCCACCCCGGAAGTAGGGGAGTGGGCTTGTCTTGGGTCAACACTGGCCTGCCAATGTAATGCAATGTAATGCAATGTAATGCAATGTAATGCAATGTAATGCAATGTAATGCAATGTAATGCAATGTAATGCAATGTAATGCAATGTAATGTAATGAAATGTAATGCAATGCAATGTAATGTAATGTAATGCAATGTAATGCAATGTAATGTAATGTAATGTAATGCAATGTAATGCCATGTAATGCAATGTAATGCAATGTAATGCAATGTAATGCAATGTAATGCGATGTAATGTAATGCAATGGAATGTAATGCAATGCATTGGACTGCAATGGAATGTAATATAATGCAATGTAATGCAATGCATTGGAATGCAATGTAATTGAATTCAATGGAATGTAATGCAATGCATTGGAATGCAATGGAATGTAATGCAATACATTGCAATGCAAAATAAGTAATGCAATGCGATGCAATGTAATGTCTCTGTCCAACCGTACTTACCAATACCACTTACTTACTTCTGCCCAACCGTACCAGCCGTACGTACCAATACCACTTCTTTGTCCAACCAAGCTTTCCAAATATACACCTGTACTCATACTCCACAGATGATTCCGTACCGCCTGTACCGTCCGGAGACACAGTATAGCAATGGCAAGCATGTGCGCGACCTGTCCAAGCTGAACAGAGATCTGTCACAGGTTAGTCTTTCTCTTTCTTCTTCTCTTTTTCGCTTTCTCATTCTCTTTCTGTCTTCCTCTCGCTCTTTTTCTCTTGCTCTTGAACAGAGATCTGTCACAGGTTAGCCTTTCCCTATATGTCTTTCTTTTGATCGTGCTCTTTTTCTCTTCTTCTTTTTCTCTTGCTCTTTTCTCTTCCTCTTGTTCTTCCTGTCTTCCTCTGTCTCTTTCTCTTCCTGTATTTCTTTTTCTCTTCTTCTTTTTCTCTTGCTCTTTTCTCTTCCTCTTGCTCTTCCTGTCTTCCTCTGTCTCTTTCTCTTCCTGTATTTCTTTTTCTCTTCTTCTTTTTCTCTTGCTCTTTTCTCTTCCTCTTGCTCTTTCCTGTCTTCCTCTGTCTCTTCTTCCTCCTTCCTGTATTTTCTTTTCTCTTCTTTTCTTTTTCTCTTGCTCTTTCTCTCTCACCCCCCCCCCCCCCCCAAGACACCACACCACACACTCCCCCCCCCCCCCTCTCTCCTCCTCCTCTTCCCACCCACCCCGCCTTTGCTCTTTCTCTCCTCCCTCTCCCTTCCTCTCTCCTTGCTCCCCCCCCCCCCCCCCCCGCACACACCCACATCACACCGCACACACACTACACACACCACACACTTCAACTGACCACCACACACACCACACACAACACCACACACACCTAACCTCCCTACTCATTTTCTCTTCATTTCTTAGCCTAATCCTAGCGCATATTCCCCCCCCAAGCCCCCAACCACCACCCACCCACACATCCCCCATCAGCACCACCCACCACACCACCCACACTAACCTCCCTACTCAGTTCTTCTTCCATTTCTTTCTTCCTAATCCTAGCACATAGCAGCGCCGCAGCCCCCCCCCCCCCCCCCCCCACACAACACACACAACCCTTCCCCCCCCCCCACACACACACCCTTCACCTTCATTCACTAACTAGACCTAACCTACCTAACCTAACCTAACCTAACCTAACCTAACCTAACCTAACCTAACCTAACCTAACCTAACCTCCCAACTGCAGGTTCTCTTCATCTCTTCTGATCCCAGTGCATATGCTTTCCAGCCTGAGAATTGTGTCAAGCTCAAACCCTGGTTGGGAGAGAAAAGCCCTATGGGTGACACCACACTCCTGGATCTGATTCCCATGCTGCAGTTGATTGCCACACGGGGGGTAACGGACGTGCGAGATTGTATACGGTGAGTATGCCCCCCCCCCCCCCCCCCCCCCCCTTCCCCCCCCCCTCCTCCCCGAATGGGTTGGTTGGAAGAGGACAGCCTTGTGGGTGGCACCACCCTCCTGGTTCTGATTCCCATGCTGCTGTTGATTGCCACGCGGGGGGTGACGGATGTGCGAGATGTAGTACGGTGAGAGCACTACTGTTTCTGTGTCGCCCTTTTCTTCTTTTAAGTAGGGAATGTGGGTGTAGAGAAGAGCCCTATGGGGCACCCACCCTCCTCTAAGCGATTTCCTGCTGCGTTGTGGATACAAGCCGGGTGGTGTGTGTTAACAGATGTGCGAGAATGTTGTAACGGTGAGAGCACTAACTGTTTTCTGTCTGTGTCGCCTTTTCCTTCTTTTAAGATGGGCGGGATTTGGGTGGAGAGAAGAGCCCTATGGGGGACACCACCCTCCCTCTACTAGTCGATTTCTATGCGCCAGGGTGATTACAACAGTGGGGTGAGGAGGGTAGTAAACAGATGTGCGAGATGTAGTACTTGAGAGCACACTGTTTCTTTTCTATCTTCTTCTCGTGTCGCCCCCTTTTCTTCTTTAGTGGGGGTGGAGGGAGTGGGTTGAGATAAAGAGCCCTATGGGGGACAGAACCCACCCCCTCCTCTATCGGATTTCCTATGCTGCAGTTGATTACAACAGGGGGGGGGGAGGGTAGTAAACAGACATCGTGCGAGATGTATCATTCTGTCAGCGAGTGACACTTTCACTACCTCCGTTCTGTCCGTTCGGCCTCTGCCTTTGCTCTTCGTCAGAGATGGAGGGATGTGGATCCGTAGGAACAGATGTACGAGATGAAATTCGGTGAGAGCACTATTGTTTCTGTGTCGCCTGTCTAATTAGGGATGGAGGGATGTGTGTGGGTAGGATGTGTGTGTGTGTGTTGTGTGAGTAATATAGTTACTTGATCTGTGCACCCCCGATCCTTAAGGTCTGGTTATGGGGGAGACGAAGAGCGTCTGCCGCTGTGTGTTTCTGGGAGTCACACCCTCCCTCCTGGATCTCGATTCCTCATTCTGCAGTTATTGCCCACCATGGGTATAACCAATGCATGCGTAGTGTAGTTCGGTGATTAATGTGGCCCCCCCTTGTCCCCCTGCCCCCCCCCCCCCCCCCCCGAATGGCTTTCAGGCCCTGGTTTGGGAGAAAGCGCCATTGAGTACACCACCCTTTTGGATCTTATACCCATCTGCATTTGATTTCTACGCCAGGGTATAACAGATGTGGCGAGATGTAGTTCGTTGGATTATGCCCCCCCCCTCACCCCCCCACCCCCCCCGAAATACTGGCTTTACTGCTGTTGGGAGGAAGAGCTCATGGGTCCGTACGCACCACCTTTTGACGTCTCACGCCACTACCGAATGCTGCGCGTGGAAACCGATCCGTCGCTACGGGTCCAAATGGTGGTCTTCAGGTTAAACCGATGCGCAAGATGTAGTACGGTGAGATGCACTACTGTTTCGTGCGCCCCTTTCTTCTTAGAGACGGAGGGATGTGGGTGAGAAAGAGCCCTGTGGTGACATCCACCCTCCTCTAAAATCGGATTCCCATGCTGCATTTGATTACAACAGGGGGGGGTGGAGGGGTGTAGTGAACAAGATTGTGCAAGATGTAGTACGGTGAGAGCACTACTGTTTCTGTGTCGCCCTTCTCTTCTTAGAGATGGAGGGATGTGGGTGGAGAGAAGAGCCCTGTGGGTGACACCACCCTCCTCTATCGGATTCCCAGCTGCCGGTTGAATTACAACGAGGGGGGTGGTTGAGGGGGGGGGGGGGTAGTAAAACAATGTGCAAGAATGTGTACGGTAGAGAGAACTACTGTTTCTTCTGTGTCGCCCTTCTTTTTTTTTGTTTTTTAAGAGATGGAGGGATGTGGGTGGAGAGAAGAGCCCTATGGGGGACACCACCCTCCTCTATCGGATTCCCATGCTGCAGTTGATTACAACAGGGGGGGGGGGTAGTAAACAGATGTGCAAGATGTAGTACGGTGAGAGCACTACTGTTTCTGTGTCGCCCTTTTCTTCTTAGAGATGGAGGGATGTGGATGCGTAGGGACAGATGTACGAGATGAAGTACGGTGAGAGCACTACTGTTTCTGTGTCGCCCTTTTCTTCTTAGAGATGGAGGGATGTGGATGCGTAGGAACAGATGTACGAGATGCAGTACAGTGAGAGCACTATTGTTTCTGTGTCGCCCTTTTCTAATTAGGGATGAAGGGATGTGGGTGGGTAGGATGTGTGTGTGAGAGATATAGTACGGTGAGTGTGCACCCCCCGAATCTCTTTAGGCCTGGTTGGGAGAGATGAGCCCTGTGGGTGACACCACCCTCTGGATCTGATTCCCATGCTGCAGTTTATTGCCACGCAGGGTTAACAGATGTGCGAGATGTAGTTCGGTGATTATGCCCCCCACCCCCCCCCCCCCCCCCCCCCCCGAATGGCTTTAGGCCTGGTTGGGAGAGAAGAGCCCATGGGTGACACCACCCTCTTGGATCTGATACAGATGCTGCCAGTTGATTCTACGCCAGGGGTAACCGATGCGCAAGATGTAGTACGGTGAGAGCACTACTGTTTCTGTGTCGCCCTTTTCTTCTTAGAGATGGAGGGATGTGGGTGGAGAGAAGAGCCCTGTGGGTGACACCACCCTCCTCTATCGGATTCCCATGCTGCAGTTGATTACAACGAGGGGGGGGGGGGGGGGGGTAGTGAACAGATGTGCAAGATGTAGTACGGTGAGAGCACTACTGTTTCTGTGTCGCCCTTCTTTTCTTAGAGATGGAGGGATGTGGATGCGTAGGAACAGATGTACGAGATGCAGTACAGTGAGAGCACTATTGTTTCTGTGTCGCCCTTTTCTAATTAGTGATGAAGGGATGTGGGTGGGTAGGATGTGTGTGTGAGAGATATAGTACGGTGAGTGTGCACCCCCCGAATCTCTTTAGGCCTGGTTGGGAGAGATGAGCCCTGTGGGTGACACCACCCCCTTGGATCTGATTCCCATGCTGCAGTTTATTGCCACGCAGGGTATAACAGATGTGCGAGATGTAGTTCGGTGATTATGCCCCCCCCCCCCCCCCCCCCCCCCCCCCCCCCCCCGAATGGCTTTAGGCCTGGTTGGGAGAGAAGAGCCCCATGGGTGACACCACCCTCTTGGATCTGATACCGATGCTGCAGTTGATTTCTACGCCAGGGGTAACCGATGCGCAAGATGTAGTACGGTGAGAGCACTACTGTTTCTGTGTCGCCCTTTTCTTCTTAGAGATGGAGGGATGTGGGTGGAGAGAAGAGCCCTGTGGGTGACACCACCCTCCTCTATCGGATTCCCATGCTGCAGTTGATTACAACGAGGGGGGGGGGGGGGGGGGGGGTAGTAAAACAGATGTGCAAGATGAAGAACGGTGAGAGCACTACTGTTTCTGTGTCGCCCTTTTCTTTTAAGAGATGGAGGGATGTGGGGAGTAATGGATGCGCAAGATGAAGTACGGTGAGAGCACTACTATTTATGTTTCGGCCTCTACTCCAAATGAGATGCAGTATTAGTACCTTGTATTGTAACTGATTTTTTTTTTTTTTAATTGACCACACACAGCCGCCCCCCCCCCCCCCCCCTCCCCCCCCCCTCCACACACTCACACACGCACACACACATACTCATACACACACACACACACGCACACACACATACACACACACACACACACACACACACACACACACACACACACACACAGGCCCCCCCCCCCCCCCCCCCCCCCCCCCCTCCCCCTCCACACACACACACACACACACACGCACACACACAGCCCCCCCCCCCCTCCACACACACACATACATACACTGTGCATTACCCTGCACAGGTTGTATGATGACGAGGAAGATGTGGCCCAGGCATGCAAGTCCCGCATGCAGCATGTTCATCCAAGTGCATTGATTTTGCTCACACTCAGATACACAAACTCAGATACACATGTACATACAAATACGCAATCACAGATACACACGCACACGAACGCACCGTGCTAAACCCTGCGCAGGTCGTATGATGGCGAGGACGATGTGGCCTAGGCATGCAAGTCCCGCATGCAGCATGTTCATCCAAGTGCATTGATTTTACTCACACTCAGATACACACTCAGATACGCACATACTGCATTGCCCTGCGCGGGTCGTATGATGGCGAGGACTATGTGGCCTAGGCATTCAAGTCCCGCATGCAGCATGTTCATCCAAGTGCATTTGATTTTACTCACACTCAGATACACGCTCAGATACACACTCAGATACACACTCAGATACGCACATACTGCATTGCCCTGTGCAGGTCGTATGATGGCGAGGACGATGTGGCCTAGGCATTCAATTCCCGCTTGCAGCATGTTCATCCAAGTGCATTGATTTTACTCACACACAGATACACACTCAGATACACACTCAGATACACACATACTGCATTGCCCTGTGCAGGTCGTATGATGGCGAGGACGATGTGGCCTAGGCATTCAAGTCCCGCATGCAACATGTTCATCCAAGTGCATTGCTTTGACTTACACACAGATACACACTCAGATACACACTCAGATACACACATACTGCATTGCCCTGTGCAGGTCGTATGATGGGGAGGACGTTGTGGCCTAGGCATTCAAGTCCCGCATGCAGCATGTTCATCCAAGTGCATTGATTTTACTCACACAGATACACACTCAGATACACACACAGGCACTCACACACACTGTGCTTTACCCTGTGCAGGTCGTATGATGACAAGGAAGATGTGGCCCAGGCATTCAAGTCCCGCTTGCAGCATGTTCATCCAAGGGCTTTGACTCACATACAGATATACACACACACACACAAACACACTGTGTTTTACCCTGTGCAGGTCGTATGATGGCGAGGAAGATGTGGCCCAGGCATTCAAGTCCCGCATGCAGCATGTGGCTCAAGCCCAGGCTCCGAAGCCTAGATCCTTCTTATCCGGCAAGTAAAAGAGTGACTCACAGGCTCCGAAGCCTAGATCACAGATCACTCTTATACAATTGACGCCCAGACTCCAGAACCTAGATCGCACTTATCAGTCCATACCACCCACCTGCTCTGCTGACCAAGTACAAGAGCGTTCGCTTCTGCTCCGCATTCGAGCAGTGCTCTGCCCACATGCGCACCACGCTCTTCTTAGTCACCGATGTGATGTCCACACACTTTGTGAATACATGACCCAAGGTGCATGGGCTAGGGATGTGGGGCAGCATGGGCTTGCCACTGCCGTCAGCCGCCTGGATGGAAACCAGTGACCCTAGGGATGTGGGGCAGCATGGGCTTGCCACTGCCGTCAGCCGCCTGGATGGAAACCAGTGACCCTAGGGATGTGTGGGGCAGCATGGGCTTGCCACTGCCGTCAGCCGCCTGGATGGAAACCAGTGACCCTAGGGATGTGGGGCAGCATGGGCTTGCCACTGCCGTCAGCCGCCTGGATGGAAACCAGTGACCCTAGGGATGTGGGGCAGCATGGGCTTGCCACTGCCGGTCGCCGCCCTGGATTGGAGAAGCAGTGACCTAGGGATTGTGGGGGGGCAGCATGGTCTTGCCCCTGCCGTCAGCCGACATGGATTGGAAAACCAGTGACCCTAGGAATTGTGGGCAGCATGGGGCGTGCCACTGCCGTCAGCCGCCCCTGGATGGAAACAGTTGACCCTAGGGATGTGCGGGGCAGCATGGCTTGCCAACATGCCGTCAGCCGACTGGATGGAAACAAGTGGACCCTAGGGATGTGGGGCATGGCATGGGTTGCCACTGCCGTCACCGCCTGGATGGCAACCAGTTGACCCTAGGGATGTGGCGGCAGGCAGGGCCTTGCACTGCCGTAAGCCGCAATGGATGGAAACCAGTGACCATAGGGATGTGGGGAAGCATTGGGTTGAGCCAATGAACGTTCAAGACGCCTGGATGGAAAACCAGTTTGACCCTAGGGATGTGGGGCAGCAATGGGCGGAAACTGCCGTTCAGAAGCCTGGATGAAACCAGGACCCTAGGGATGTGTGGTGGCAGCGGGTTGCCACGGGCGTCAGCGCCTGGATGGAAACCAGTGACCCTAGGGATGTGGGGCAGCATGGGCTTGCCACTGCCGTCAGCCGCCTGGATGGAAACCAGTGACCCTAGGGATGTGGGGCAGCATTTGGGCTGCACTGCCGTCAGCGCATGGAGGGAAACCAAGTGGACCTAGGGATGTGGGGCAGCATGGGCTTGCCACTGCCGTCAGCCGCCTGGATGGAAACCAGTGACCCTAGGGAAGTGCTTGAAAAGTGGAACGCTGTCATGTCAACTTCCATGTGCACTATGTTTATTGTTGGGGGGTACGATATCGTTTCTCGTACGATATGGTTTACAGTCTATCAGCATCAATTGCGGTTCATCGTACAAGATTTTGCATATCGTGCAATATTGTATGAGATATTGTATCGTGTAGCGAATGGATCTCATATTGATGTACGGATCTCGTACTGACGCCTATGTTGCCCAAGGGTTGGCTGAATAGTTAGGTATGGTTGGGTTACTTGGTATATCAGCCATCGGGCTGCTCACTTTCAATGGTCGGTTGGTTCGGTTACGTGGTCTATCAGCCATCTTGAACTTGAACTTGGTTACATAGCTTCAGCCAGCAATTTGGCTGCTCGCTGTCTTCGGCAGGTCTATCAGCCATCAGGCTGCTCACAGTCTCTCGCTCAGACAGGACTGGTTAGAGGATATGGAGATGTTTTAGAGAAGAAGAATATGTATTGTTACAAGCTTCTATACGCCGGCATTTCAGCGTTTAACTGTCTGCAGAATATAATGTTTTAGATGCGTTGAAGCAATCAGAGAGCATTCTTTCTGTTGTTGTCGTTGTGTTGATTACTTGGTCTTGTCAGCCTTCAAGCTGCTCACCACCTGGGGGCGGAGTAAATATGGGTAGTACAAGCACTCCTACTCCACTCTTCTGATTACACAATGTAACCATACTCGACAGAGAGAATTATTTTTGTTGGTGTCGTTGTTTTGGTTACATTCTCATGTCAGCCTTCGGGCTGCACACCAGGTTTGTTCAGGACGCTGCGTCCTCTGTGGCAGCCGGAACGTCGACGAGTCTGTTGAGTCGCAGGACACAACGTGGGGAGGGTCTGTTGCGTCTCAGGACGTAGGCTATACAATCGGTTACGTCTCAGGCAGCAGAGCTGGGGGTCCTCCTGAAGCACCCTGCTGCGCATCGTCTGTGGGCAGAGTAAACATGGGTAGCTGAAACACTACTACACCACACTTCTGATTAAATTGAAATTGAAATTGTTACATCCGAGTAATGTGCCACTCCCAACCGGGGTGAAAACCCCCCGTATTATGCTGCACCGGCATGATGTGGCCACGATGCCACCCGGTCAGGCATCGGTGGTGATTCTTTTTACTGAGGTGGCCCTGCGGTGACTATGGCTAGCTCCGGCTTACGGTATGGTGTCCTTAACTTCACGTCCTGTGAGTAACGGTATTACACGGATGTAACAATTTCAATTTCAATGCCACTCCCAGGACGCAACATGGGAGGGTCCGTTGCGTCCCGGACGCAGGTTCAGGATGTTAGTTGCGTCTCACCCATCAGTTGATTGGCCCACCACCACTCCATTGCCTTGGGCTGTGGGTTCTGTTGATACTATTATGCAGCCTGCAGGGTCGGTTGCGTCCCAGGACACAACCTACCGAACTGGGTGCGTCCCAGGACGCAACCTACCGAATTAGGGTGCGTCCCAGGACGCAAACCCTGGGGTCCGTCTCAAGTACCCTGGTTGACATAGAGCATTCTGCGGATTGGATAGTTAAATGTTTTTTTAGTAAAAAAAAAAAAAAACTACCAGCAACCAGCAATTTGGCTGCTCGCCGTCTTCGGCAGTAAAACAAATTTTATTACCAGGAAAATGTGAACGCGAACAAATCAATAGCAGGTTTGTTAAGACCCCCATGAGAGTTTACATGGCACACTCAGACCCCCCCCCCCCCCCCCCCCCAAAATGTGTGTAAACAAAACAAAAACAAAATATGCGTGAAACCCTGTGGAAACACGCACGTCCCAGTCAAAACCTACAACAAACTGTAACAATTTATATGCAGCGTCACATGCGACGCTAAAAAATGGCTAAGAGTGTTCGCGACGGAGCGACAGGTGTCGACGGAACCGAGTTAGTTATGAGACCCTTGGCTGACGTGTCAGGCTTCGTCTCGGTCAAACAGTCAGTCGGTCGTACACACAAACGGACAAATGGTTAACCCGCCCCCTTGAAGAGGGGGCTCCGCCAAAAAATGTGTGTGTTAATATGCAAACCCAATGTAAGTATGCGTGATTACTCGCTCTGACCCCTCTGGAGTGTGCGAGTTGACACATAGACACGTTGTGACAGATAACAATAATCACATCACGTGTCCTCACATCACTCCGCGAGGTATGAAGTACAATCCTCACATCACGTGTCCTCACATCACTCCGCGAGGTATGAAGAAGAGCACTAGAGGCGCCGCAACCAGCTTGTTGGCTGCATCATTCTTTGGATTGACGCCAGCCCGATGTCCAATTGTGTCTTGCGCAAGGATTTCATACATCCCATGGACCTAGTGCTCTAGTGCAGCACACAAGAATCAAACAGAGCACTAGAAAGCTAAATTCCCGCAGCCAACATATTGCCTGCATCCTCCTTTGAAGCCCGTTGTCGACTACCATATTGACTTATACATTTCATAAACCTCATGCACTAGTGGAGCTAAATTTTTGCAACCAACTTGTTGGCTGCATTCTTCTTTGAATTCGCACAAGCCCTATGTCGACTCACATCTTGACCTATACATTTCAAGGACCTAGTGCACTAGTGCAGCACACAAGAATCAAGTAGAGCACTAGTGGGGCTCATTTCCCGCAACCAACTTATTGGCTGCATCATTCCTTGCATTCACATAAGCCCGGTGTCGAATTGTGTCTTGCACAAGGACTTCATACATCCCATGGACCTGCCGCAGCTTCTCCTCAGCTTCCATGTGTTCTTTCTCAAGCTGGGCCTGCAGAAAAAAGCGGGGGCGGTGGTGGTATTGGAGGTGGGGTGGTGGTAGTGGTGGGGTAGCGAGCAGTCAGCGCAGGCAAAAATTGGTGGGGCCCGTGGTGTTATTCTCCTCAGCCTCCATGTGTTCTTTCTCAAGCTGGGTCTGCACACAAAAGGCAGGTAATCATATGTGGAGCGGGCTTGTCTTAGGTCGACAACAGTCTGTCGATGACATTTTTGTTTTAGTTGTGCAAGGTACTTCACCCCAGGAGGTGGGCTTCCCTAAACAAACCAGGGGCATAGATGATTCAATGTAATTTAATGTCATGTAACAAGCCCAAGTCTAGACATTACAGCAATTCTGCCCCCAGGTGTTCTGTCTCAAGCTGGGCCTGTACATAAAAGGCAGGTAATCATATGTGGAGCGGGCGTGTCTTGGACCAACAATGGCCTGCCGATGACAATGTAATGCAATATAATGTATTATAACAAGCCTAAGCCTACACATTATAGCAATTCCGCCTCCTCGTGTTCTGTCTCAAGCTGGGCCTGCACATAAAAGGCAGGTAATCATATGTGGAGCTTGTATTGGGCCAGCAATGGCCTGCCGATGACAATGTAATGCAATATAATGTATTATAACAAGCCTAAGCCTACACATTATAGCAATTCCGCCTCCTTGGGTTCTTTCTGAAGCTGGGCCTGCACATAAAAGGCAGGTAATCATATGTGGAGTGGGCGTGTCTTGGACCAACAATGGCCTGCCGATGACAATGTTATGTAATGTAATATAATATAATGCAATGTAACAAGCCTAAGCCTAGACATGATAGCAATTCAGCTTCCATGTGTTCTGTCTCAAGCTGGGCCTGCACATAAAATTGGTGGTGGGGTGGTGGTAGTGGTGGAGTAGCCGGCAGTCAGCACAGGCAACAAATGGCGAGGCCGGTGGTAGTATTCTCATCAGCCTCCTCGTGTTCTGTCTCAAGCTGGGCCTGCACATAAAAGGCAGGTAATCATATGTGGAGCTTGTCTTGGGCCAACAATGGCCTGTCGATGACAATGTAATGCAATGTAATATAACAAGCCTAAGACTACACATTATAGCAATTCAGCCTCCACATGTTCTCTCTCAAGCTGGGCCTGCAAACCAAATTGGTGGTATGGGTGGTGGTATGGATGGTGGGGTGGTGGTAGTGTTGGGGTAGCGAGCAGTCAGCACAGGAAAGCAATTGGTGGGGTCGGTGGTGTTATTCTCCTCAGCCTCCATGTGTTCTTGCTCAAGCTGGGCCTGCTGACATAAGGCAGGGCATCATATGTGGAACGGCATATCATATGATGCTGACCAAAGGCGAGTATGATATCATACAAATTGCATCATATGATGTTGCATCCTATCATATTGCATCCTATCATATTGCATCCTATCATATTGCATCCTATCATATTGCATCCTATAATATTGCATCCTATCATATGATATTGCCTCATACAATTGCATCATATAAAATTGCATCATATGATGTTGCCTCATACAATCGCATCATATAAAATTGCATCATATGATATTGCATATAATGGTAAATTTGGCCTAGTCAGACTGCCGGCATCATATGATATCATATGATGACATGCAATCATATGATGTCACAATGCCGTTCCCTGATCACAAGTGGAGCGGGCTTGACTTGGGCCATTAATGGCCTTTTGATGACAATGTACTGTACTGTAATGTAATGAAACAAACCTCAGTCTAGACATTATAGCAATTCAGCCTCCATGTGTTCTTTCTCAAGCAAAAAAAAGGCAGGTCATCATATGTGGAGCAGTCGGTGAGTGGGCTTCCATGTGGTGGTGCAGTGTGGTGGGCTTGCATGTGGTGGTGCAGTGTGGTGGGCTTCCATGTGGTGGTGCAGTGTGGTAGGGTTCCTTGTGGTGGTGCAGTGTGGTGGGGTTCCATGTTTACTCTGCCCACAGTCGGTGAGCGGCCCAAAGGCTATCAAATATGGACAGGTATATTATATGATGTTGACCAAAGGCGAGTATGATATCATATGATATTGTGTATAAATGGTAACTTTGGCCTAGTCAGACTGCCAGCATCATATGACATCATATGATGACATGATATCATATGATATCATATTGTTGTTCTTTAATCATGCGTGGAGCGGGCTTGTCTTGGGCCAACAATGGCCTGTCGATGCAATGTATTGTAATGTAATAAGCCCAAGTCTAGACATTATAGCAATTCAGCAGATGATTTGGAATCGACAGTCGTAGGTCATACGTCGTAGCTCGACTTTTCCAGGCAAAATTTAAGACGATTCTCCCAAAATCCTCAGAGTTGTCGGATTTGTAGGCAAAAATTGAAGTACAGGCCCAATCTGATGTACGAATTACAACTTACGACCTGGTTAGAAAACCTGCTGTTGTAATCCAGCCACCGCTTGTTCTAAATTAGAACAGACAGACACCTGATGCACACCTGGTTGTACTTACATCACACTCCACTTCCAACACAGAACAAGAAACACACCTGCAGTTCTACAGCCTGCTCTTGTAATTCAGCCACCCATTGATCTAAATCAGAACAGACAAAGACACCTGATGCACACCTGGTTGTACTTACATCACACTCCACTTCCAACACAGAACAAGAAACACATCTGAAATTCTGCAGCCTGTTGTTGCAAGTCAGAAATTGTAGCCTACAACACCCTGTACTGACAGCAACTGCCTGTCCTTACAACGCAGTACAAGAAACAAACCTGACGTTCTACTCAGTTTTTTTTTTCAAATCTGAAAGTGGTTTTTTTCTAGATCTATGGTTGTCGGCCTCCTTCAAGGACAGCGTTCTAGTGCTTTCTAGTGCTTTTTATAGTGCTAATATATATACGATGTATGGGATACTTAACGCGTTCTAGTGCTTTTTATGGCTTCCTGTAGCTTTTTGGGGCCATTTTGTGCCAAAATTAAATTAACCTTTTTTAAAACTTTTGTATAGCGATAATTTCCCCAAAACGGGGTCAAAACTAGCGATCGCTATAAGTAGCGGAAAACAATATCCCTGGTTCTACTGCCTGCTGTTATAATTCAGCCAACCGTTATTCTAGATCAGAACAGACCATGACCAGGGTACTTCCATTGACCATTGATAGTAGCCCCTTCCAGTGATATACATGCACTGCTAGATCCTGGTATGTTACCAGTAGATCGGCCAGTCACTGCATGTTGCTCGACGTGAATCTATTGAGAGTTTCTCCTCTTGAGCACATTTGCTCACCATCCCCCAAGGCTCATATAGCTCCGGGTTAGTTGCATTCGCCCCTCAGTTTTCCAACCTTCTTTTTCCCGGGGCATTTCCTTGTTTGTCTTCTGAGGTTGACCTTAGTGCTCAGGGTTTACTTTGATACCGTGGGTTGTTAGCCCCTTTCAGTGATATACAATGGTCTAGTGGTAGACCAGATTGCTTGAGGATGAAGAGTCGGGGTTTTGAATCCCCCTTCGTTCGCTCTTGGCGTTGCAGGTCGTTGTGAACCGCGATGGTAGCTTGTCCAGTTGAGGTAGGAGACCGCTCCCCACCCGCGTACGTCGGGCTCCCTTAACACCACGCCCCACCAGGCGTTATCATTACCTTTTTCCATTGACCAAATTGGCCGGCGCTTCAGCGCACTTGACAAAATAAAACTGTGCTTTGTACTGCAAAAAGCGCAAAAATTGCTTGCTGCGCCCACAGGGGGTCGCAAAAAACCAGACGCGCAGTGGGACTCAAATAGGCAGCGAGCCAGCGCGCGCTTGGAAGTACCCTGACCATGACACCACCCTGTTCTACCAACACCCTGTACTTCCAACACAACCAAGAAACGCACCTGTAGTTCTGCTGCCTGTTGTTGTAACTCAGAAATTGTCGCTAACTGCTCGCCTTCGGGAACCAGTGCTGCTGGCAACTTGCTTATCAGTTGGTCAATTGAACTGTGTGTTGCTAAGATTTCTGCAGCGAAACCTTTAGAACGTTCTGCCACCTGAATACGAGACAAAGGGGTTCAGGAGTGCAGAGGCCCATAATGTATCGGTGGTCAAAGGTGTTTTTGTATTGCTCGTGGTCATGGTGGTGGTCATGGTGGTGGTAATTAATCACTTGCAGCGAAATATTTTGAATGTTCTGCCACCAGAAAGATCAGACAGAGAGGTTCAGGAGTGCTTACGCTAACGCTAACGCTCAACGCTAACGCTCAACGCTAACGCCCAACGCTAACACTAACGCTAACGCTAACGCTCAAACGATTCTGGTTTTATAAATATGTAAATCAATTCTGGATGAGACTCATATGCTTTTGGTGGGCCCAGTTAATTTGTCTTGGTCATGGTCATGGTGGTGGTAATGGCGTTCTATATCACTTGGTCAATGGTATTGTGTGATGCTAAGATATCTGCAGCGAAATATTTTGATTGTTCTGCCACCTGAAGATTATCGGGTTCTGGAGTGCGAAGGCTCAGAATTCATCGGTGTTCACAGCTTTTTTGTCTTGATAATGGTCATGGTGGTGGTAAATGTAGAGTTAGCCTATTGCACTGTGTGATGCAAAGATGTCTACTGAGAATTTGTTTGATCGTTTCGCCACTTGAGGATCTGAGAAACGGGTTCAGGAGTGCTCAGACTCATAATGTTTTGGTGTTCACAGCTTTTTTGTCTTGGCAATGGTCATGGTGGTGGTAAATGTTGAGTTAGCCTATTGCATTGTGCGATGCTAGGATGTCTACTGAGATCTTATTTGATTTTTATGTTTGATTTTTGTGTTTGATTTGATTTGATATTATATTTGATATTATTATATTTTATTTGATATGATTATATTTGATTTGATATTATATTTGATATTATTATATTTTATTTGATATTATATTTGATTTTTATACTGTGTGTTATCCTGTTTCGACGAATGGTTCAATGCTTCATTGAACCGATTAAGGTGCTGGGTTCGAATTCCTACTCGTGCGCTTCAATGTCCGAGGTCGCTGTCGACCGCCATGGTAGCCCGTTCTCTACCGCCGTGAGACGGGGCTCCCTTATTACCACGCCCCACCAGGCGTTTTTAAACCAAAACTAAACCCTAAACCGCCACTTGAGGATCTGAGAAACGGGTTCAGGAGTGCTCAGACTCATAATGTTTTGGTGTTCACAGCTTTTTTGTGTTGGCCATGGCCATGGTGGTGGTAATTGATGAGTTAGCCAATTGCATTGTGTGATACTAAGATGTCTACCGAGAAACATTTTGATCGTTCTGCCACCTGAAGATCTGAGAAATGGGTTCAGGTGTGCTCAGACTCATAATGTTTTGGCGTTAGCAGCTTTTTTGAATTGGTCATGGCCATGGCCATGGCGGTGGTCATGGTCATGGTCATGGTGGTGGTAACTGATCAGTTGGTCAATTGAACTGTGTGTTGCCATGATTTCTGCAGCGAAACCTTTTGAATGTACTGCCACCTGAAGATCAGACAATAAAGTTCAGTATTGCAGAGGTTCAGAATTTATCAGTGTTCAAAGCAGGTTTTGCATTTATCAGTGTTCAAAGCAGGTTTTGCATTGCTAATGGCGGTGGTAATGGTCATGGTGGTGGTAATGGCGGTGGTAATTGATGAGTTGGCAAATTGTATTATGTACCGCAGCGAAGCCTTTTGACTACTTTGCCACCTGAAGGTCAGAGAATCGGCTACAGGGGTGGGGAGGCTCAGAATGTTTTGGTGTTAACAGCTGTTTTTGTATTGCTAATGGTAGTGGTGGTCATGGTGGTGGTAATGGCGGTGGTAATTGATGAGTTGGCAAATTGTATTATGTACTGCAGCGAAGCCTTTTGACTGTTTTGCCACCTGAAGGTCAGAGAATCGGGCTCAGGGGTGGGGAGGCTCATAATTGTTTTGGTGTTAACAGCTGTTTTTGTATTGCTAATGGTAGTGGTAATGGTCATGGGGGTGGTAATGGCGGTGGTAATGGCGGTGGTAATTGATGAGTTGGCAAATTGTACTATGTACTGCAGCGAAGCTTTTTGACTGTTTTGCCACCTGAGGGTCAGAGCATCGGGTTCAGGGGTGGGGAGGCTCATAATTTATTGGTGTTAACAGCTGTTTTTGTATTGCTAATGGTAGTGGTGGTCATGGTGGTGGTAATGGCGGTGGAAAATGTCATGGTGGACGTCATGGTGGTGGTAATGGCGGTGGTAATTGATCAGTTGTCAAATTGTATAGCGTGATGCTAAGATTTCTGCAGCGAAACCTTTTGACTGTTCTGCCGCCTGAGGACAAGACAAAGGGGTTCAGCTGTGCGGAGGCTCAGAATGTATTGGTGCTCACATCCCTGTTCGGAACGGGATGGCTCTATTGTAGAGCGATTCTGGATCGAACGGAAGCAGGTGCGGGGTCTTATCAGATTACTGATTCGAACCCCATCGAGGTCACCTGGGCCTACCCGGAGGGTCGTTGACCGGCATGGTAACTGGACTCTAGGTGTAATGTAAGCCCGTCCATCGCATACTAACGAGCAGGTTCCCTTAACCCCACGTCCTTAGAAGTGTCATTGTGACATATCTTGGAAGATAATATTTATTTTATTTTATTTATTTGGTGCTCACAGAAACTGTGAGAAATCACTTCAAACTTGTTGCCATCTTTTCCTTTGAACTAGTCTTCAAGCAATTCAGGGGATGAACTGGACAAACGTTTCGTACTTTGTCGAGTATGGTCGAGAATCCCAGGCCAAATTGTCGAGAATTCTTGGATTTCCAGGC
This sequence comes from Chlamydomonas sp. ICE-L, assembly GCA_013435795.1. Lineage (NCBI taxonomy): Eukaryota > Viridiplantae > Chlorophyta > Chlorophyceae > Chlamydomonadales > Chlamydomonadaceae > Chlamydomonas > Chlamydomonas sp. ICE-L. Next base: position 10,298,082 of record JACBWV010000223.1, read on the forward strand.
CAAAATTCTCGACTAAGTACGAAGTACGAGTTCTCGCGGAAACGGTTTGTCCACTTCATCCCCTGAATTGCTATAAGTGCGCCTACTCTTTTGCGCACATGAAGCCTATCCAATAGCATCAGTCCGCAATGGACGCATAGAAGGCATGGATGCATGTAACATTTTAGTAGGGACCGGCATATCATATGATGTTGATCAAAGGTGAGTATGATATCATATGATATCATACAAATTGCGTCATATGATATTGTATGTAAATGGTAACTTTAACATAGTCAGACTGCCAGCATCAAATGATATCATATGATGACATGCCATCATATTGCCGTTCCCTAAACATTAGACCAAGAAACATTGAATGCACGTTGTAATTGCGTTAAACACTTCAGTCATACAATGAAACACGAAATAAAACATTGAATGCATATTATAATTGGGTGAAACACTTCCGTCATACAATTTAACACAATATAAAACACTGAACGCACGTTATAATTGCGTAAAACACTTCAGTCATACAATTGAACACAATATAAAACATTGAACGCATATTATAATTGCATGAAACACTTCAGTCATACAATGAAACACAATATAAAACATTGAACGCATATTATAATTGCGTGAAACACTTCCGTCATGCAATGAAACACAATATAAAACATTGAACGCATATTATAATTGCGTGAAACACTTCCGTCATGCAATGAAACACAATATAAAACATTGAACGCACGTTATAATTGCGTGAAACACTTCAGTCATGCAAATAAACACAATATAAGACATTAAAGGCATGAAAGAATTGCGTGAATCACTTTGGTCATAAAAGTAAACTCAATGTAAAAAGTAATGAAAACGCCTGGTGGGGCGTGGTATTAAGGGAGCCCCGTCTCACGGCGGTAGAGAACGGGCTGCTACTTGACCAGGACAAAGCTACCATGACGGTTGACAGCGACCTCGGACACTAAAGCGCACGAGTAGGAATTTGAACCCAGCACCTTAATCGGTTCAACGAAACATTGAACCATTCGTCGAAACAGGATAAGCACAATATAAAACAATGAAAGAAGAAAGGCCGAGGATGAAAGAAAGGAGTAGACAAGAGTAGAAAAGAGAAGAAAAGAAAAGAAAGAAAAGAAAGAAAAGAGAAAAGAAAAAAGTCAACCACAAGGGGTACAAGCTCAACGCACATTATATGCAGAAATGCTTAGGAGGAAACAACAAGGCTACAAAAGGGGTCACAGCTCAAAGCACATTACATGCAGAAATGCATAGGAGAAAACAACAAAGGCTACAACAAGGGCTACAGCTCAACTCACATTATATGCTGCCTTCTGCTCGGATGTAACGATTGCCTCGTCATTGATGGCCACTGGTCCAGCGTCACGCTGAAGCTCTGCCACAGTTGCAAACAGCAGTTCTGAGACGTGGTTGAGTTCTAACTGAAGCTGGGTGATGAGGTCACCCTTAGGTTTAGTAGGGGTGGCCATGGGGGAACTAGAAGGGTAGGGTGAATGGCGGGAATCGGACGCGGTCGAGCAAAGATGCGCCTGCGACGCAACCAGATCGGGTTCGGGGCAAGCGCACGTATCCACGAGCGCCAAAGATTCGGCCGCAGCTTAGAGAGTGGAGCGGGCTTAGTGTAGCAGGGATGCTACGAGCAATAGCTTCATGGGTCGTTCAAAATAAAGCCAGGTGGAGGAGAGTTTAGGCGAAGAGAAGGAAAGGAAGGAGCAGATTGCGCTGCGTTCAAGTTCGTGCTATCAGAAACGGTTCTCGTATCAGTAGCAAATCCCGAGGCTAGGCCCTCTGCCCTGCCTCTGTCCTAGGCCCCCACAATGTTCGACAAGGAATTGCTGCTGCACATTCCATCACATGCACATGACGCAAAGTAATTTTACTGCAATATTCTCCTCCCAAATTCAACATATTTCCCCAAGGCCCTATCCCAGACAACTAGCCAGAAATTATACGCATATCCTGCTGCTTTCCATGTTTACCATCTCGTTATTGTAGTCCTCCTCCTCCCCACCCCACCCCACCCCCCCCACCACCCACCCCTCCTTCCGCACCACATCCAAGATGCTTGATTTGGGTTCGATGAAAGCTAGTGCTAAAGCCATCCTTCAATGTTAGCGTCTTCGTACATTCCAGAAGCACATCATGTCGCTAACGGGCTTCACAGCGCGGAAACAAGCGCTCAACCTAACCGCCTTGGCGAAGTGTGCGCTACTTTCCGCGGAAAATGCGGATCTCAAGCACTGCCTGGAAGAACTAAAACGTATTGACGATGAAGAAATCAACAGGTGAGGGAATACGAATGTTTTAATCGATGGTGTTACTAATGCAAACGGCGAGCAGCTTTTAAGACTGGAACCACGCAACCAAGTTCAAGGCCTACCCACCACCCACCACCCACCACCCACGCCTAGGCTTGTGAATGTATGCATGCCATGCATGGATGCATTCATGGCTACAGCTCTGGAAGTGAGATATTGTGTGTGGTGTGTGTGTGCTTGTCTTTGATTATGAATGCCTGCATGCCATGCATTCATGGCTACAGATCTAGAAGTGAGATATTGTGTGTGACTGCGTGGTGTGTATTTGTCTTTGATTGTGAAATCATGTATGCCATTAATGCATGCATGCCATGCTTTCATGACTACAGCTCTGGATGTGAGATATTGTGTGTGTGTGTGTCTTTGGTTGTGAATGCATGCATGCCATGCTTCTATGGCTGCAGATCTGGAGGTGAGATATTGTGTGTGTGTGTGTGTGAGTGTCTTTGATTGTGAATTCATGTATGCCATTAATGCATGCATGCCATGCTTTCATGGCTGCAGCTCTGAGAGTGAGATATTGTGTGTGGTGTGTTTGTGCGTGCCTTTGATTGTGAATGCACGTATGCCATGCATTCATGGCTACAGATCTGGAAGTTAGATATTGTGTGCATGTGTGTGTGTGTGTGTGGTGTGTGTGTGGGTGTCTTTGATTGTGAATGCACGTATGCCATGCATTCATGGCTGCAGATCTGGAAGTTAGATATTGTGTGTATGTGTGTGTGTGGTGTGTGAGTGTCTTTGATTGTGAATTCATGTATGCCATTAATGCATGCATGCCATGCTTTCATGGCCACAGCTCTGGAAGTGAGATCTTTTGCGTTACTGTATCCTTGCTGTGTGTGTGACTGTGGTGTGTGAGTGTGTCAGGCTCCCGCTCACGCCCCCGCTCGCCCCCCCCCCCCCCCACACACACCCACACCCACCCACCCACCCTTCTCTCCCCCTCCTCTTCATCCTCCCTTCCCTTTTCTCCCCCTCCCCTTCACCCCCCCTCCCTCTCTCTCTCTCCCCCACCCCTTCTCTCTCCCCCACCCCTTCTCTCCCCCACCCCTTCTCTCCCCCACCCCTTCATCCCCCCTCCCCTTCACCCTCACCCCCCTCCCTTTCTCTCCCCCCCCCCCCTCCCCCCCCTCCTTCACCCCCCCCTCCCCTTCTCTCCCCCCCCCCCTTCCCCCCCCTCCCCTTTTCCCCCTCCAATCTTAGGATCTGGGCAATTGCCTGTGATGCTGAGGAGCGGTATGCCGCCGAATGCAAACTTAAACGCTCTATGCAACATGATCTTTGCTCCCCCTCCCCCTCCCCCTCTCTCCTCACCTTCACCCCTCCTCCCCTTCACCACCCCCCTTCCCCTCCACCCCCCCTCCAATCTCAGGATCTGGGCGATTGCCTCTAATGCTGAGGAACGGTATGCTGCCGAATGCAAACTTCATCGCTCTTTGCAACATGCTCTTTGCTCCTCCTCCTCCTCCCCCCTCCCCCCTCCTCTTCACCCCCCCTTACCTTCACCCCCCCTCCAATCTCAGGATCTGTGCAATTGCCTGTGATGCTGAGGAGCGGTATGTATCCGAATGCAAACTTCGTCGCTCTTTGCAACAGGAGAGTATAGTTCCCCCCCCCCCCCCCCCCCCCCCCCCTTCCCCCCCCCTCACCTTCACCCCCCTCCAATCTCAGGATCTGGGCGATTGCCTCTGATGCTGAGGAATGGTATGCCGCTGATTGCAAACTTTGTCGCTATTTACAACAGGCTCTTTGCTCCCCCTCCCCCTCCCTCCTCCTCACCTTCACCCCCCCACCCCTTCACCCCTCCTCCCCTTCACCCCCCTTCCCCTCCACCCCCCCTCCAATCCCAGGATCTGGGCGATTGCTTTTGATGCTGAGGAACAGTATGCCGCCGAATGCAAACTTAGTCGCTCTTTGCAACAGGCTCTTTGCTCCCCCTCCCTCTCCCCCTCCCCCTCCCCCTCCCCCTCCCCCTCCCCCCTCCCCCTCCCCCTCCCCTCCCCCTCCCCCTCCCCCTCCCCCTCCCCTTCACCCTCCCCTTCACCCTCCTCCCCTTCACCCCCCCTCCCCTTCACCCTCCTCCCCTTCACCTGCCCTCCCCTTCACCCCCCCCTCCAATCTAAGGATCTGGGTGATTGCCTCTGATGCAGATGAACGGTAATGGCCGCCGAATGCAACCTTCGTCGCTCTTTGCAACATGATATTCGCTCCCCCTCTCCCTCCCCCCCCCCACCCCTCCCTCTCTCCAATACCCCTCCCATACATTGTCTCTATCTCAGCTGTCCCCTCTTATGTCCCCCCACCCTTTTACCTCCCCTCCCCTTCTCTCCCCTCCAATCTCAGGATCTGGGCGATTGCTTTGATGCTGAGGAACAGTAATGCCGCCGAATGCAAAACTTAGTCGCTCTTTGCAACAGGCTCTTGCTCCCCCTCCCTCTCCCCCTCCCTCTCCCCCTCCCCCTCCCCCTCCCCCTTTCCTTCCCCTCCCCCTCCCCCTCCCCCTCCCCCTTTCCCTCCCCCTCCCCCTCCCCCTCCCCCTCCCCCCTCCCCCTCCCCCTCCCCTCCCCCTCCCCCGCCCTCCCCCACCCCCACCCCTCCCCCCACCCCTTCAACCCCCCCACGCCCCTCTCTCTCCCCCACCCCCTCATTCACCGCCCCCCTCCCGTCCCCCCCTCTCCTTCACCCCCCCCACCCCTTCACCCCCCCTCCTCTTCACCCCCCCCTCCCCTTCACCCACCCCCCCTCCTCTTCACCCCCCCCCTCCAATCTCAAGATCTGGGCGATTGCCTCTGATGCGAGGAACGATATGCCGCCGAGTGCAAACTTCGTCCTCTTTGCAACAGGCTCTTTGCTCCCCCTCCCACCCCCCTTCACACCCCCCCTCACCTTGCACCCCCCTCCAATCTCAGATCTGGGCGATTGCCTCTGATGCTGAGGAACGGTATGCCGCCGAACGCAAACTTCGTCGCTCTTTGCAACAGGAGATTTTAGTTCCCGAGGTCCCTACCTCGGCTGTCCCCTCCTATGTTGATCCTGACCAGCAGCACCAACCAGCAGCGCCGACCAGCAGCAGCCGACCAGCAGCAGCACCAACCACCATCACCGACCAGCAGCACAAGCCGGGAGGAGAGAAAGAGCACAGTCTGGAATCTGGACAGAAAAAGAATGACGAGCATGAGCACCTCCTATTGAAGGAGGAGTCGGAGAGGTTGGGGAAGTCGCACTCCCTGCTACTAAAAGAGCAGCAGAAGATTGAAAAGCTGCACGAGCAGGTGTGTGTGGGGTGTGGTGATGGTGGTGGTAGTGGGGGGTGGTGGTGGTGGGGGGGGGGGCTGCAGGCCAGAGCATGAGCGCCTCCTATTGAAGGAGGAGTTGGAGAGGTTGGGGAAGTCGCACTCCCTGCTACTAAAAGAGCAGCAGAAGTTTGAAAAGCTGCACGAGCAGGTGTGTGTGTGTGAGAGAGAGGGGGGGTGGGGGGGGGCTGCAGGCAAGAGCATGAGCACCTCCTATTGAAGGAGGAGTTGGAGAGGTTGGGGAAGACGCGCTCCCTGCTGCTGAAAGAGCAGCAGAAGTTTGAAAAGCTGCACTAGCAGGTGTGTGTGTGTGTGTGTGAGGGGTGTGTGGGGGGGGGGGGGGGGGGGAAGCTGCAGGCCAGATCATGAGCACCTCCTATTGAAAGAGGAGTTGGAGAGGTTGGGGAAGTCGCACTCCCTGCTGCTGAAAGAGCAGCAGAAGTTTGAAAAGCTGCACGAACAGGTGTGTGTGTATGTGTGTGTGTGAGGGGGGGTGGGTGGGGGGCTGCAGGCAAGAGCATGAGCACCCCTGCAGCTGAAAGAGCACCAGCAAAGTCGCACTTCCTGCTGCTGAAAGAGCAGCAGAAGTTTGAAAAGCTGCACTAGCAGGTGTGTGTGTGTGTGAGGGGGGGTGGGGTGGGGTGGGGTGGGGTGGGGTGGGGGGGCTGCAGGCCAGATCATGAGCACCTCCTATTGAAAGAGGAGTTGGAGAGGTTGGGGAAGTCGCACTCCCTGCTGCTGAAAGAGCAGCAGAAGTTTGAAAAGCTGCACGAGCAGGTGTGTGTGTGGTGGGGGGGTGGGGGGGTGGGGGGGGCAGGCAAGAACATGAGCACCTCCTAGTGAAGGAGGAGTTGGAGAGGTTGGGGAAGTCGCACTCCCTGCAGCTGAAAGAGCAGCAGAAGTTTGAAAAGCTGCACTAGCAGGTGTGTGTGGTGGGGGGGGTGGGGGGGGCAGGCAAGAACATAAGCATCTACTACTGAAGGAAGAGTTGTTGAGGTTGGGGAAATCGCACTCCCTGCTGCTGAAAGAGCAGCAGAAGTTTGAAAAGCTGCACGAGCAGGTGTGTGTGGTGGGGGGGTGGGGGGGTGGGGGGGGCAGGCAAGAACATGAGCACCTCCTAGTGAAGAAGGAGTTGGAGAGGTTGGGGAAGTCGCACTCCCTGCAGCTGAAAGAGCAGCAGAAGTTTGAAAAGCTGCACTAGCAGGTGTGTGTGGTGGGGGGGGTGGGGGGGGGCAGGCAAGAACATGAGCACCTCCTAGTGAAGGAAGAGTTGTTGAGGTTGGGGAAATCGCACTCCCTGCTGCTGAAAGAGCAGCAGAACTTTGAAAAGCTGCACGAGCAGGTGTGTTGGTGGGATGTGTGTGGGTATGCGGGTGTGTGGTAGGTCGGGTAGGTGGGTGGGGTTTTTTCAGGAAAGAGCATAGTTAGATTAATGAGCAGGTGTGTGGTGTGGGTGGGTGGGTGGGTGGGGGTGCATGGGGGGAGTAGGTAGGTGATGGGTTTGTAGGCAAGAGCATGGTTAGATTAATGATCGGATGTGTGTGTGTGTGTGTGTGGGGGGGGGGGGGGGGGGGGGGGGGGGGGGGGGGGGGGGGGCATGGGTTTGCAGGCAAAAGCATAGTTAGAAAGGTTGTGGGAGTCTATGTCTTCCTTTTTTGTGTAGCCCCTGGTATCATGGTTGGGCAAGCCCCTTTAGCCTAGTTGTCCACTCCTGGCCTGTAACACCATACATTCAACACATAACATACATACAACAGTACATAACAATACAACAATACATAACATACAACGATATAAAACAATACAACAATACATAACATACAACGATATAAAACAATACAACAGTACATAACATACAACGATATAAAACAATACAACAATACATAACATACATACAACAGTACATAACAATACAACAATACATAACATACAACAATATAAAACAATACAACAATATATAACAAACAACAATACATAACATACCGATAACATACAACAATATAAAACAATACAACAATACATAACAAACAACAATACATAACGTACAACAATATAAAACAATACAACAATACAACAATACATAACAAACAACAACACATAGCATACATACAACAATATAAAACAATACAACAATACATAACAAACAACAATACATAACATACAACAATATAAAACAATACAACAATACATAACACACAACAATACAAAATATACATAGAGCAGTACAAAACATGCATAAAGTACATAAAACAATACATAATATGCTCCGAACAATACATAACAATACAACCATACAACAATACATAATATACTCCGAACAATACATAACAATACAACCATACAACAATATATAATATACTCCGAACAATACATAACAATACAACCATGCAACAATACATAATATGCTCCGAACAATACATAACAATACAACCATACAACAATACATAATATACTCCGAACAATACATAACAATACAACCATACAACAATACATAATATACTCCGAACAATACATAACAATACAACCATACAACAATACATAATATACTCCGAACAATACATAACAATACAACCATACAACATACATAGATAATCCGAACAATACATAACAATACAACCTACAACAATACATAATATACTCCGAACAATACATAACAATACAACCATACAACAATACATAATATACTCCGAACAATACATAATAGTACAACAAAACAGCAATACATAGCATGCATGCAACACTACACAATATACAGACAACAATACATAATGTACATACAGCTATTCATAACATACATACAACAATACACACATTTGTACATACATACATACATACATACATACATACATACATACATACATACATACATACATTACATACATACATACATACATACATACATGCATACATACATACATACTACATACATACATACATACATACATACATACATACATACATACACACACACACACACAAACACACACACACATACACACCCACACAAACACACAAACACACATACACCCACACCCACACACACATACACACCCACACACACATACACACACACACACACACACACACACACACACACACACATAAATATATAATCATATGTAACAACATACCTACCTACCTACATATACAGGCTTTAAAGGACCATCAGCAGCGGCAGGAGGAGCTCGAGCTTGTGGCTAGGGGGCTGAAGAGGGAACACCAACAGGTTTTGGAGGCGCTCGAGGAATCGCAAAAGGAGCTGGCTGTCCAGGGGGCCAAAGTTTTAAGCTTAAGCTTCAATTTGAAACAGGCCCTTAGCCAGTGTGAGGTAGAGAGATTCAAAGTGGCTGAAGCTCATGCGGCCTCTGTAAAAGCTTGGAGTCAAGGCCATCAATACGGGCAGGTGAGGCTACAACCGGGGAGTGAAAGCTATTCAAAGCTATTTGTTTAAATCTCATGCGGCCTCTGTGAAAGCTTGGAGTCAAGGCCATCAATACGCCCAGATGAGGCTAGAAATGTGTAGAGACTATTAAATTTCAAAAAAACATTTAAAAGCTATTTAGCTATTTTTAAAGCTCGTGCTGCCTTTGTGAAAGCTTGGAGTCAAGGCCATCAATACGGGCAGGTGAGGCTACAACTGTGTAGTGCCCCTTTTTTTTGAAAACCAATTTGTAACTCTATTTCAAGCTATTTAGAGCTATTTAAAGATATTTAAAGCTATTTTTAAAGCTTGTGCTGCCTCTGTTAATGCCTGGAGACAAGGCCATCAATACGGGCAGGTTAGGCCAGAAATGTGTAGTGACTCATTATGCTTGAGTGCTTGGCCATTTTTAAACCCTGGAGACCTCTTGCAGCAGGCGCTTAGCCAGTGTGAGGCTGAGAGTGTCAAAGTTGATAAAGCTATTACTGCCTTTGCTCCTCGGCATTGCTGGCCTACTCCTAGTGTTTAGGTCACTGGTGCTTGGCCATTTTTATCCCTTGAGGCCTCTGTAAAGCAGGCGCTTAGCCAGTGTGAGGCTGAGAGTGTCAAGGTGGCTGAAGCTCATGCGGCCTCTGTGAAAGCTTGGAGCTAAGGTCACCAATACGGGCAGGTGAGGCAACAACCGGGAAGTGGTAGTCAGTTTTTGTTTATTGAAGGCGTTTTCCTCGTACCCAAGATGCCTCGTCGAAGCAGGTGCTTAGCCAGTGTGAGGCTGAGAGTGTCAAGGTGGCTGAAGCTCATGCGGCCTCTGTGAAAGCTTGGAGCTAAGGTCACCAATACGGGCAGGTGAGGCAACAACCAGGAAGTGGTAGTCAGTTTTTGTTTATTGGAGGGCCTTTTCTTGTACCCAAGATGCCTCGTTGAAGCAGGTGATTAGCCAGTGTGAGGCTGAGAGTGTCAAGGTGGCTGAAGCTCATGCGGCCTCTGTGAAAGCTTGGAGCTAAGGTCACCAATACGGGCAGGTGAGGCAACAACCGGGAAGTGGTAGTCAGTTTTTGATTATTGAAGGCGTTTTCCTCGTACCCAAGATGCCTCGTCGAAGCAGGTGCTTAGCCAGTGTGAGGCTGAGAGTGTCAAGGTGGCTGAAGCTCATGCGGCCTCTGTGAAAGCTTGGAGCTAAGGTCACCAATACGGGCAGGTGAGGCAACAACCGGGTAGTGGTAGTCAGTTTTTGTTTATTGAAGGCGTTTTCCTCGTACCCAAGATGCCTCGTCGAAGCAGGTGCTTAGCCAGTGTGAGGCTGAGAGTGTCAAGGTGGCTGAAGCTCATGCGGCCTCTGTGAAAGCTTGGAGCTAAGGTCACCAATACGGGCAGGTGAGGCAACAACCGGGAAGTGGTAGTCAGTTTTTGTTTATTGAAGGCGTTTTCCTCGTACCCAAGATGCCTCGTCGAAGCAGGTGCTTAGCCAGTGTGAGGCTGAGAGTGTCAAGGTGGCTGAAGCTCATGTGTCCTCTGTGAAAGCTTGGAGCTAAGGTCACCAATACGGGCAGGTGAGGCAACAACCGGGAAGTGGTAGTCAGTTTTTGTTTATTGAAGGCGTTTTCCTCGTACCCAAGATGCCTCGTCGAAGCAGGTGCTTAGCCAGTGTGAGGCTGAGAGTGTCAAGGTGGCTGAAGCTCATGCGGCCTCTGTGAAAGCTTGGAGCTAAGGTCACCAATACGGGCAGGTGAGGCAACAACCGGGAAGTGGTAGTCAGTTTTTTGTTTATTGAAGGCGTTTTCCTCGTACCCAAGATGCCTCGTCGAAGCAGGTGCTTAGCCAGTGTGAGGCTGAGAGTGTCAAGGTGGCTGAAGCTCATGCGGCCTCTGTGAAAGCTTGGAGCTAAGGTCACCAATACGGGCAGGTGAGGCAACAACCGGGAAGTGGTAGTCAGTTTTTGTTTATTGAAGGCGTTTTTCTCGTACCCAAGATGCCTCGTCGAAGCAGGTGCTTAGCCAGTGTGAGGCTGAGAGTGTCAAGGTGGCTGAAGCTCATGCGGCCTCTGTGAAAGCTTGGAGCTAAGGTCACCAATACGGGCAGGTGAGGCAACAACCGGGAAGTGGTAGTCAGTTTTTGTTTATTGAAGGCGTTTTCCTCGTACCCAAGATGCCTCGTCGAAGCAGGTGCTAGCCAGTGTGAGGCTGAGAGTGTCAAGGTGGCTGAAGCTCATGCGGCCTCTGTGAACGCTTGGAGCTAAGGTCACCAATACGGGGCAGGTGAGCAACAACCGGGAAGTGGTAGTCAGTTTTGTTTATTGAAGGCGTTTTCCTCGTACCCAAGATCCTCGTCGAAGCAGGTGCTTAGCCAGTGTGAGGCTGAGAGTGTCAAGGTGGCTGAAGCTCATGCGGCCTCTGTGAAAGCTTGGAGCTAAGGTCACCAATACGGGCAGGTGAGGCAACAACCGGGAAGTGGTAGTCAGTTTTTGTTTATTGAAGGCGTTTTCCTCGTACCCAAGATGCCTCGTCGAAGCAGGTGCTTAGCCAGTGTGAGGCTGGAAGTGTCCAAGGTGGCTGAAGCTCATGCGGCCTCTGTGAAAGCTTGGAGCTAAGGTCACCAATACGGGCAGGTGAGGCAACAACCGGGAAGTGGTAGTCAGTTTTTGTTATTGAAGGAGTTTTTCCTAGTACCCAAATGCCCCTCGTCGAAAAGCAGGTGCGGTAGCCGTGTGAGGCGAGAGTGTCAAGGTGGCGGAAGCTCATGGGCCTCTGGGAAAGCTTGGAGCTAAGGTCAACCAATCGGGCAGGTGAGGCCACACCGGGGAGGTTAGTCATTTTTATTTTTTTTTAGGCGTTTTTCCCGACCCAGATCCCTGTGGAAGCAAGTCCCCATAGCCAGTGTGAGGCTGAGAGTGTTAAAGTGGCTGCTGCAGCTGTGAAAGCTTCACTCTCGGCCAATTTTCCGTGTCGCTTGCGACGCTGCCTAGGACTTTTTCTCGTACCCTAGATGCCTCTGTGAAGCGGGTGCTTAGCCAATGTGAGGCTAAGAGTGTCAAGAAGGCTGGAGCTCATGCGGCCTCTGTCATAGCTTGGAGTCAAGGCCATCAATAGGGACAGGTGAGGCTACAACCGGGGAGTGAAAACTATTTAAAGCAATTTGTTTTAAGCTCATGCGGCCTCTGTGATAGCTTGGGGTCAAGGCCATCAATAGGGACAGGTGAGGCTACAACCGGGGAGTGAAAGCTATTTAAAGCAATTGTTTTAAAGCTCATGCGACCTCTGTGATAGCTTGGGGTCAAGGCCAGGGTACTACTTCTTGCCAAATTGGTTATCGCTTAAAGCGCACAAACGTCAAATTGGTTTGCGCTTTTTAGTGCAAAAAGCGCAAAAACTGCGCGCAGCGCCCACAGGGGGTTGAAAAAACTGCGTGAAAAACGCAGAGGGGCTCAAAAAGGTGCGTGCGCCTAGTAGTACCCTGGTCAAGGCCATCAATATGGGCACGTGAGGCCAAAACTGTGTAGTGACTATTTACTTACATATGAAAACAAATTTCTACAGCTATTTTTAAAGCTATTTAAAGCTATTTTGAAGCTCATGCTGCCTCTGTTAAAGCTTGGAGTCAAGGCCATCAATACAGGGGGATGAGACTACAACCGGGGGGATGGTAGTCAGTTTTTTTTCTTTTTCATTTTTGAAGGCGTTTTCCTCGTACCCTAGATGCCTCAGTGAAGCAGGCCCTTAGCCAGTGTGAGGCTGAGAGTGTTGAAGTGGCTGCTGCAGCTGTGAAAGCTTCACTCTCAGCCAATTTTCCGTGACGCTTGCGACGCTGCCTAGGACTTTTTCTCGTACCCTAGATGCATCGTTAAAGCAGGCCCTTGGCCAGTGTGAAGCTGAGAGTGTTAAAGTGGCTGCTGCAGCTGTGAAAGCTTCACTCTCAGCCAATTTTCCGTGACGCTTGCGACGCTGCCTAGGACTTTTTCTCGTACCCTAGATGCCTCGTTAAAGCAGGCCCTTAGCCAGTGTGAGGCTGAGAGTGTTAAAGTGGCTGCTGCAGCTGTGAAAGCTTCACTCTCAGCCAATTTTCCGTGACGCTTGCGACGCTGCCTAGGACTTTTTCTCGTACCCTAGATGCCTCGTTAAAGCAGGCCCTTAGCCAGTGTGAGGCTGAGAGTGTTAAAGTGGCTGCTGCTGCTGCTTTTGTGAAAGCTACCTTCTCCGCCAATTTTCCGTGTCGCTTCCTCAAATGTGTAGTGAACAAATAACTTATAAATAAATAGTATGCCTTATTACGAGGCGTTAGGATGAGGGGGCCAGCCCGTTTGCTTTCACCGGGGCCTTCTATTATCTTCCGTATACCAGCAATTATACATTTCCTGCAATTCCGCACTTTCTACAATTCTGTATTTCCTGCAATTCTACATTTCCTGCAATCTATTTCCTTCTGTTGACCTGCAATTTCGTATTTCCTGCAATTCTGTATTTCCTGCAATTCCATATTTCCTGCAATTCCGTATTTCCTGCAATTCCATATTTCCTGCAATCTATTTCCTTCAGTTCACCTGCAATTTCGTATTTCCTGCAATTCTGTACCTCCTGAAATTCTGTATTTCCTGCAATTCCATATTTCCTGCAATTATTTCCTTCTGTTGACCTGCAATTCCATATTTCCTGCAATTCTGTATCTCCTGCAATTCTGTATTTCCTGCAATCTATTACCTTCCCTATAATCTAGTATGTTGTATGCAGTCACTGACTTCTCCACCAGCCTCGAGATCTAAGTTGGTTAGGTTGTCTTTGGACTTCAGTTTGTACTTTCTGCATAATCTTCTACTCCATCCATCCATGCCCTTTTTTTGTACCTTTTCCATCCATGTACTTCTGTGTGTACCTTCATTCGTCCATGTACATCTGTGTGTACCTTCATTCATCCATGTACTTCTGTGTGTACCTTCATTCGTCCATGTACATCTGTGTGTACCTTCATTCATCCATGTACTTCTGTGTGTACCTTCATTCGTCCATGTACATCTGTGTGTACCTTCATTCATCCATGTACTTCTGTGTGTACCTTCATTCGTCCATGTACATCTGTGTGTACCTTCATTCATCCATGTACTTCTGTGTGTACCTTTATTCGTCCATGTATTTCTGTGTGTACCTTCATTCATCCATGTACTTCTGCTTATACCTTTATTCGTCCATGTACTTCTTTGTGTACCTTCATTCATCCATGTACTTCTGTGTGTACCTTCATTCATCCATGTGCTTCTGTGTGTACCTTCATTCATCCATGTACTTATGTGTGTACCTTTATCATCCATGTACTTCTTTGTGTACCTTCATTCATCCATGTACTTCTGTGTGTACCTTTATCATCCATGTACTTATGTGTGTACCTTCATTCATCCATGTACTTCTGTGTGTACCTTCATTCATCCATGTACTTCTGTGTGTACCTTCATTCATGCATGTGCTTCTGTGTGTACCTTCATTCATCCATGTAATTCCGTGTGTACCTTCAGTCATCCATGTACTTCTGTGTGTACCTTTATTCGTCCATGTAATTCTGTGTGTACCTTCATTCATCCATGTACTTCTGTGTGTACCTTTATCATCCATGTACTTCTGCTTATACCTCTATTCGTCCATGTACATCTGTGTGTACCTTCATTCATCCATGTACTTCTGTGTGTACCTTCATTCATCCATGTACTTCTGTGTGTACCTTCATTCATCCATGTACTTATGTGTGTACCTTTATCCTCCATGTACTTCTGCTTATACCTTTATTGGTCCATGTACTTCTGTGTGTACCTTCATTCATCAAGGTACTCTTGTGTGTACCTTCATTCATCCATGTACTTCTGCGTGTACCATCATTCATCCATGTGCTTCTGTGTGTACCTTTAGTCATCCATGTACTTCTGTTTGTACCTTCAGTCATCCATGTACTTATGTGTACCTGCACCTACGTGCTTCACTAGGCTGAGCACATGGAGGAGCTGGCAGATCTTAAGAAGCAGTACGATGAGGCATCAGCCCTCCAGGGGCAGTACAAACAAAAGCTGGAGGAGTTGAAAGCGAAAAGAGGGATGGACCGTGCGGAGATGGAGTCACAGGCTGAGGTGGCAGTAGCTAGCTTACGTGCTGACCTGGCAGAGGCCAAGGAGCAGGCTGCTCTGCTTATAAAACAGCATCAACCCGTAGTGGCGATGCGTGACCACTTGCTTGGTGGGTGTGTGGGTGGGAGAGTGTGTGGGTGTGGGTAGGAGAGTGTATGGGTGTGGGTAGGGTGTGGGTAGGGTGTGAGTGAACATGAGTGGGAGAGGCCAAGGAGCAGGTGGCACTGATTGTGAAACAGCACCAACCTGTTGTGGAGATGCATGATCACTTGCTTGTGGGGGGGGGGGGGAGAGGGTGGGGGGAGGAGGAGAGGGGTGTGTGTGTGGGGAGAGGGTGGGGGGGGGGGGGTTGGGGGGGTGTTTGTGTGGGTATCTGGTGAGGTGGGTGGGTTGGGGATGTGTCTGGTGGGTGGGTTTTTTGGGGGGGTGGGGT
>JACBWV010000223.1:10315055-10388130 GCA_013435795.1 Chlamydomonas sp. ICE-L
GGGTGGTGGGGGGGTGGGGGGGGGGGGTAGATTGTTGGGGGGGGGGGGGGGGGGGCGTGTGGGGGGGGAGGAGAGGGTGGGGGGGTGGGGGGGGGGGGGGGAAGGTGTGTGGGGGGGGATAGGGTGAGGTGTGTGGTGTGGGGGGGGGGGGAGGGTAGGGGGGGGGCGCGTGTGTGGGCAGAGGCCAAGGAGCAGGCGGTACTGATTGTGAAGGAGCACCAACCTTGAGTGGGGATGCTTGGACCAACTTTCTCTTGGTGGTGGGGGTGGGGGAGAGGGGTGGGGTGTGGATTGGGGATGGGGTGAGGTGGTGGGTGGGGTGGTGCCTTGGCCGGTAGGGGGGTGGTTGGTGGTGTGGGGGCTATTGTCTGGACTGCTTGTGGCGTGGACGCTAGGGGGGGGGTAGTTGTGTTGTTGGGTTGCGCAGGGGTGTGTGGGGTTGGGGGCGCATTAGAGTTATGGGGGTTGGGAAAAAAAGCACCTTCCTGGGTTGTTGAGATCGTGACCACTGTACTTGGGGAGTGTGGGTGGGGAGAGTTGGTGGGGGTGGGTGTGTGGGGTGGGAGAGCGTGGTGTTGGTGGTGTGTTGCATGTGTGGCAAGAGGCCAAGGAGTCAGCGTCTGGAGTTGTGAAACAGCATCACCGGGGGGGGGGGGCTGTGTTGGTGGAGATGTGTGGTGACAGCTTGCCTGTGATGGTTGAGGTGGGGGGGAGGGGTGGGGGTGGGGTGGCGAGGGTGGGGGGTGGTGTGAGTGAGAGGGTATGGGGGGTGGGTAGGTGTGTGTGTGGTGTGAGTGGTCCATGGTGCAGAGGGGTGCAAGGATCGGGTGGCACTGATTGTGAAACACATTAACCTGTGTGTTGAGATGCGTGGGATTACTGGTGCGGTTGGTGGGGTTGGGGTGGGTGGGGTGGGTGGGAGCGGGGTGGGGGGGTGGGGGTGGGGGAGGGTGGGGGGGGAGGAGAGGGCGTGTGTGTGTGGGGGGGGGGGGGGTGAGAGGTAGGGGGGGAGGAAGGGTGTGTGTGTGGTGGGGGGGGGGGGGGGGAAGGTGTGTGTGGGAGGGGGGGTGTAGGAAGGGTTGTGTGGGGGGCGGTTTAGGAGAGGGGGGGGGTAGAGAGGGTGAGTGTGGGGTGGGGGGGGAGAGTGGGGGTAGGAGCGGGTGGGGGGTGGGGGGTAGGATAGGGTAGGTGTGTGTGGTGTGAGGGGGGGGGTAGGAGAGGGTTGTGTGCACATGTGGGCAGAGGCCAAGGAGCAGGCGGGTATTGATTGTGAAACTGTTGAAGAAAGCACCAACCTGAGTGGTAGATGCGTGACCACTTGCCTTGGTGGGTGGGGTGGGAGATGGGGTGGGTGGGGAGGGTGGTGGGAGAAGGGGGGGAGAGGGTGTAGGGTGGGTGGGGTGGGGGGGGGGGGGGGGGTGGGGGATAGGGTGTGGGGGGGGGATAGGGATAGGGTGGGGTGTGTGTGCGGTGGTGTGGGGGGGGGGGAGAGGGTGGGGGCTATGGGGTGGGAGAGGGTGGGGGTAGTGTGTGTGGTGTGGAGAGGGTGTGTGTGGGTGAGTGGGTGGGTGATGAGAGGGGTGGGTGGGTGGGCGAGGGTGTGGGTAGGTAGGTGGGCGGGTGGGTAGGTGGGTGGGCAGGTGGGTGGGCAGGTGGGTGGGTGGGTGGGTAGGTGGGCGGGTAGGTGGGTGGGTGTTGGAGTCCGTTAGTTTGTGAGGGTGTCGGAGTCTGTTAGTTAGTCAGCTGCCTCGTTGACCAACGACCAACGTGTCAACCAGGCGCCACAAAGTGGATGAGGCAGTTGTCTGCATGGGCCACAGGTGTACCCTGCAGTGCCGTGAGCATCTGCCCTCCCTTCCAAGGGAATCACGGAATTCAATGATGACCAGGCAGAAAAAAGTCCACTAGCCCACATTCTGGGGTACGAAAGCGCCAGGCAAATGAATCTGGCAACCCACGGTACTGACAACGCCTGGTGGGGCGTGGTGTCAAGGGAGCCCGTCGTATGCGGATGGGGAGCGGTCTCCTACCTCAACTGGACAAGCTACCATCGCGGTTGACAACGACCTGCAACGCCAAGAGCGACCGAAGGGGGAGTCGAACCCCCGACTCTTCATCTTCAAGCGATCTGGTCTACCTCTAGACCTTTGTAAATCACTGAAAGGGGCTAACAACCCACGGTTTCAAAGTAAACCTTGAGCACTAAGGTCAACCTCAGAAGACAAACAAGGAAATGCCCCGGGAAAAAGAAGGTTGGAGAACTGAGGGGGGAATGCAACTAACCCGGAGCTATATGAGCCTTGGGGGATGGTGAGCAAATGTGCTCAAGAGGAGAAACTCTCAATAGATTCACGCCTAGCGACATGCAGTGACTGGCCGATCTACTGGTAACATACCAGGATCTAGCAGCGCACATACGTACATGCATACATACATACATAAATAAATAAATAAATACCCTGTGATTTCGTTTCCTGTATGTTTGAGGTTGGGCAAGTCCCTTTAGCCGACTTAGCTCCCCCTTGACTAACACACATATATATATATGTATAATAATGATAATAACAATAATTATAATAATAGTAATAATAGTAATAATAATAATAATAATAACAATAATCATAATAGTCATAATAATAATAACAGTAATAATAATAGTAATTATATGATAATAATAATAAAAATAATAATGATATGAACTAAATTCTATATATATCCGTGTATATTTACAGTTTAATCCAATTGTTATGCGTAGGTAGTGTGGATAAGGTTAACAAGGAAGTGGCTGTGCTGAGGGCTTGACTAGAGGGAAGCCCTCGTTATCTCACTATCGACCCAGCACAGGGAAGAAAAACCGATCATTAGTCTGGCTCCCCCCTACCCCTCGTCGCACCAAAATAAAGTACGGGGCACCCCTAACGAAAATCCTCCACCAGGCGCCTCAACACCAGACCCCCACCCTCTCTCCCGCACCCTACCATACACGCGATGCGCCCGATCTATCATAACCAGCAAATCTCACAATGACCCATATTCTCACCACCGACCAGCAAGACGAAGCGGAATATCTCCACCATCAACCACCATATCTCACCATCACCACAATATCCCACCCACCACCATTCTCAACATCAACCACCATATCTCCCACCATCTCCACCATCACCACCATATCTCCACCATCACCACCATATCTCCACCATCCCCACCCTATATCATATCTCCACCATGTCGCCACTCCACCATCACCACCATATCACCACCATATCTCCACCATATCTCCACCATCACCACCATTTCTCAATATCTCCACCATATCTCCACCATCACCACCATATCTCCACCATCACCACAAACCTCCACCCATCATCACATCCACCACCATAATTCTCCACCTCACACCATACTCTCCACCATCACCCCTTTAACTGCCACCATCACCACCATTCTCACTATCATCGCCCCATATCTCCACCATATCCCCACCATCACCCACCCATACTCAATCTCCCACCATATCTCACCAATCCAAACCCATCACCACAATTTCCCCAATATCTCCACCATATCTCCACCCACCACCCTATCTCCACATATCTCCAACAGCACCACCATATCTCCACCATCACCACTTTATCTCCACCATCACCACCATTTCTCAATATCTCCACCATATCTCCACCATATCCCCACCATCACCACCATTCTCAATCTCTCCACCATATCTCCACCATCACCACGATGTCTCAATATCTCCACCATATCTCCACCATCACCACCATATCTCCCCCATGTATCCACCATTTCTCAATATCTCTACCATTTCTCCACCATCACCACCATATCTCAATATCTCCACCATATCTCCACCATCACCACCATATCTCCACCATCACCACCATTTCTCAATATCTGCACCCATGTTCCCCATTTTTGCACCAGGACAAATCTCCACCGATATCTCCACCATAATCTCCAGCCAAAAAAAAAAAACACAAAAAATCCAACCCAACCATATCTCCACCATCACCACCATATCTCCACCATCACCACCATATCTCCACCATCACCACCACTTCTCAATATCTGCACCATGTATCCACCATTTTGCCACCACATCGCCACCATATCACCACCAAATCTCCACTATCACCACCATATCTCCACCATCACCACCATATCTCCACCATATCTCCACCATCACCACCATATCTCCACCACCACCACCATATCTCCACATATCTCCACCATCACCACCATATCTCCACCATCACCACCATATCTCCACCATCACCACTTTATCTCCACCATCACCACCATTTCTCAATATCTCCACCATATCTCCACCATATCCCCACCATCACCACCATTCTCAATCTCTCCACCATATCTCCACCATCACCACAATTTCTCAATATCTCCACCATATCTCCACCATCACCACCATTTCTCAATATCTCTACCATATCTCCAGCATCACCACCATTTCTCAATATCTCCACCATATCTCCACCATGACCACCATTTCTCCACCATCACCACCATTTCTCAATGTCTGCACCATGTATCCACCATTTTGCCACCACAATCCAATCTCCACCATATCTCCACCATCACCACCATATCTCCACCATATCTCCACCATCACCACCATATCTCCACCATCACCACCATATCTCCACCATCACCACCATATCACCACCATATCTCCACCATCACCACCATATCTCCACCATCACCATCATATCTCCACCATCACCACCATATCTCCACCATCACCACCATATCTCCACCATCAACCACCATCTCCCCATACTCCACCATCACCACCATATCTCCACCATCACCACCATATCACCACCATATCTCCACCATATCTCCACCATCACCACCATATCTCCACCATCACCACCATATCTCCACCATATCTCCACCATCACCACCATATCTCCACCATCACCACCATATCTCCACCATCACCACCATATCTCCACCATATCTCCACCATCACCACCATATCTCCACCATCACCATCATTCCTCAATATCATATATCCATCATCACCACCATGTATCCACCATTTCTCAATGTCCCCACCTTGTCTCCACCACGCCTCCTCCATATCATCTTGACCCTAACATACATACAAACAGGAACGAACAAGTGCACAGGCTGCAAATCATGCGAAGGAGAAGTTGTTGAAAGACAAGAAGAAGGTCAAATACCCATTCGTATCTTGATCACCTGGTCCCTTTCAAATATGCATTTACAAAGAAACACACTCAGTCACATTTGTGTACACCATGCCACCACCATTTCACCACCTGGACTGTAATATACATACGAACACGTGCACAGGCTGCAAATCAGGAGAAGAAGAAGTTTTAATACGCATTGGTATCTTGATCACCTGGTCCCTTTCAAAAAAGCATCAACTATGAAACTCGATCAATCACATGCACAGGCTGCAAATCAGGAGAAGAAGAAGTTTAAATGCACATTGGTATCTTGATCACGTGGCCCCTTGCAAATACGCATCAACTATGAAACTCACTCAATCGCGTGCACAGGATGCAAATCAGGAGAAAGAGAAGTTGTAGTACGCATTGGTATCTTGATCACCTGGTCCCTTGCAAATACGCATTAACCAAACAAGTTCGATGCAGCGTCGCCTACGACGCTAAAAATTGGCGGAGAGTGATCGCGACGGAGCTACAGGTGGCAAGGGAAGCGAGTTAGTTACGAGACCGTTGGCTGACGTGTCAGGCTTCATCGCGGTCAGACGGATGGATGGATGGATGGATGGATGGATGGATGGACGAACGGACAAATGGGTACCACTGGGGGCTCCCGCTCCCCAGAAGGGGGGGCTCCGCCAAAAAGTCACCACCCATAACACAAATAGTCACCACCATATCTCCTCCACATCACCTGGACTGTAATAAACATACAAACACATGCACAGGCTGCGAACCAGGAGAAGGAGAAGTTGTTGAAAGACAAGAAGAAGGTCGAATACAAATTGGTATCTTGATCACTTGGTCCCTTGCAAATACGCATTAACTGAACACGTCACCACCATTAACACAAATAGCCACCACCATATCTCCTCCACATCACCTGGACTGTAATAAACATACAAACACGTGCACAGGCTGCGAACCAGGAGAAGGAGAAGTTGTTGAAAGACAAGAAGAAGTTCAAATACGCATTAGCCCTTGAGATGAAAAAAAGCCAAGGCGGAGCCACACAGCCAGTTGAGGGTGTCACTGCAGACAACGACACAGGAGGTGGGACATGTAGCTGAATAATTTTAATTTATTAATAACATTTATTGATTTATAAATTTCGTATTTTTATTTTTATTTTTATTTGTGCTTTCTTTTGGAGATGAAGAAATATCATAGCGCAGCCACACAGCCAGTTGGAAATGATGGGGGTGTCAATGCTGACAAGGACATAGGAGTGGTGGGACATGTAGCTGCAAAATTGAATCCATTATTTTATTTTATTTTTGGCCCTTGAGATGAAAAAAAGTCAAGGCGGAGCCACACAGCCAGTTGAGGGTGTCAATGCAGACAACGACACAGGAGGTGGGTGGGTGTAAGTGGTTAGCTGGGATGGTGGGTGGATAAGTGGTTTTATGGGATGGTGGGTGGGTGGGTGGGTGGGTGGATGGATGGGTGGTTTTATGGGATGGTGGGTGGGTGTGAGTGGTTAGATGGTAAGGTCACCAGATGGATGGATGGATGGATGGATGGATGGATGAACACAGCAGTGGCGGTGACCGACATTGACCGACGCAGTCACCTGGAAATGTTGACGGTGTCAATGCAGACAACGACACAGGAGGGGGGGCTTGTAGACGCATAATTTATTTATTTATTTATTTTATTTATTTATTTATTTGTGTGCTTTTATTTTGGAGATGAAGAAAAATCATGGTAGAAATATGAGTATACTTAATTTGAGCTCATCAACTCACCCAAAGTGTTCAAAAATCCAAAAATCCAAAATTCAAAATTCCACCGAATGTTTTCATAATCACCCAAAATATTCAAGAAACCACCCAAAGTGTTATAAACTCACCAAAATGTCTAAACATCACTCAAAGTGTTCAAAAATCAACCAAGATGTCAAAAATCAACCTTAAGTGTTCACAGTTGACCCAAAATGTAAAAAAACAAAAGTATCCAAGAAATCACCCAAAGTGTTCACAATTTCTCTCAAAGTGTTCAAAACCACCCGAAGTGTTCACAATTCCTCTCGAAGTGTTCAAAACCACCCGAAGTGTTCACAATTCACCCAAAATGTAAAAAAGAAAAGTATCCAAGAAATCACCCAAAGTGTTCACAATTCCTCTTAAAGTGTTTAAAATCATTCAAAGTGTTCAAAACTCACCCAAATGTCAAAAAATCACCCGAAGTGTTCAAAAATCACCCAAAGTGATCACAATTCCACCAATAGTGCTCAAATTTCACCCAATGTGTTCAAAATCACACAAAGTGTTCAAAATTTGCCCAAAATATTCAAGAAATCGCCCTCAACCAAAGTGATAAAAATTCACATAAAGTGTTCAAAATTATTGTAGGCGCGCCCTCTACCTCCCACAAGCCCCTACAGATAGTGTTCTCAGCTGCAAAACAGCCACATCAACAGCATGCCAAGCATCCATCTGCAAACGCAAGTACCGCTGTCCAGCCTGATTCCCAGCCCTACACAGCCCCACCATCTCAGCCCCCCCTGGGCCATGACCTCGCCCCCGCAGCTGCTGCATCTGCTGGGGCACAGCCCCCCATGCACCCCTCATACATTCAGCAGCTGCAGCAGCAGCACCAGCACCAGCAGCAACCCCAACACCACTTGCTCCAGCAGCAGCAGCAGCCCCAACACCACTTGCTCCAGCAGCAGCAGACATTGCAGCAGCAGCCCCAACAACACCTGCCCCTGCAGACACATCAGCAACAGCAGCCCCAACAACGCCTGCTTCAGCAGCCACAGCAGCAGCAGCAGCAGCAGCAATCCCTCGGGTTACCCAGTTCTTGGGTGTCAGCCTACTCTAGTGGAACTCGGCCCCACGAGGTGATCCCCCCACCACATAGCTTCTTGCCAGCTGCTCCCGGGCATGCCACTATCCTGCCCCCACACGGGCGCTCCATTCCCACCCCTCCACACCTGTCAGTCCCAGCCATGCACCCCGTCCTGACACCGCTACATCTGCACGGGCCTCCCACTAGTCCTCAGCCCCACCTGATGGGCCTGGGGACAGCACCCGGTTTTGGAGCCAGGTACCCAGACCAGCAGCTGGACCCTAGCTCCCAGATGGGCTTGCCTTCTGCCCACCTGCCTGGGCTGGATCTCCAACCACCCCCAACTGCTTCCAACCAACTCCAATTGCCTCCGCCTCCGCCCTCCCTTGGGCTTGACAGCCTCAGCTCCCTTTTCCCCCCGTCCATTATGAGACTACTGACTTCGGTGCCTACCACTCCCGCGCTGCCCGGTCAAGCTCTGCCCAAGGAGGTGCTGGCAGACCTGGCCGCCGCCATCAAAAGTGTGAAGTGCCCTCCGGAGCAGAAGCAGGTCATGACTCAGCTGCTACACCAGTTGCAGGGCAACGCTGAGCAGACTCACAAACCGGTAGGTCTTCACCCAGTGATCCTTGATGCACAATGGGCACACACACGCGTTTTCATTCTTGGGGGTTGGGGGGGGGGGCTGGTCAGACTCACAAGGCGGTAGGTCTTCACCCAGTGATCCATGATGCACAATAGGCACACACACGCTTTTTCATTCTTGGGGGTTGGGGGGGGGGGCCTGGTCAGACTCACAAACTGGTAGGTCTCCACCCAGTGATCCATGATGCAAAATGGGCACACACACGCTTTTTCATTCTTGGGGGTTGGGGGTTGGGTTGGGGGTTGGGGTTGGGTGGGGGGGGGCTGGTCAGACTCACAAACCGGTAGGTCTTCACCCAGTGATCCATGGTGCACAATAGGCACACACCGCTTTTTCATTCTTGGGGGTTGGGGGTTGGGGGGTTGGGGGGGTTGGGGGTTGGGGGTTGGGGGGGGGGGGGCTGGTCAGACTCACAAACCGGTAGGTCTTCACCCAGTGATCCATGATGCACAATAGGCACACACACGCTTTTTCATTCTTGGGGGTTGGGGGGTTGGGGGTTGGGGGGGGGGGGGGGTTTGGGGGGGGGGGGGCTGGTCAGACTCACAAGGCGATAGGTCTTCACCCAGTGATCCATGATGCACAATAGGCACACACACGCTTTTCATTCTTGAGGGTTGGGGGGGGGGGGGGGGGGCTGGTCCAGACTCACAAGGCGGTAGGTCTCACGGTTTTTCTTTTCATATGATGTTGACCTAAGGCAAGTATGATATCGTATGATGACATACAAACTGCACCATATGATATTGTATATACATGTCAACTTTAGCCTAGTCAGACTGCCGGTATCATATGATATCATATGATGACATGATATCATATGATGACATGATATCATATGATGGCACGATATCATATGATGACATGATATCATATGATGACATGATATCATATGATGACATGATATCATATGATGACATGATATCATATGATGACATGCTATCATATGATGACATGCTATCATATGATGACATGCTATCATATGATGACATGCTATCATATGATGACATGATATCATATGATGACATGATATCATATGATGACATGCTATCATATGATGACATGATATCATATGATGACTTGCTATCATATGATGACATGATATCATATGCTATCATATTTCCATTCCATCCCCGTTCGACAAATGGCCGAGCTCCTTCAACAACGTAGGTGCCGGGTTCGAATCCCCACGGGTGAGCTGAAGTGTTCGCAGTCGCTGTCAACTGCCATTGTAGCTTTGTCCAGGTGAAGTAGCAGCCCGTTCCCTACCGCCATAAGACAAGCTCCCTTAATACCACGCCCCACCAGGCGTTATCATTACTATTGCTGTTCCCCACCAGTGATATGAATAATGATATCAGTGATCAGTGATGCACAACACGCAAACACGTGCTTTTTCATTACTCACTGCAGTGCACGTATCAGCGTGCTCCCTGACCCTACAGCCTCTGAATTTGTTGTACCTGGAGGGTCTACAACTCTACATCCCCTCTACCCTTTCCCTCAACCAGTGTGCCCTAATTGAAAACCATGGCTCTACAAAGTGCTGTGTGATAGGCTCTGCCCTTATATCTCAGAGTCTCAGATGGGCTCCGCTCTTATAAGCTCCGCTTTGAGCTCCGCTCGTGGGGGATGGGTGGGGTAGGTTTGCCACGACCGTAGAGAAGGTGGGGGAGGTCCGCCTCAAACGTAGAGAAGCGGGGGGGAGGGGTGGGGGAGCCTCAACCGTAGAGAAGGTGTGTGTGTGTGGGGGGGAGGTCTGCCATAACCGTAGAGAAGCAGGGGGTGGGGTGGGGGTGGGGGAGGTGCCCTAATTCAAAGCCATGGCTCAACAGAGTTCTTTGTAAGCCCTTCCTATCACTGCTGGGCAAGTCCCTTTAGCCTATTTGGTCTACCCCTGGACTGTAACATACACACACAGAGTACTGTAGGATGGGCTCCGCCCTAAGAGTCTCAGATGAGCTCCGCTCTTATAAGCTCCGCTGATGGGGGGGGGGGCACAAGCGTAGAGAAGGTGGGGGGTAGGGTGGGGGAGCCACAACCGAAGAGAAGGTGTGTGTGTGTGGTGGTGGTGGAGTAGGGGGGGGGGGGGGGGGGGGGGTCGCCACAAATGTAGAGAACCGGCGAAGAATGAAGTTGAATGATTTTGATCACCGCATGTCTTACCGCCATTATGTACACTCTGTGCCCTCTACCCCTCTGTACCCCCCCTATATGTACACTCTGTACACTGAAACTGCATGTACTATCATATACCCTCGTACCCTCCGTGCCTAATGCCCCTTATGTACCCTCTTCCCCTATGCACCCTCTGTGCCCTCGACCCCCGTTGTACCCATCTGTATCCTCTGTCCCCTGAACCTGCATGTACTGCGGCCATGATGTATCCTCTGTATCCTCTGCCCTCTATGTACCCTCTACGTACCCTTTGTGTCCTCGACCCCCTCTGCACCCTCTGTAATCTCAACCCGCTGGTACTGCCGCTATCATGTACCCTCTGTACCCTCTTCCCTCTATGTACCCCCAACGTACCCTCTGTACCCTCCCTGTACCCTCTGCACCCTCTGTGCCCTCGACCTCTGTTGCACCCATCTGTACCCTCTGTTCCCTCAACCTGCATGTACTGCCGCTATCATGCACCCTCTGTACCCTTTGCCCTCATGTACCCCATATCTACCCTCTGACCCTCTGTAACCTCAACACGCAGGGACTGCCTCCATCATCCCATGCCACTGACCCCCATGCTGGGTCCTGGAGCTCCCATGATGTGCGTGAGCATGGAGTCAGAAGCGGTCAGAGTCGAGGAAGGGGGGGAACTTCCCCCGACCGCAACGAAGGACGCGACGGAGGCACGAAGCGACAAAGGGCGCCACAACCAACGCGGGGACAGAGATCCAATGCGCCCTTGCATGCACCCTCCTCGATGATGGTCCACGATGTGGGGGTCCACGCCAAGGGGTACTCCAGGAGGCGATCAAATTCAATTTCCAGGAGGCGATCGGACACATCCTCTTCCTCTTCGGGAACTTCGTCCTCTGGGACGTCCTCCTCTGGGACGTCCTCCTCTGGGTCGTCCTCGTCCTCTGGGAGGTCTGGTTCAGAATCAGAGGGCGAGTTCCCAAGGGAGGAGAGCGCTCGTTTTCGTAGGTCAGGCTCCCAAGGGGAGCGACAGGGGCGATGGCGTGAGGAGCGAGCGGTCCATCGGGAGGGCAGCCGCGGGTACAGGGGAGCGCAGGACAGGGGGGCCGACAGGAGAGGGCCAGACAGGGGGGCGGACAGGGGAGGGCCAGACAGAGGGCCAGACAGGGGAGGGCTAGACAGGGGAGGGCCAGACAGGGGGCCAGACAGGGGGGCGGACAGGGGAGCGCCGGATAGGAGACGAAGCA
Organism: Chlamydomonas sp. ICE-L; assembly: GCA_013435795.1. Lineage (NCBI taxonomy): Eukaryota > Viridiplantae > Chlorophyta > Chlorophyceae > Chlamydomonadales > Chlamydomonadaceae > Chlamydomonas > Chlamydomonas sp. ICE-L. The sequence continues at coordinate 10,327,118 of JACBWV010000223.1, forward strand.
GGTTTGAGGAGCCACGCTTTGCTTCGTCACGACGGCGGGCGGGCAGCGAAGAGGGAGAAGAAAGCATGTCAGACGGGGAAATCCCAGAGAGACACAGCCAGGGTCGTGTTGGCCACGGTGGTCATGAGCGTGGATTGAAGCAGGGAGAACAAAAAGAGCTAGGTCTGGGTAGAGGTGTGGCGACAACCGTCGCCACTGCTAGGTTGTCGCCACGCCAGCCTGGCCGTCGCCACGGCCAGGCTGTCGCCAAGGCTGCAAGCAGTTCTGGAATGGGATACATGAATGAGTTTTTGGCGCAGCAAATGAAACTGCGACAGGTTGACTACTCAGACTTGTAGTAGGGGTGCGGTGACGAATTTATACTGTATGAGGGTGTTGGTGTGGGGGTGGGTGAGGGGGGCAGTTCAAACTTCATATGTTTGGCTCTTCAGATGATACGGCAACATGCAGTTAAATAAATAAATAGGTCGCCTTATTACCAGGTTGGGGGGGGGGGGGGGGGGGGGGGGGGGGGGGGCAACCACCATTGGTGACCAGTTCACAAGTTCTTGAACTTGGACTTGAACTTGTGAACCAAGTTCAAAATGTGTCGGTCACAGTCCATTATTTTTGTTTGTTTTAGTTGTGAAAGGAATTTCACCCCAGGAGGTGGGTCTCCCGATACAAAGCAGCGACACCGAAGATTCAGTTCATATGGCTTTGCCAATCATACAAAAGAGTAGGCGCACCAATGGCAGTTGAATAGGCCAAAGGGAGTTACCCAGCCTTGAATAATTGAAGATGAACTTTAAGTTCAACTTGAACTTGATTACATAGCTTCAGCAAGTAGTTTGGCTGCTCGCTGTCTTTGGCAGTAAGAAAAAATACCAGGAAATGTAACCGCGAACAAATCATTTATCTATTTCGTGTTTTCATTGTACGGAAAGTATGTGTGTATGTTCCAGTCCAGGGGTAGGCTAAATAGGCTATGTATGGAAAAGTATGTGTGTGTTTCAGTCCAGGGGTAGGCTAAATAGGCTACGTATGGAAAAGTATGTGTGTATGTTCCAGTCCAGGGGTGGGCTAAATAGGCTACGTACGGAAAGTATGTGTATGTTCCAGTCTAGGGGTGGGCTAAATAGGCTACAAATGGAAAAGTATGCTAGTACGGAGGCATCCTGTTTTAATGTGACTGTGAGTTCTCCCCCTCATTAGCCATTCTCCAACATTTGCGCGGTCAGCACATCTCTCATGGCGCCATATTCTAGCTGGGACAGACATTGCCAGGCTTTTATTATTGAAGGTTATAATTGGTGCCACATGACGTACCTTGGGGTCTAGGGGGCGCCACGTAGGAGCCTTTTGCGGTTGCTTTTCGGGTCCAGAAATATATAGGTAACTTAGCATAACCTTCTACTTCTTGATTGCAAATCAGACAATTCAGATGAATGGTTTTGCTATTATACATGCTCTCATACATTGTGTTTTTTAGTTACATGCTCTTTTTTTTTCGTAGGCAGGCCAGTATTGACCCAAGACAAGCAGCCTTCTTCACATATCTGGAGAGGGAGGGGGGGGGGGGGGGGGGGGGGGGGCTTCCAACCATTATAAATGTATATTAAGGGATCGGCAAATCATATGATACTGACCAAAGGTGAGTATGATATCATACAAATTGCATCGTATGATATTGTGTGTAAGTGTTAACTTTAGCCTAGTCAGACTGCCGGCATCATATGATATCATGTTGCTGTTCCCTATTTATATTGTATACCGGTAGCTGAGGATAATGAGGAATGCCAGAACGAACAGAAGTACCAAGTATCAACCAGCAGGGTTGTTCTGTGGGGCTCCAAAATATGTATCATGAGACGCAACTGGTTTCAAAATCAGTGTTTGTGACGTAACGCACCTGTCAAAGTTTGTGTGCGACACCCAGACCAGGGTACTTCAAGAGGACCCCCAGCTCTGCTACCTTAGACGCAACCAATTGTATAGCCTGCGTCCTGCGACGCAACGGACCCTCCCTTCTGGTTAATGGACCCTCCCCACGTTGCGTCCTGCGACGCAACGGACCCTTCGATGTTGCGTCTGGGATGGAGGACACAGCGTCCTGAACAACCCTGACATAGACCCTCAAGAGAAGCGTGAGGCAGCGGGGGAACATATGTGTGCGGCACGGAACATGCGGCTTGGACTTGAACTTAGTTACATAGCTCCAGTCATCATTTTTGCTGCTCGCCGTCTTTGGTAGTTACATAAATTACCAGGGGAAATGTACACATTATTAAAACAATCAAAACACGCAGCATGTAGCAGGGTACTACAAACCGTACGTTTTGACGTGACAGCACACAACCCTTGGGAGCCCATCTACGTGAATCAAGAAAAGGGAAGAAATCCGCTAAGCTTAGAGACCCAAAGTTACGTGCCAGGCACTGTCAGCACGTAACTTGAAGACCCCCAACTACGATTTTCACGTAACCCCAAAATAGCAACATGTTACATGTAGTGCTCAGTGTTGCACCCTCTGGAAAAACAGCCGTGACGTGAATACTTTTCACCATGCCAATCGCAAAATTAAATTCTTACTGTAGCACGAACTCAGGGCCCCCGTCGATAAAAAGCTTGTTTGGGGTTCAGTTTATCAGTATGTCCCATTTTAGCCCCTCCTGATATCATGGTTGCGAAAGTCCATTCAGCCTAATTGACTACCCCTTGGACTGCGACATACATCTAGATGTCAGGTTGCAAGCAAGATAAGGCAGTGCAGCAAGCAGAATGAACAAAGCCACGCATGTATGACTGGCCCTGCCGTGCATGTGTACATAAGCCAGCCATTACTTTTTTTAGTTGTGAAATGAATTTCACCCCAGGAAGAAGGGCTCCCGACACAAACCAGCGATACCGAGGATTCAGTTGGAATCGCGTTGCTACTCCTCCAAAAGAGTAGGCGCACTGACTGACCTGAATAATGCTGGCTGAGAAGAAAGGCATTTGGGGTGAGGCAGAGCTATGTGATGTGGCATGCTGAATCAGGGTACTTCAGGAGGACACCCATCTCTGCTGCCTGAGAGGCATTTAATTGTATAGCCTGCTTCCTGCAACGCAACGGACCCTTTCTTCTGGTTAACGGACCCTCCCCACGCACGTTGCGTCCTACGACGCAACGTACTCAGTGACGTTGCGTCTGCGACGGAGGACGCAGCGTCCTGAACACAACTCTGTGCTGTGCGCAAGAGTGAGGTGTAGCAGAGCTTGTACTGCCATGTTTACTCTGCCCACATTTGGTGAGCTGCAGATCAAGGCAGGCAGACTATGATATCAGGCCAAAGCCAACCATCGAAGTCTGCCTGACCTTGACATGTCTTTAAACTATCTACAGCCATGTGCTTACATTCTGTACTCTGGAGTGTGGTATAGTAGTGCTTATGCTACCCATGTTTTACTCTGCCAGTGGACGGTGAGCAGCCTGAAGGCTGATAGACCATGTAAGACATACAAGCTGAAGTCTACCTGACTTTCTGAACCATCCAGCTTCAGTCTAGCTAGGATCAGGGTTGTGTTTACGGTTTCGAGTACAGACATTGGAAGGGTTGATTACGTTATGCTATCATGCCAAAGCCAAACATCGAAAGCTACCTGACCGCCTGAACTATCCAGCTTCAGTCTAGCTAGGATCAGGGTTGTGTTTACAGTTTCGAGTACAGTCATTGGAACGGTTGATTACATTATGCTTTCAAGCCAAAGCCAACCATCCAAAGCCATCTGACTGTCTGAACCATCCAGCTTCAGTCTAGCTAGGATCAGGGTTGTGTTTTACGGTTTCGAGTACAGTCACGGTTAAGGTTGATTGCGGTTATGCTGTCTGTCTCACCAACCATTCACGCTATAAAGATAGTTCCAATGACAAAGTTGTTCGGCATGCACAACAGAGACTAAAAATGCAATAAAACAAATCTAGTTATTTGTGGGGTATGGGGGTATGCGGGTATGGTGGGAGCCTAGAAGGGTGCCAAGCATATCAGCTGCCTAGATGCTACCGCCACATGATCAAGGCACTGCCTTTGGTTTAGCAAGCCAGGGGAGCTGCCTAGTAGCTGCCGCCATATGATCAAGGCACTGCCTTTGGTTTAGCAAGCCAGGAGAGCTGCCTAGAAGCTGCCGACACATGTTCAAGGCACTGTGTTTCTTTAAGCAAGCCAGGGGAGCTGCCTAGAAGCTGCCGCCATATGATCAAGGCACTACCTTTGGTTTAGCAAGCCAGGGGAGCTGCCTAGAAGCTGCCGCCACATGTTCAAGGCTCTGTGTTTTGTTAAGCAAGCCATGGGAGCTGCCTAGAAGCTGCCGCCATATGATCAAGGCACTGCCTTTGGTTTAGCAAGCCAATGGAGCTGCCTAGAAGCTGCCGCCACATGTTCAAGGCTCTGTGTTTTGTTAAGCAAGCCAGGGGACCTGCCTAGAAGCTGCCACCACATGTTCAAGGCACTGTGTTTTGTTAAGCAAGCCAGGGGAGCTGCCTAGAAGCTACCGCCACATGTTCAAGGCACTGTGTTTCGTTAAGCAAGCCATGGGAGCTGCCTAGAAGCTGCCGCCACATGTTCAAGGGACTGTTTTTCGTTAAGCAAGCCAATGGAGCTGCCTAGAAGCTGCCGCCACATGATTAAGGCACTGTGTTTCGTTAAGCAAGCCATGGGAGCTGCCTAGAAGCTGCCGCCACATGTTCAAGGGACTGTTTTTCGTTAAGCAAGACAGGGGATCTGCCTAGAAGCTGCCGCCATATGATCAAGGCACTGCCTTTGGTTTAGCAAGCCAATGGAGCTGCCTAGAAGCTGCCGCCACATGTTCAAGGCACTGTGTTTCATTAAGCAAGCCAGGGGAGCTGCCTAGAAGCTGCCGCCACATGTTCAAGGCACTGTGTTTCGTTAAGCAAGCCAGGGGAGCTGCCTAGAAGCTGCCGCCACATGTTCAAGGGACTGTGTTTCGTTAAGCAAGCCAGGGGAGCTGCCTAGAAGCTGCCGCCATATGATCAAGGCACTGCCTTTGGTTTAGCAAGCCAATGGAGCTGCCTAGAAGCTGCCGCCACATGATTAAGGCACTGTGTTTCGTTAAGCAAGCCAGGGGAGCTGCCTAGAAGCTGCTGCCATATGATCAAAGCACTGCCTTTGGTTTAGCAATCCAGGGGAGCTGCCTAGAAGCTGCCGCCACATGTTCAAGGCACTGTGTTTCGTTAAGCAAGCCAGGGGAGCTGCCTAGAAGCTGCCGCCACATGTTCAAGGGACTGTGTTTCGTTAAGCAAGCCAGGGGATCTGCCTAGAAGCTGCCGCCATATGATCAAGGCACTGCCTTTGGTTTAGCAAGCCAATGGAGCTGCCTAGAAGCTGCCGCCACATGTTCAAGGCACTGTGTTTCATTAAGCAAGCCAGGGGAGCTGCCTAGAAGCTGCCGCCACATGTTCAAGGCACTGTTTTTCGTTAAGCAAGCCGGGGGAGCTGCCTAAAAGCTGCCGCCATATGATCAAGGCACTGCCTTTGGTTTAGCAAGCCAAGGGAGCTGCCTTGAAGCTGCCGCCACATGTTCAAGGCACTGTGTTTTGTTAAGCAAGCCAGGGGAGCTGCCTAGAAGCTGCCGCCGCATGTTCAAGGCACTGTGTTTCGTTAAGCAAGCCAGGGGAGCTGCCTAGAAGCTGCCGCCACATGTTCAAGGCACTGTGTTTCATTAAGCAAGCCAGGGGAGCTGCCTAGAGAGAGAAAACAGAAAAGCTATGAAGTCCACAATTTTTTTGGCGGAGCCCCCTCTTCAAGTGAGCGGGAGCCCCCAGGGTTCCCCATTTGTCCGTTCGTCCGACCGAAAAACTTGAAGCCCGACCCGTCAGCCAACGGTCGCGTGACTAACTCGCTTCGGTCAGCTCCATCGTTGCCACATTTCGTTCTGTTGCCAACACACTCCGCCAATTTTCCGTGTCGCTTGCGACGCCGGATAGGACTTCCACCAGTGGCTGATTGATTGAGCCTACACAGGGAAGGTGAGGGGAAGGGGGGAAATATTTTTTCTGATTAACAGAATTTTTACTCGAAAAGATGTTATAGTGCGACTTATAGGTCGTACCATGTGACACGCGAAGTCGCGTGTCCTGTCGACTAGAGGCAACTAGCCATTGTGCCCACGCCAGTCAGATGTACTCCTGGCGTTTACTTCTCTTCAGATGGTCACCGGACAAGTCATAGATGCCAAAAAGATAGGTATCCGTACGCCAGCCCGAGAATCAGAGGATTTCTTTAAGAGCTGGAGGCTTTGAGTGTGGATCCCTTCCCTGTCACCACTTTCACACTTGACATACCCGACTCCCCCCCCCTTACACCCCCCCACACACATTCCCCCCCCCCCCCCCCCCCCCCCCCCCCCCCACACAACACACACAAACACACACACCAAAACTCCCACCTAACGCACTCTTTCACCCTACTCCCTCCCCCCCCCCCACACACACACCCACACCCACACCCACACACCACACACACAGAGTATTTTGTTGATGTGAAAGGCAAATTGGGCAATATGGGTAGTGTTGAATGTTTGCTTGGTTGAGGGTCAGTATCTCCCACCCTAAGTGCGCCTACTCTTTTGCAGGAGTGGCAATGCCATTCAAACTGAATCCCATGTGCCGCTGGTTTCTGTCAGGAGACCCACCTCCTGGAGTGAAAATCTTTTCACAACTTCAAAAAAAGGATTCAACTTGCATATCATGCTCCATGTTCCCAAATTCAAAAGTTAGGTTCATAGCGTACTGTACCGGTACAAAGCTCGAGTAACGGAGAGATTGGGTACACCTTTTTGGCAGAGCCCCCATGTTTACCCATTTGTCCGTCCGACCGACTGACCATACTTTTACCTGACCGCGATGAAGTGGGTCCCTTTTATAGAATATACTTGAATTGAATTGATTACATGGTCTATTAAAAAATGCATCAACATGAAACCCTCTCAAATTGAAACCCTCTCGACTTCACTTGAAACCCTAATATTAAAAAAGAGAGGGGCGCGACCTAATGCAAGTTGAGTCCAATGGAAACACAACTTTAAAGTCGATTCCTGTAGGACACGCGTACTACAGGCCAGGGTACTTCCAAGCGCGCGCTTTTGCGCGCTGGCGCGCTGCCTTTTTGAGCCCCACTGCGCGTTTCGCGCAGTTTTTTGCGACGCCTGTGGGCGCAGCAAGCAAAATCTGCGCTTTTTGCACTACAAAGTGCAGTTTTTTGTTTTATCAAGTGCGCTAAAGCGCTGGCCAATTTGGTCAATGGAAGTACCCTGCTACAGGCACCTATCTCAAGTCGAGTGGTCAAGTCGAGTCCAATGGAGATGCACCCTCAGTCTACTCTGCTGATCATGGCAACTTGTCACTGGCATGCACCATGAAGAGCGGAAATCGTGTTTCATGGGTGTAGGGGTGATGGATTGGTGGTCATATTTCAATAGTGATGGCTAAATAAGGCGTGATATTTATTTATTTGTATTGATGGCTAAATAAGGCGAGCTATTTATTTATCTATAGTGAAGGCTAAATAAGGCGTGCTATTTGTTTATCAAAGTGATGGCTAAACAAGGCATGCTATTTATTTATTTGCAGTGATGGCTAAATAAGGCATAATATTTATTTATTTATAGTGATGGCAAAGACGAGGGATCACGACTAATTTGGGGGCTCTTCGGCACACTTTTATTTGGCTTGGAAGGGTGCTTTTTGATAGGGTGCATTTTTGATAGGGTGCATTTTTGATAGGGTGCATTTTTGATAGGGTGCATTTTTGAAAATACACCCGTTAAGGTTGGCATGAAAGGGCCCTGAACCTTTTGGGGGGGTCTGAAGGGTGTAAACTAAAGGGTGACAGATATTATACTGAAGTAAGCAAGTAACAGAACGTAAAGCAGAAGTTGATGAGCCCCCCCCACCCCCCCACCCACCCATTAACCATTCTCCAGCATGTGCGCAGTCAGCATCTCTCATGGCGCCATATTCAAGCTAGGACAGACATTGCCAGGCTTTTATTAATAGCAAGTAATAGAACGTAACGCACAAGTTGATGAGCCCCCGCTCCTCCTCACCCACCCACCCATCAACCATTCTCCAGCATGTGCGTAGTCAGCACATCTCTAATGGCAAACACATAACTCATGACACACACACACATATCTCATTACACACAGTCAGCACATCTCTCATGGCGCCATATCCGAGCTGGGACAGGCATTACCACGCTTTTATTATTGGCAAGTAACAGAACGTAAAGCAGAAGCAGAAGAAGAGTTAGAGGCGTAATACACTGGCTAGCAGTGATTTATTTTTCAAATCTGAAAGTGGGTTTTTCCTAGCTTTATGGATTTGGCCTCCTCCAGGGACAGCGTTTAAGTGCTTTCTATAGCTTTTTATAGCTTACTGTAGCTTTTGGGGGCCATTTGGGGGGGGGGGGGGGGGGGGGGGGGGGGGATATACTTTTTTATAGCAAAATTTTTGCTGAAACGGGGTCAAAATCGATCGCTATATATAGCAGATATAGAAATCCCTGATAGCTAGCCCGCATACACACGCCACAATGAAGTGGCGACAGGTGGACTGCTCAGACTTGTAGTAGGGGTTTGGTGACGAATTCAAAATGTGTGTGTGTGTGTGTGCATAAACATGTGACAATGAAGTGCTCCATGGATGCAGTTGATCAGAATCTGAATTTGATCAGAACACGCCACGACAAAGTGCTCAATGGATGCAGTAAACTGAATTTGAATTTGATCAGAACACGCCACGGCAAAGTGCTCAATGGATGCAGTTAATCAGAATTTGAATTTGAATTTGATCAGAACACGCCACGATGAAGTGCTCAATGGATGCAGTTGATCAGAATTTGAATTTGAATTTGAATTTGATCAGAACACGCCACGACGAAGTGCTCAATGGATGCAGTGAACTGAATTTGAATTTGAATTTGATCAGAACACGCCACGACGAAGTGCTCAATGGATGCAGCTGATCAGAATTAGAATTTGATCAGAACACGTCACGATGAAGTGCTCAATGGATGCAGTTGATCAGAATTTGAATTTGAATTTGATCAGAACAAGCCACGACGAAGTGCTCAATGGATGCAGTGAACTGGATTTGAATTTGATCAGAATACGCCACGGCAAAGTGCTCAATGGATGCAGTTAATCAGAATTTGAATTTGATCAGAACACGCCACAATGAAGTGCTCAATTGATGCAGCTGATCTGAATTTGAATTTGAACTTGAATTTGATCAGAACACGCCACGATGAAGTGCTCAATAGATGCAGCTGATCTGAATTTGAATTTGATCTGAACACGCCACAATGAAGTGCTCAATGGATGCAGCTGATCTGAATTTGAATTTGAACTTGAATTTGAGCAGAACACGCCACGATGAAGTGCTCAATAGATGCAGCTGATCTGAATTTGAATTTGATCAGAACACGCCACAAAGAAGTGCTCAATGGATGCAGCTGATCAGAATTTGAATTTGAACTTGAATTTGATAAGAAGATGCCACAATGATTGCTCAATGGATGCAGTTGATCAGAATTTGAATTTGAATTTGATCAGAACACGCCACGATGAAAAGCTCGATGGATGCAGTTGATCAGAATTGGAATTGGAATTGGACCAGAACACGCCACAATGAAGTGCTAAATGGATGCCATATTGTCATATTGGCATCATGCAACAGCCTAAGTACATTTGTCTGAATGAGATGATTTCCTCCCCCAATTCCGCATAGGGTGGGTGCAGCTGTTGCAGTATTAGCATCATCTTCTGCACTAGCAATAGAAATGATTTCTTTGTGAGGGTGAATGCTGGTTATTCAGAAATAAGTAAAGTTAAAGAGTAAAAGCAATGAATGATATGTTCTTCAGCATTCGTGCTGGTAATTACGTTATGGTCTCGTTGTGCTAGCCCTAGAATCAGAGGATAATGTGGGTGTGATAGGCAGAGTCACTCCAACGGCAGGAAGTAGGCACCCTTAGGTCTATGGGAGTTGACGACCCACAACCAATTACACTTGCACATCATGTACCATATAATCCCCTACACTGTCCAGTAACTCCCCATGTGGCAGTATATGGGCATTATACGCCACTTCCTTGCTTCTTTGCCCCATCGCTCTATTGCATTTTTACCATGTGATTTGCTTTGTCCGGGTAAATCAGCTGCCCGCTTTCTACCGCCGTAAGACGGGGCTCCCTTAATAGCCGGGCTTGCCTTGGGTCAACTACGGCCTGTCTATGACAATGCTGTGTAGTATCCCGTATAGGTGGTTGGACCCAGTGCAAGCAAACGGGCTGGCCTTCTCAACCTTGTGCCTCGTAATATGGCGTACTATTTATTTCTTGATTTATTCATCCCTAATAGGCCAGGCTGCTTGTGTGTTCATTTTGTATGGCTCTCACCTGCATCAGCCAATCGCGTAGAACGACAGTCGCACAGGCAGCTTGCCCTCTTCCAGGTAGCTATCCAGGCTCGAGAAATCAGCCAGAGTGTCCACTCTGGCCACCTCCCAGGAGTGGGTTTTATGCAGGAGATCGTCGACGCTCCCCTTGTGTTCTTTCCCTTTGCCAAGGTAGCAGTCAGCTTTGACATGGGCCAAGGGTCGAATCTCTTCGGACATATCTTCGGACACGCAAGCTGATGGCATGCAAAACTCAAAGCCAACAGACAACACAAACGATTTCCTGGAGCCGTCGGACACAAGCTGTGCGGACAAAGTGGTGGAGAAAATGTATCCGTTGAGCTGATAGCGACCAGCCCTAACAGTGACCCAACACAACAGGGTCCACAGCAGGTAGCCAAGGTGCAACCACATTCAGGTGAGATTTGAAAGATGGAGTCAAGTGTCCCAGGCGGAGGACATTCAAGAAAGCCCTCGCTTCTTCCTTGCTGCTTCGGCTGGCCCAATCCTTGTCCATCCAGGCGTCCATGGCCACGAGGATTTCGTTTTCTGACTGAGCGTCCAAGTTGTCTAATTCAAAGAAAGAAAGCACTGTGAGAAAGTCCAGTTTCTTGAATTCTTGCATTAAGCTGGTGTCACCATTCCACTCCCAAATGGCACCGAAGCGTCTTTCGAGCTGGGATATGCACTTTTCCAAAAGAGACTTGATGGTTGCGTGCTCCACCAGTGCCGGGGCAGCCCTCATCAAGGAGAAGGCATAGTTCAGAGCATCTACTGACTCACAATCTTCTGAACCAAGGGCTGACATGGCCTCTGCACACTGATCAGTGCAAATCTCAAAACGGTCAGCCAAGCGGTACACCTGTACCAACAACACGATCTTGTTGACTCCTGCACCATGCTCACTGGACAGAGCACTTCTCACTTCCTCAGCCAGATCGTCAGAGTAGATGGCTCGAAACAACACCTCACATGCCAGCAGCTCTTCTTGCTCCACTGGCAGCTCCAATATTTCAAGTTGGAGGTCTGGTGGCTGTCGGGCAGCAGGTGAAGACCCAGAGCTCCTTTCTGCTGGCTTCTTTTTCTTTCCTCTCTTTGGTTGCCCAGCCGACCCACTGCCCTGCAATGGTGCAGGAGGAACACTGGAGCCATCACCCATGGCCTGTAGGTCCCTGAGCTCCTTCGCTCTCAGCAGCGTAGCCTTTATGACGGGGGACTTGGATGCTAAGATGACTTTGTGCGCGTAGAACACAGGTGCATCATCCAAGGACAACCCTGTGCACTGCCTTCCGGCGGCACTGGCAAGGTCACTTGAAGGGCAACTGACACCTTGCGAGCTCCGTAAGACCAGGCTCAGATCCGCGAAGTCAGGTTGGTTGAAATAGCCGTTCTTGAACATCTTGTACAGAGAGCAGAATGCCTAGGCAAAGATGGTGCAAGGGAGAATGGAAAGATGTTCCGTACGCTCAGCATCTATCTATCTATCTATCTATCTATCTATACTACTATAGTTTCGTTGTCCGTGCGTCCGTCCGGGGCTCAGGGCTTAACTGGCAGTGGTTTCGCTTATCTGGCAAGCATTTTCCTGCTGACCTGGCTTACTTTCGCCTCAATCGACGATTGCTGATCTGGCACATTTCCACACCACAAACCTCGATTTTCATCGCACCCGTCAATTTTCAATCTCGCTCATATTTCAAACTCAGTCCATGACGAAGCTCATTTCACCTACACGTCCTTGCCTCTACGCTTAGCGCTATCTCTGTGCTCCGCGATCTGAAATCTATCTATACTACTATAGTTTCGTTGTCCGTGCGTCCGTCCGGGGCTCAGGGCTTAACTGGCAGTGGTTTCGCTTATCTGGGAAGCATTTTCCTGCTGATCTGGCTAACTTTCGCCTCAATCGACGATTACTGATCTGGCACATTTCCACCCCACAAACCTCGATTTTCATCACACCCGGGAGTATATAAAAAAAAGGGGGGGACACCTCAGGGGGCCGCTAAAAAGTTGCTCGTGTACCGCACGTTGGAAATGGGGCCTCAAGGGGTCGAAAGCCCCGAAACTATCGAAAAAAGTCGAAGAAGTGTCAGGGAGGGGGTAAATATCAACCCCTCAAAAAGAGGGGGGGGGGGGGGGGCGCTTTCAGAATTTTCCTCTGGTGAAAGCTGTTAGAGGCCAAAACTTCCTCAGCACTCGGTCTCTGATTAAGTTAAGCATACCTGCGAAACAAGCTCGACGAGATCTTTCCGAATCCGCGGTCATTTCCGACAAATATGGAGGCGCGGTCCTCTAGATCCAAGTCGAGGCACCTGGTGACCTAGCAGATCCTCGTACATGGGTCGAGCCGGTTTCGGAAATATCTTCGTAACTTCCTCACCAGACGGAATCTGACGAAGTTAAGCATACCAATGAAATTGGTATGACGAGAGCATTCCGAATCCGCGCTTGGTTTCGTGAACGAGTAAATTTGTTGAGGTGGTGCTCGAGTAGTGACCTCCACAGGGTTCACCAGGTGTGAAAGTTGGGCCAAACCGGCAACTCAGAATTTCCTCCCCAAACTTCTTAGGTATATGAGGGTACTCGGGCATGAAACTTAGGCTTAACATCACTTTCAAATTCTGAAACACCAAAACTTGCTGGCTCAGCTCAGAATCAGGGCTAGGCAAGGTTGCTTGCTTGACCATATTGTCAAACTTTGATCAAACCCAAATGTAAGACCACAAATAGATAGAGCTCGTCGAGAGGATCACTGTACACCCTACTTTGAACCCCTAATTATAATTTATGAAGGAGATATGGGCATTTGGGGGGGGGGGGGGGGGGGGGGGGGGGGGAGGCAGATCACAAAAACTTCCGACGTACCGGTAGGTATATGAAAAAAACTTCCTCGCGACCCCCCGGGACACCTATCCCTAAAAAACCTGAGGGGAGTAAGTATGGTACTAGCGGCACGACGGCATCTTTCCCGAGTATATAGATAATTCCGAAAAATGCCAAAGAAGGGTAGGTAATTTCCGCGACTGTCTAGCGATGGCCTGGGCTATTTGTTTTTGTGGGCGTTCTGTCGATATTCTCTCAAATGATCATGCAGTACCAACAATTCGCCTAAGATTCGGGAGCTGACGCGATTCGCCTTTTAGATTTGCCTGAAGGGCTCATATGCGAAGCATGTGTCATACGCAAAGCGTGTGTCGATAAGAAAAAAAAGTAGTCGTCGGCAGGCCCAGTACAACGTTTACCCCCCCCAAGGTATTTAATAACTACCTTGGGGGGGTAGACTTCCAGCCGCGAATCGCCCTACGCTGAAGTGTGAACCTGATTCCAATAAGTAAAACTGTCGTACGTCGTTTACCCCCCCCAAGGATGACAGTATCATCCTTGCCCCCCCCTAGAATTCCAGCCGAATCAAAAATACGACAAAATACGACAATTTACGATTCATTACACTTTGTTACACCTTTCTACTCTCTTCGCAGGATGCGACTGTCTACCGGTTACCGTTCCGCCCCCGCTACTCGCAGGAGGAGGAGTGGTTGCCCCACAGTATCGTGGTTGCCCCTGCAGTACTGCAGTACTGCTTCGCGTAGGCCCTTTGTGCATCCTGCTCCGTCCAGGAGCAGGAGGTACCGTGGTTGCCCCTGCATAAGTCGTGGTTGCCCCTGCAGTAGTCGTTGGAATTGTCTGTGGGAGCTGACGCGAGTCCCGCCAGAAGGAAGAAAAGAATGACGAAAGAATGACGAATGAATGACTCCGCGCGACTCAAAAATGAAGATTCGGGGGCATGCCAACTACGACCCCCTAAGGACAGCGTGGCTGAGAGTCAAGAGGGAGTCGCGTCAGCTCCCGTCACGTAGTGATGACTCGCGGCATACTTGATTACACTTCGTTACACATTTCTACTCTCCCCGACAGGAACCCCGACAGGAACCAACTGCAACCGTCTGCCGATTCAGCCGTGAGACGAAGCCGAGGAAGTCAAGAGGAAGTCAGGAGCCGCAGCAGGACCCGACTGTCTCCAGGTTCCCGTTCAGCCCGCGAGTCATCACTACGTGACGGGAGCTGCTGCTACTCACTACTTGATGACTTTTGCTAGCCCTTGAGCTATACGACCTACCCCACTAGCTTTGGATAGTATTTTTTCAACTTCTGGACTGAACTGCTGTAACGCGCTTCCTACGCCCCTTATTCCGTCCGCTACCCCTCCCTGTCCCAACAAGTCAGCAATGGAGGCTGCCGCATTGGACACTGGTCCCGCAAATTGTCCCACCTTCCGAGCTACACCTCCACCGAAATCTGCTACCTTCCTAACCACATTCCCGAAAGTGCCTACAGCCTTACCAACGCCAGATTTGAGAGTATTAAAGAATCCCATTAATATACTCTTTGATATTATTTGATGGAAAGTAAAAGCAATTTCTGGTCTGTGGATTTCAAAATTGATAAAATAGAATTCATAGGATCAGTATCAGATTCATAATCTATTCTGAGAGTGATGCTCCAGTCGTAGGGAAAAGGCCCTATAGAGTCTTTATGTTCATCTTTAATGCTCAAACTCAATTCTGACACATGTGAGGCGCTTGTATAGAAAGAAAAGTCGTCTGCTGTATTCTGATAAATGATATTGGCAAAATTTTCAACATTAACTGGTAGGCGGATCAATACATCACTCTCTTGCATATTGTTTTGACGAAAATTGTTGACAGCACTGTTAGTTACCTTGGGTAAATTGTGATGGATTGTCAGGAAACTTTCAAGATTTAAAAGCAATGGAAAGGAGCTAACAATGGGAGCACCACCAGGTGTTTCGTGAGGCAGAAACCCAAACAAATAACTACTTTTATCTTTGAATTCGAATGAATACCCTGGCCCAGGAGGGTTGAATATACAAAGCCCGTTTGTTTCATTATGGGTTAGTGTCCATCCCGTAAGCAACACACCCAATTCTGTCAGCCAAGAATCAAGGGTATAGTTCCCAATTGGAATTCTGATTGATGTCTTGGTACCATTGTTGTTAACAATAAAGTCATTGTTACTTGCTCTAATCGAATAAAAACACCTGTTGATGATGACATCTGCAACTGTGACTTTCGTCCTCCCTCCATAGGGATTTTGCAGGACTCCTGCAGGCAATGATGTTGTGAAATTGTCATGCGTTCCACTTGTTCGAAACGTGCTTGATATGTACAACAATTGTGTTTTCAAGACAGGTGGAGACATTTTATAATATGGGATATATTATACTGTAACATTTTGTATTGTAACCAAGCCATCTAAAACCTCAGTACCAGAAACAGGTTTAATTTTATTCAGCAAGTCTTTCCTGATAGCTTTCTTGTCCCTATACAACAATGGTTTATTGATATGCACAGAAATAGCTACATCTACCAAGTATTCAGGTAGACCAGGAGACATGTCTAAAATTGCAGCTCTGAAGTTTTTGTATTCATTCGTTTGCTTGTATTCTTGTGTCAAAGAGGCCATTCTTTAACAATCAGTTAGAAAAAATAAAATGTCTTATTGCAGGTTCAGAACAATATCAAAGTTTTTCTTGAACCTATTTAGTTTGTCTCCTGTGAAATCTATAACAAGAGAGTCGTGCTCATCCTGTGTTGCATGTATATACAGCCTCTCAAACTTCTTCAAGGTGAGAGTAGAGCTGACTTCATCATGAAGATCTACCAATATTTTGGTTGATGCAAACTTGAATAAAACGAACAATGAAGTATTAGTTCTGATGCTCTTGGGTATAGCTTTCAAATTCTGTGAGCAAATCATGATGTTTATACCCAAATGCCTGTTCTTCAAAACTAAGTTTGTCAATGCTGATTTACCCACACTTTTGAATGCACTACTACCCACCAGATCATCCAATACAAAATAATTTATTGCACCGTTTGGGTATCTACAAGTAGGCTTTTGGTATGCAGTTCTCTCAAGAAAATCTACCTCATCAAATGTCAATGCATCTATTTTTCCATTGAAAAACTTTGACCAAACTTGCAAATCTTTCTTGTATTCTGCAGTGTTTTGTTTTTCTTGTTTGATGTCTTCTATAACTTCTAAAAGCTTGGAGTCACTGTAATCATTTACAATATCAGAAGGATCAATCTTCAGACAATTGAATACTGGATTTGCATCATGCGTGGGGCTAAAAACAATAACTCTCATAGCTTGGTTTTTATCAAAACCCGCAAGCTCATATTGTTTCAATAATTGGCAAACAGAATATGTTTTACCAGTCCCTCGGCTCCCAATGAAAAGGGCTACAAAATAGTTGCGTGGCAGGGACGTGTTTAAACATTGTGGGTAAGTGTTTGGCTTATAAACGAGTTTTTTATGAATAAAATTACTGACTGCGTTTTCTGTGATATTCATCTATTTTTACAGGACATAATATTTTACTAAAAAGGGCATTGTGACCCAGGGAAGAGTGATTGATAAGCCAGTCGTTTCCCATCATTCATTATTTTCTGTCTAAACAGTTCAACAGTTTCCTCCTGGCTTATTTTTGGAACTTTTGTAACGTTCAAGCGTTTTTTAATTTGTCTTGACATCTGTTTCACTTCAACTTCTTCTGATTCTGGCTGGGAATCATCTGTTATCACCTGTTCGTCTTCGTCAGAGTCATCATCACTAACAACAATAGTTGTCTTCAGTTTCTTATTGACTGCCTTCTTACGAATTTTCATCTCAGTAGCCTTTTCTTGTTGCTTTACTTGTTTCTCCTGTTTCTGGAGCTGTTTCTCTTGTCTACTGATTTCTCCTAATTCTTTTCTCTTGGCCCAAGCTTTTTCCCGTGCTCTTGCTAGTACCTCTTTCTGCTTCGGAGACATGACCCTCTTTGCTTTGGGTTGAATCCCTTCCACATCCTCCAAATTGTTACTGAGTTGTTCAATATCCTCCATATATAATTTCAAGTTAGAAAATAATAGAAAAAATTACTGGAATTTACAAATGATCACTGGAATTTTGGAACCACAGGAGATGTCCTCAGGATGTGTATGGCTTTGGGCTTGTTGGGTAAAGGACGACCCCACAGCAACTCAGTCTCATGTAACGGTTGTCGGATCATTCTCCTACCTACATAGTTTGTAGCTGGTTGAGCATATTGAATGGCTCTATTAGGCCATGTTTCTAGACAGAGAGGTAGCAAATATTTATCCATTTTATATATTACCTTGTGAAAAAGTATTTCGAGCCGTTTTCACCAGTATCTATCTCCAAAAGAGAGTTGTACTTGACGAATAAAAGTGAATAGTTCTTCGTGTTGATATTACCAGTGCTGTGAAATGTGATGTTATAGGGTATGTCTTCATCCATTACATCTATTGGTAGACCCAGGGCCCACTGACGAGTTGCTAGAGTACTTGCACTTCGTATTAATAGGGTACCATCCTTTGTCAATGTAGTCATGTGTTCCATTGATCTGTTGTCATTGTCAAAAATCATGTCCAAGTATTCATTTGCCCTGAAATAGTTTATTGGGTGGTCTGCAACAGGTATATTGTTGACACTAATACCAACATAAACTGGAGCATCATTTGTTATAATACTTGGAATGCCTTGTGAAAAATAGTAGCTTGTCCCGTTATAGTCTTGGGTTGAAGTCTTGGAGTGAAAATCTTCTGTCATGAACGTTGCAATAGCATACTCAATATCCCTGGAAGCAATGTATATATTAGTTTGTTGGTTTTCGTTTTCATTGAGTTGAAACATGGATGAGAAGTTGTCAAATTCAACACGTTCTGTGACTTTGTCTTGAATTTCACTTCGAACAATAAGGTGTAGATCGGAAATCTCATAGCTTGTTGAATCATTGTCTCTCAACAATACTGCAGCATCTGCCCAAACAATACAGATTCGAACCCTGCCTTTGATTACACAGTCCTAGGTACCTAAGATACCATGGAAACGGTCTATAACATATGGCTCATCATCTGACATGGAAATTAAATCCACAGCCTGAGCATTACCCAACATATTGGAGGAAGTCGCAGGGGTGTTATGAACAGCCATTAGTCTTGTGAGATGATGATAATTGTTGATGGACTGGACCTCAACATCATCAAACGAAACTGATGATGAACTGATTAAGCAATCTATTCCCCTGGGTGCAACACCATCCGAATTAAAAGTGAACAAAAGCTTGACACTGGATAAATCCCAAATGCCATCAGTCATTTCAAACACGGTCTGTGTTTGGGGGAAACCTGTTTTTGTTCCTATTGGCTCAATTCTATGGATTTTAGTAATGTTTTGAGGAAGTGCACTCATTTATGTTATTGTTACATTTATAATTATTCGTATTTATAGAACTAATTCGAGCATCCTCCCCGCTCCCACACGGATCATGCTACTACACTCAATAAACACCATTGCAGTCAAGTTGGCTGAGCCTGATACTCCACTAACGGCTTGAGACTCGAATGCTCCAATCGAACTGTTCCCTCTTGTGTCAATGCCCGACATGAACTCATCATCATTGTGGCAGAACTTGCATGAGAGAACAAAGAATTTATCACGCCAGCTTGCAAATGAATCACAAAGGGGACTTGAACCTCCTAGGGTGTCCTGCAATTGGTTGTAAGAACTTTGTGTTAACGAAAAACACTGTCCAACATTGGCCCTAAAATCTGGATAATAAGTCCCATTGATAGTGAACTGAGCACTTTCCATCCCAGTCGCTTTCCTGACGAACGTGTTACAGTTTTTGGTCACTGCATCCAATGCTCCAGTAGGTGATTGGTCTAAAAATATTCCCCAAGCTCGATTAACCGACTGGGACGACACACTAAATTTGGTGGACTGGCTATAACTTGATGCAGCTGATGAAAATGAAAAATAGTTCTTGAACATGATTTCATACACACCTCCATTTTGCAGAAAGGCATTGTGTGCGGCATCAAAGAGCCCATCATCTATTGAGATAGTATCAACACTGAATGAAATGTCTGATAGAATAAATTGTCCTCCCCCAATTAGACAATTGGATCCATCTAGCTGTATCCTAAGGCGAACCTGCCCTAGGAGTTTGGTATCCAATATGCTGGGCTGAAAGCTATTGAGAGTCAGCCAATTACAAATGCAATAATCTTTTGGAATACCAATGGGAATAGCTGAACCATCACCTCCCGATTGGACAATCTTACGTCTGTTGTGGCAATCTGCACCAAAGGATGTGTCAGCAATAATATTAAAAAGCTGATTATAATTGGAGAACCCTCCTATCACTTGCCCATTCACTTCCAAGTCGCACCTTTGTATGATTGATTCAATGTTCCTTGGCATGCCCCCAGTATCTGTGATTGCTTTGAAACTCATTATCAGGCTATCAGTATCTATCAAAGTGTTGGAAGGCATGTCGACTGTAATCACACCATTGTTGGTTGCAGAAGTACTATTAAGGGTGGACAGCCGTTTAGTTGCTCTACTATAGTTAGAGATCCGTTTTGTAATGTACTGGAGGTTTTTTGGGTATGCAGACATGTAGTTTATACCGGTATACTTTCTATATTTTGATAATAATCAAAGTTTATCTTTCAGATAATTATAGATATCTATATAATGATTTTTGGTTCTCCGTTTGTCAAGTAGTCTTTGTAATCCAGGCTCATTAGAACGTTCTTGGTATTCGGTTGCAATTGCAAGCACCTCCCTCTTAGATTGGCCACTTGAATCTGGTGATGCGTGCCTTAAGTCAAATCTATCTAGTGACCGCCTCAAATCATACCGTTTTTAGGTGCTGCATAATTGGCATTAGACGGACATGGTCGAGAGGAAGGTGGTCTAGGTAAGTGGTCTATATACGTCCTAGTTCCTTGAAACACATTTTGTGGTGCAGTGTTTTGTTGAGTCATGGCAGCCCTCGCAGATCTAGCAAGCTGTTCTACAGCAGATACCCCATTTACAGCCTGAGCTATCATATTTTGATGGGGTTGTTTTGGGATCTCTATTACATATGCATAAGGGTTGAATCCCATCATTCGAGGGAGTGTCCTATCAGCAGGTAATTTAACATTAATTGTTGTTGCTCTTTGGTTTGTAGTATTCCCTCTTTGTTTGATTGTATTTGTTTTTGTTTTTGTTTTTGTTTTCCCCACATTTTTTCTGGACCTCATGGTTTAAATTATGTTATAAATTAATGGACAACACCTCTCAGTATATATTTTCTCAGCCCAGAGACACCAAAAAGATCACCAACAGTTTTTCAGGAGACTATAACGCACTTATAAACAAGCCCCCCTTATTTTCAGGGTCTTACAATGATCTTACAGACCAATTGAATGTACAAAACGCTTTTGTTGCTATTGGTCCCGGAGTGAAGGTGAGTCGTCTTGAACTACCAACGCAGACTGGAGCCAATGGGCCTGGTTTGATTCACTTTGCAGACACAGGGTCGGAGATTAATGGGAGCATATCTTTCTTGAGCGATGGGGGTAGTGAATCATTCAATTTCCTCTTCGAATTCATGACCAAAGCTAGGATTGACCAGACGGGATCATACATTAACCTTTCTGACAAGTCATATAAAAATCATATTGAATACCTCAACCCTGAGGAGTCATTGAAGGCGATCAAATCTTTGCAGCCGGCAAAATACACGTTCAAGGGAGATGCTAAAAATGCAGTGGAAATTGGGCTGTATGCCCAAGAAGTGATAGGCGTTTGTCCAGAAGCTGTGAGATTCCTAGACTCAGAAAAAGAGAGATTGGGTCTCAATTACAACTCCCTTGTACCACATATAATTGGTGCAATAAGGGCTTTATCAGTCGAGGTTGATGACCTAAAGAAACAATTGAAGAATGAACGGTATAAGAATGACCCAGAATACCGTGCACAACGAAATGAACGTTCGCGGATTTATAATGCAAAATTGAAGGAACGGAAGGCTATGTTGAAGGCAGAAGAGAGTGAATTAAAAATAAAAATGAATCATGCTTAAGAATCTTGAGCATATTATATACTACAAGTATAATAAGATGAGCGAATCTTGCATCAAAGTTCACACTTATTCTAGTGAAATCCACAAGACGAAAATGAAAGAAGACCCTGAATATCGTGCTTATGTAAATAATCTCGCCAGACTTGCAACTGTAAAACGGTATCAAACAGATGAGGCATATCGTGAGAGGCAACAAGCATATACCAGGAACAGGTACCAAAATGATCCTGAATTTCGCGAAAAACGAAATGAACGTGCAAGACTATATCATGCAAAAAAAAGAGAAGAAAAAAAGGCGTTATTATTGGCAGAAACTGTCGGAGTATAGTATTTCATTTAAAAAATTGAAATGCACATTTTTGTTTTAGAGTATTTTAAGTAAAACGCTTAAGAGATTATTCATATATTAATATATAACAGAATTATAATGGCATCAAATACAACTTTGGCAAAATGGTACAAAAAGCATTTGGTAGCAGCAGGAGAAGCTCCACGCAGGATTACTAAAAAGTATGTGATCGAACAGGGTCACGAATCAGTAGAAGAGTTCTATAATACTGTGGAATGGTACAAGAACTACATGGAAGAAGAAGCAAAGAAGGCTAGGAGGGAAAAAAGGCAGAATATGATAAGGAACGCTACCAAAAAAAGGCTCCCAAAAGGTTAGTCAAATTCGAGCTTTTCAATCAAGGCAGCAGCAGTTTGTATGTGTATAGATGTATTTCTATCACAAACGCTTTTCGTCCTTTAAAAGATTTTGGTCCAGGCAAATTGTTGGTTTTGGGCTCAATTAACCAAGACAAATATAGAAAAAAAACTGAAGAGGGAGAGTACGTGTCTACTACTTTAGCTGGGAACAGCAATATTTTCACAGGATATGCAGAACTACTGGACAGACTTGACATTGACGACCCAAGTATGGGAGCTTTGTTAAGAAGACTCATATCACAATCCCTGGCAATAAAAATTACCTCCAACGAACCTGTGAATAATACAGTTGATAGGCCGTTATTGTACAGGACTATCAGGGATAACATACATACTGTTTATACAGAATGTAAGTTCATACGATTTGAGTGGGACAATGAAGGAGATAGCTTACAAACAAGTATAAAAAGGACCAGGAATCGGAATTTACCCAACGGAGCATGTGCAATTGAAGCAATTCTGAATGGTTTTCAGCCAGCATTCGACTCCTACAACAAGAAATTGAAGTATCATAAACACACACTTACATTTGAATCAATTTATTGGGATATATTCGAGTCAGAATATGATGGTGTGTCTGACATTGAAATGACGGTCGAGGATTATCTGAAGTGGTTCAAGAAGAATGGTTTTGGAGCAGAAATATACGACAACGAAAACAGTGTAGTATGTAAATATGAGCCACCACCTGAGGAGCAAACAAAAACATACAGTATCCAGAAACTACGTGTCATATATTGGCATGAACATGTGCAGAACATAGACGAAGTGATGTCTTTTGCCAAGACAACTAAGAAGGACATATACTCTCACCCATCATCCAACTTTGTAGTGCCAAAAGTCAAAAAGGTTACAGCAGACATGTATAACTTGGCAAACAAATACGAAGACATATTCCCAATTATTAAAGCTGGAATGGAAGCATAAAAAAAGGACATCAGAATCATCTACAACGGAGATATGAAAGAAAATCTGTTAAACTTAGTTCAAAAAGAAGGATGTGACCCCAAGCCGATCATGCAAACTGGACATATTATTTCACGGTTAGAATTGAACCACATCGTGACAAAGGACGACAAACCTATAGCCATCTCAGTTGAGAATGCATCTCAAGTGCAAGGTTTTTCAAAGTGTCCAATTCTAGACATAGACACGTTTGTAGACTACAAGAACCTGGACTCAGAAGTGAAGGGATCGTTTCTAAGTAATAAATTTAAATCCGAGATGAGCATTGAAGCCAGTGAGGCTTTCAAAACATGTTTAGATCGAGTACCAATGGGCAGGCTTGTTGACAAAGATCTGTCTACCATAGATCTTGACGAGATTACAGCGCTTGATATCAATAAGCATTACTTTACATGCATATGGATGTTGGTTGATGGACCAGGGTTCCCAGTTATAAATTCATGGGATATGTTCTACACATACATAGATGATAAACCACTAAACGAAGCAAAATTCACGACTAAGAAACAAAGGGTTGTGGAATATGATGACCCGTTTCAAAACAACTTCACGCAAACAACACTTGATTCTAATAGCGGAATAGTTAAAAGGAAACCGTTCAACAAAGGATACATGTATCTCATCAGAATAGATGAAGAACACCCCATTTACGACCAGGATAAAATGCTCATTTATGGGTACGAAGTTGTGCAATTGAAATTCAAATACACAATATTGGCATATCTGCGAGTTGAGTGGAAGAAGTGTAGGTATCTAGCAACTATATTAAAACAGTGTTTGGGGGAGGGGAAGTACGGACACATCCCAAAAGATTTGCTAAAGGGAATCCCTAACGAACTGTCAGGCCTTTTTGGGAAAAAACACAACACCAGCAGGCATTCAAAAATCTTCAAGAACAGATCTGATGCTGTAGAATATGCAAACAAACACAAAGGAAATGTTATACCTATGGCAGATGACGTGTTTCTTGTAACCATCACACAGAAAACAGAGCTCATAAACGGATTTCTACCAATGAGGTATGCTCTCACGAATCTAGCAAGATTCCAGATCAATGACGCATATGAAAAGCTGAGCGTCGACAATCAAGTGCTTGCTGTAAAAACCGACTGCCTATATGCCATAATAAAAGACGGAAACTGCATCAAACAGCGAATTGGCCCGTATTTCGGTCAATACAAGATATTGAAAGGATCCCTGCCTCCCAATAACGAGATTGTACAATACAAAACAAAACCAATCATAACATACCCAGAGCAAGATATTCGTATTGTTGACAAGGTTTTACCAAAAACAATCATTGATGGGTTTGCCGGTTGTGGAAAGAGCTATGCTGCTCAAGACTATGTCTATAAACCTTGGGGGGAAAATAAGAAACAACGTTTTGAGGATAAGGAAATATTGGTGGTATGCCCATATAACTCCCAGGTTAACAATGTGCTAACGAAAAGCAGGGAAGACGGACATGATATCCAAGCATGCACATTTCACAATCTTATTGGCCTCAATTTCGAAGGAGAGTATGGGAAGAACAACGCATTTTCACTAGATGACATTAAAGCCATCATATTCGAGGAAGTAATGTTGATGACCAGGAGACATATGAATGAAATGAACAAGTTCATGCACAAACACCCACATATATGTGTCATAGCCAATGGGGATTCACACCAACTGGAATCGATTGATGATGATGCTACAATTTAGATGAAATGTGACTATGTGCAAAAAATATTCGATAATAAATATACATTAACATTCAACCATAGACTGAAAACACAACAAGACAGAGATGATATACTCCTCATCCAAGACGACCTATTTGACGAAACCAAAGATTTACAAGAAACCATCAGAAAATGGTTCGGGGATAGAATACTTTCCTCGTTAGAAGATGTTAGTAAGCTAAAAATAAAGAGAGCAATCAGCTATCTTGTGTACAGCTCAAAGGTTTTGAACACTTTCGTGGACGATCGCCTGGACAAAAGTAAAAAGCGGAAGGCAGCACAATGCTATACGCTTGCGGATGGCAAAACATATCACTTCGGCCAAGAGCTAGTTTGCAAAACCAATATCACAAAGAAACATTTAGTCGATAAAAATGGTAAACACATTTCAGAATCGTTAGTTTTTGGAGAGTTAGTATATGTGAAGTTACGTCCGAATATGAGATACAAAATCATTGGACATAACAAAAAGGAATTCAAACTGCAGGACATTTCAGATGAAAATCTTATAGTAAGTTTATCACACGACATGATCTGCAAATGGTTCGAGCTAAGTCACTGTAATACTTGTCATAGCGAACAAGGGTCTTGCATTGCAGAGAAGTTTGTCATAACAGATCTGCTAACAATCACGGACAGGAGATGGGTGTACTCAGCTGTTTCCAGGTGCAGCAAGCTATCTGACGTATTTTCTGCAGATGGACTTAACAGACCTGAGGTTAGACGAGTTCTTCAAAGACAAAATACGGGTATACAAAAAACAAGACAGGTCAAAGAAACGTGATTATGACTACATGTTAGAGGAGTATGTAGACGTGGAATGGTGCAAGGAGCAATACATCAAAAACAATGTATGTATTGGATGTCACGGACACATGAAGGTGGAGAAGAGTAGCAAAATTCAATGTACTGTTGACAGAATAGATAATGGATTTGCACACTTCAAGTGGAATTGCAGATTAATGTGCAATAAGTGCAATACCGATAAAAAATAAGTTTAACGTCCTAATATATATAGGATGACGAATCTTGAATCTATTTTAAATACTAATCCGAATCTGAAATTGCTGTCCAAGGCAAAGCTATTTACTAGATTAAAAGATGACGGGATTACCAAACGAGATATTGAAGATTACTTCAATCCACGAGAACTCACACAAATATATCAAAAACCACAAAATACCAAATTCAAATTCAAAATAACCGCCCCTCCAAGATCTTTCCAAATCGATGTAGCAATTATGCCATTGTCGAGCAAGAGGATAAATAATAACATAAACCAAATTCTTATGTGCATAGACATCATTTCTAGAAAGGCTTATTGTTACCCACTGATAAGCGGCAAGATGAATGATGTCTTAGACGCCTATCAGAAATGTATAGGCGATGTAGACGAAGATATCAATAGTGTAGCTGGAGATAATTTTTTTGCATCTTCAATATTTGAGTCTTTCAATAAAGAACTAAATATAAGGATTTATACAGACGTTGCAAAAGAAGACCACATTACTCCGATGGGAAACAAGCTGGGAATCGTTGACCGCTTTACCAGGACTCTAAAAGGTTTGATAAAGAAACACTCACTGGAGAACAAGACTAAAAAATGGGTAGACGCACTTGATGATATTGTTGAGCTATACAACAATACAGCCCATTCTGGGTTGAAAGATGCAACCCCAGAAGAAGTATATGACGACTATGACTACAGTCAAAAGCTATATGAAGCTCAATCAAAGAAAAATGAAAAGATTAATGACAAAGTGACCATGAAAGTAGGAGACAGAGTGCGTGTAATGTTACAGAAGAAGACCTTTGAAAAGGAGAAAGCCACGTTTTCCACAGAGATTTACACCATTGAAGAACACATAGGATATAGATTCAAGCTGAAAGGAGTCAAACGCCTATATAGACCAAGCGAAATGAACATTGTTACAAGTGTGAAAGACAGATTAGAGCCAGAAAAAGAAGACAATCAAATCAGAAGGATGCAAAGATCAAAGGCATTTAATTCCTATGACGAGATTGTTACTGCTCTTGATAAGAAGGACGAACCAAAAGCAAAAAGAACAGTGCGAAAGCCCAAACGGTTTGCTGAGTAACCAGGATCCTCCATTCCTCCTCCTGCGAGTAGCGGGGGCGGAACGGTAACCGGTAGACAGTCGCATCCTGCGCGGAGAGTAGAAAGGTGTAACAAAGTGTAACGATTGATGCTTCGCATCCATTAGCCGTTAGGCTAATCGTAAATTGTCGTATTTTGTCGTATTTTGATTCGGCTGGAATTCTAGGGGGGGGCAAGGCCCATACTGTGGGCGTTGGAGGGGGTAAACGTTGTACTAGGCCTGCCGACGACTACTATTTTTTCTTATCCATTCGTGTAACCTCCCGTCACGCAGTGATGGTCGCGTCAGCTCCCGAATCTTAGGCGAATTGTTGGGGCAAATCACGGTACTGTACGATCATTTGAGAGAAAGACGACAGAACGCCCACAAAAACAAATAGCCCGGGCCATCGCTAGACAGTCGCGGAAATTACCTACCCTTCTTTGGCATTTTTCGGAATTTTCTATATACTCGGGAAAGATGCCGTCGTGCCGCTAGTACCATACTTACTGAGGGGGGCTGACCCCCCCCCCCCCCCCCCCCCCCCCATTTAAATCGAAATACCCCCTTTTTGAAAAACTTAGATATGGATTGTGGGGGTTTACGGTATGGCGCACATAATGGCATCCTCGGAATTCCCACAAAGGGATTATCTGATAGTCAAAATTAATTTTTTCAACCCCATTCACCCAACAACCCACCCACCCAAGGGGTAGATACTTATTGCATAAGGTCCAAAGTGGTGCCAATGGGCTGCTCTTGCCAAGGCCTACTCATAAGTGGTCTCAGAATGTCATTTGGAGGCCTGAGTAAAAAGTTAGAAAAAAACTGAGGAAGGCTGACCCCATTCACCCACCCACCCAAGTGTTAGATACTTATTGCATTCACCCACCCAAGGGGTGGATACTTATTGCACAAGGTCCAAAGTGGTGCCAATGGACTACCCTTACCAAGGCCTACTTAAGGGTGGTCTCAGAATGTCATTTAGAGGTCTGAGTAAAAAGTTAGAAAAAAACTGAGGAGGGCTGCCCCCCCCCCCCCCCCCCCCCCCCCCACCCCCCCCCACCCCACCCCCTAAATGAGTTGCTCAGAATGACCAGAAAAATGTTTCATAAGATAGCAATGATACATGCGATTTCAGCCCCATTATCAGAAAAAAACAATCGGGAGAAGTCAAAATTTGGAGGCCTTGACACCTCCTGTCACACCCGTCAATTTTCAATCTCGCTCATTTTTCAAACTCAGTCCATGACGAAGCTCATTTCACCTACACTTCCTTGCCTCAGCGCTTAGCGCTATCTCTGTGCTCCGCGATCTGAAAGTGTCTTGACCCCGCCACAATGGGAGCTCTGATTCCTCACCCAAGCAGGTTTTGTCACTCGCAACAAGAACAAAACTCTAACTGGGCGCGCTTATGGCAGCCAATGGGCGGGAATGCGTGCCCTTCTACCCTCTGCCGGCATCAATGCCTAACAATTTCGCGCTGTATGCGGATTGTTCCTGGAGCTCTGACTGACAGCTGCTTCTACTCTCTGCCGGCATCAATGCTAAGCAATTTTGCGCGGTATGCAGATTTTCCCCGGACGTCTGACTGACAGCTGCTTCTACTCGCTGCCGGCATCAATGCCAAGCAATTTCGCGCTATATGCAGATTGTTTCGGCAGCTCTGACTAAGAGCTGCTTCCTGCTTTTCTCCCTACCCTTTAATCCCAGTGCGGGCATAGCTTATACCTGATGGGCATCGAATTTATTCCTGCAGCGTGGGTGTGGTCTGTAGGAACCGAGCGACTCTTGGGTCCATCAGTGAGTGGGGTGGGAAGTGTACACGCCCAACATTCTGACTGGTTGCTATTTCCCCTTGCCCTCTCACTTCGGGCAAGTATGAAAGGCATCGCATTGATTCCTACAACGCTGTGTTCGTTTTGCAGGAATCAAGGTGCTCTTGGGGTAGGGGGGGGGGGGGGGGGGGCATGCATGTGGGTGGTTGGTAATGGTGTTGCATGTACATGTGTGTTGTGGCCATCTGGGAATCAAGTGTCCGTGTGATGGGGATGATCATGCCATGATGGTTACAGTGCACGATGACAAGCCACCTAATGTGGATGGGAAGGGAAATTATTGGGTGGGTGACCCTCAAAAAGCCGTCGGTACGACGGGCACACTGCCCTAGTCATAACTGGGAAACCATCGTTTGCCTCACTGAATTCGAATTCGAATCAGGGTACTTCAAATGGCCAAATTGGACAGCGCTTTAGCGCACTTGAAAACAAAAAAACTGCGCTTTGTAGTGCAAAAAGCGCAAAAATTGCTTGCTGCGCCCACAAGGGGGTGCAAAAAACTGCGCTTTAAGCGCGGAGGGGGTCAAAAAGTCAGCGCTCACATGCGCGAGCTTTGAATTACCCTGATTCGAATCTGAGCTCATGTCTGAGTCGCTCGCTAGCTGGCCAACCTT
The DNA here is from genome assembly GCA_013435795.1 of Chlamydomonas sp. ICE-L. Taxonomy (NCBI): domain Eukaryota; kingdom Viridiplantae; phylum Chlorophyta; class Chlorophyceae; order Chlamydomonadales; family Chlamydomonadaceae; genus Chlamydomonas; species Chlamydomonas sp. ICE-L. Next base: position 10,356,450 of record JACBWV010000223.1, read on the forward strand.
TGCCAAGTAGTTGCCAGCTCCAACCACGTCGGTTACAAACAAACTCCTAAAGTTTAAAAAAAACTGTACTACGGCAGTATAACAAATAAGTACCAACTAAAACCAAAGCGCAAGTGAAGAAGCTACGGTGAGTTTTCAAGGGCCGCCTCTATGTAGCCCGAAGATTCAAGGAGGCCGCGGCTTGCCCCTGAGCTTAGAAAGGGTGAACAAGTGATAGGTAATGTCTTTTCACCTGCAACCTCACATGACGTGCAGCGTGAACGGATTTCTGCAGGAACGAGGAAGGCTGACGAGATGGCGAGGAAGGCCGCCCTGGATGCTGCCTCAAAGAGACACACCCCCACACCCCAACCCGAAACCCAATCTTACAGCGGTAGATAACGGGCTGCTACTTGACCTGGACAAAGCTACCATAGCGGTTGACAGCAAACGCTGAAGCGCACCTGTAGGGATTCAAACCCCGCACCTTCTTGTTTCAATGAGCTCTACCATTGAGCCATTCGTCGAAACAGGATACCTTGACTTTATAACTGTCTGCAGCCATGTGGTTACATTCTGTGCTCTGGAGTGTGGTGTAGCAGTGTTCATGCTATCCATGTTTTACTCTGCCATCAGACGGGGAGCAGCCTAAAGGCTGACAGCAGGGTAATTAAAAGCGCACGCTTTTGCGCTTTTGAGCACTGACTTTTTGACCCCCTCTGCGCTTTACGCGCGGTTTTTTGCACACCCCTGTGGGCGCAGCAAGCAATTTTTGCGCTTTTTGCACTACAAAGCGCAGTTTTTTTGTTTTCAAGTGCGCTAAAGCGCTGGCCAATTTGGCCATTTGAAGTACCCTGGCTGACAGACCATATTATCAAAACATTCTTTTACTGCCAAAGACAGCCAGCAGCCAAATTGCCGGCTGAAGCTATGTAACCAAGTTCATGTTCAAGTTCAAGTTATTAAAACAAGTAGTGACAGAAGAAATTAAAGCCATTGAGTCCATCAGGGTACTACACGAAGCACGCTATTGCGCACTACCGCGCAAGGTTTTGGAGCCAGACTCCGCGATTCACGCAATTTTATAACCCCCCTCTGGGCGCAGCGCGCAGATTTCCATTTTCACTTGGGTCTAAAGCGCAACCCAAAAGGAGGCAGTTGCGTTAAAGTGCAACCCAAAATGACAAAATGTAGTACCCTAGAGTCCATCACCCTTTCACTTTTGGGGGAGCCCCCCCTTCTAGAAAGCGGGAGCTCCCAGGGCGGGAGCCCCCCCTTTTAGAAGGCAGGAGCCCCCATTTGTCCATTTGTGCGTCCGACCAACCGAAAAATTGAAGCCTGACTCGTCAGCCAACTGTTTTACTGGCTTCAGTCAGCTCATTCTTTGCCAATTTCGTTCTGTTGCCAACACACTCCGCCAATTTTGCTTGCGACCCTGCATAGAACTTGTTGGGCTACTCATGGCAGCTTCTCCCCAGCTCCATGAGCCAGGAAGCCACACATGCCTAAGAACAGGGCTACGTGCGTGTGTACTGCTAGGGGGCAGGACCCCTGTACTGCCCAAGTAGCAGACCCTTCTTAGTCAGCCACGCATGCCAACTGTAGTGATGGAAGCAATTAAAGCCTTGGAGTCAATCACTCAAACCAGCCTAGCCTGCGTCCTGAGTCGCAACCGACCCATAGCCTGCATCCTGAGACGCAACCGACCCGCAACCAACCCAGAGCCTGCGTCCTGAGACGCAACCAACCTGCAACAGACCCATAGCCTGCGCCCTGAGACGCAACCGACCCACAACCGACCCATAGCATGCGTCCTGCGACGCAACCAATCCACTGAAGCTGTATCGTGTAAATTGTTTTTTTATTTTTCTTTTCTTGTTGTCAGTCTTTGTGCATGATTTTCTGAAGTCCCCCTTGACTCCGTCAAACCGATGGCACATATGAAGTCCAGCTGGGCACCAGGAAAAATGTAATCATCATCACCATCACTGAACCTGTATCTGCAAGACTGCGACGCAACGTACCCGCCCCACGTTGCATCTCAGGACGCAACGTACCCTCTGACGTTGCGTCTGCAACGCAGGACGCAGCGTCCTGAACAAACCTGATGGAGTTCATCACTGTTTCATTATTGGCGGAGCCCCCCTTTCTGGGTGGCGGGAGCCCCTAGGGTCACCCTGATGTCCGTTTGGCCGACTGACCGACCGATCGACCGACCACAAGAAGCCATGGCACTAACTGGCCCCTAAATAGGTCGTTAACCCTGGCTTTGGTCTGCTGCACTCGATTCCAGTGCCACCTGTCGCTCCGATAGCCAACACTCTCCGCCAATTGTCCGCATCGCTTGCGACGCACCTAGGACTTGTTGGGCTACTCATGGCAGCTTCCCCCCAGCTTCATTAGTCAGGAGCTGGGTCAAGCCCAAAGCATGCGGCTGCATTGGAATGTTCGCCATGTCAGCATTCAGGTGTACTAGCCAGAATCAGTTTTGGTCAAAGTGACTTGAAACTGTCTAATCCACTTAGACAGTTTCTCCCTGGTTTCCGTGGGCATCGCACGGAGGGCTGTGAATTGGAAGACGCTGAGCAGCCTAGAAACAGAAATAGTTATGTTTATCCCAGGATTACTTGGGGCCAGACTCTTCCTTGTACGGCTTCCATGGCCGCTTCTTCATGATAGCACACTCTGACCAGGGCCCTTCACTCTCCAGGAAATTCGGGTCCAGTGTGCTGGTGCCCCCAAACTGTGCTGGCAAGTTCTCAGGGGGGATGATCTCTTTCAAGGTCTTCACGTAGTCCTGACCATTTATATTTTGAATTTTGATTTTTTATGTTTTTAACAAGTCAACTTGGAGGAATAAACAACAGAATTCCATACTGAGCAAAATTATTAACCCATGGGGTTGGATGTAAATATTACACATAAACAAAATTGGGTTGGGCGTATCTGGGGCAAACTCTCAGGGGGGATGATCTCTTTCAAGGTCTTCACGTAGTCCTGACCATTTATATTTTGAATTTTGATTTTTTATGTTTTTAATAAGTCAACTTGGAGGAATAAACAACAGAATTCCATACTGAGCAAAATTATTAACCCATGGGGTTGGATGTAAATATTACACATAAACAAAATTGGGTTGGGCGTATCTGGGGCAAACTCTCAGGGGGGATGATCTCTTTCAAGGTCTTCAAGAACCCTGAACATGGAATTGCATTACAATTTTGATTTGTATTGTTTTTAACAAGTCAAATTTAAATTTCAAATGTTACTTCTGATTTTTAATGGTTTTAACAAGTTAAATTGGAGGATTTAAAAAAATCCACACAGAGCAAAATTATTAACCCATGGGGTTGGATGTTTTATTATAATATAACACATAAATTTTATATTACACATAAACAAATGTGGGTTGGGCGTGTCTGGGGCAAATTCTCAGGGGGGAATGATCTCTTTCAAGGTCTTCACGTAGTCCTGAACATTGCATTGCATGTAAATTTCGGGGTTAACTGTTTTTAACAAGTCAAATTTGTCTTTAAGTCAAATTTAAATTTACATTTCAAACTTACCTTCTGATTTTTAATGTTTTTAACAAGTCAAATTGGAGGATTAAAAAGCAAAAATCCATACAGAGCAAAATGATTAACCCTTCGGTTAGGTTGTTCAATTGTTAACATAACACATAAACAAAATTGGGTTGGGCGTATCTGGGGCAAGTTCTCAGGAGAGATGATATCTTTTAGATCTTCACGCAGTCCTAAACATTGCATTTACATTTTGATTTTTAATGCTTTCATCAAGTCAAATTGGAAGGATTAAAAAACAGAATTCCATGCTGGGTAAAATGATGAACCCATGGGGCCGGTTGTTCAAGTTTTAATATTACACGTGAACAAAATTGGGTTGGGCGAATCTGGGGCAAACTCTTAGGAGAGATGATATCTTTTAGATCTTCACTTAGTCCTGAACATTGCATTTACATTTTGACTTTTAATGCTTTCATAAGTCAAATTGGAAGGATTAAAAAACAGAATTCCATGCTAGGCAAAATGATGAACCCATGCCATGGGGCCGGTTGTTTAAGTTTAAAATTACACGCTGTAACACGTGAACAAAATTGGGGTGGGCGTATCTGGGGCAAACTCTCAGGAGGGATGATCTCTTCCAAGCTCTTCACATAGTCTTGAAGATTGCATTTAAAATTCGATTTGTTTGTGTTTTTAACAAGTCAAATTGGAGGATTAAAAAAAATCCACACCCAGCAAAATTATTAACCCATGGGGTCGGATGTTAATATTACACATACACAAAAATGGGTTAGGCATATATGGGGTAAACTCTTAGGAGAGATGATCTCTTCTAAGGTCTTTACGTAGTCCTTAGTATTTAAATTTTCAATTTTGATTTTAATGTTTAAAAAAAGTCAAATTTAAAACTAAATTTCAAATTTCAAATTTATTTTTTGTTTTTAATGTTTTAACAAGTCAAATTGGAGGATTAAAAAACAAACAAAAATCCACACTGAGCAAGATTATTAACCCATGGGGTTGGATGTCTAGCATGGGGTAAAACAAATGATTGCATTCAACCCTTGCCCTCACCTGCCGATCCAATCACTTATATCTTCTTTTAGGTTCACTTCTCCAGCATGGGGTACACAAATAAAGAGATAAATAAATAAACAAACAAACAAATTAAGTCAACCCTTGCCCTCACTTACCGATCATATCACGTGTATCTTCTTTCACGTTCACTTCTCCAGCATGGGGTACACAAATAAAATAATAGAGATAAATAAACTACTTAATTTGTTTGTTTGATATAAACAAACAAACAAATTAAGTAAACCCTTGCCCTCACTCACCGATCCAATCACGTATATCTTCTTTTAGGTTCACTTCTCCAGCATGGGGTACACAAATAAAATACTAGAGATAAATAAACAAACAAACAAACAAATTAAGTCAACCTTTGCCCTCACTTACCGATCCAATCACTTTTTATCTTCTTTCACGTTCACTTCTCCAGCATGAGGTACACAAATAAACAAATAAAGAGTTTAAAAAAAATCAACCCTTGCCCTCACTTATCCATCCAATCACATGAATCTTCTTTTGCATTCGCTCCTCTAGCATGGGGTAAACACATGAATAAATACAAAAATTGAAACATACATAAATTCAACCCTTGCTTTCACTTCCCAATCTAATCAAGCGAATCTTCTTTCACGTTTGCTCCTCTAGCAAGGGATACACACACACACATAAATAAATAAATAAAGACAACCCTTGTTCTCACTCACATATCCAATCACATGAATCTTCTTTTGCATTCGCTCCTCTAGCATGGGGTAAACACATAATTAAATACAAAAATTAAAACATACATAAATTCAACCCTTGCTCTCACTTCCCAATCCAATCACATGAATCTTCTTTCACGTTAGCTCCTCTAGCAAGGGATACACACATAAATAAATAAATAAATACAGCCCTTGTTCTCACTCACATATCCAATCACGCGTATCTTCTTTCACGTTCACTTTTCCAGCATGGAGTACACACATAAATAAATAAATAAATAAATAAATACAACCCTTGTTCTCACTCACATATCCAATCACGAGTATCTTCTTTCACGTTCACTTTTCCATCATGGAGTACACAAATAAACAAATAAAAATCCATTAACAAAAAACTGAAGTCAACAAGCATGGAGTACACAAATAAACAAATAAAAATAAAAATCCATTAAAAAAAACTGAAGTCAACAAACATGGAGTACACACATAAACAAATAAAAATAAAAATCCATTAACAAATAACTTAATTTAACCCTTGTTCTCACTTACCGATCCAATCACGTGAATCTTCTTCCGCGTTCGCTCCTCTAGCATGGGGTACACAAATGCCCAGATGGTCTTGAAAATGAAGGGACTGCAAAGAAATGGGGTGGTGATAGGGTGGTGATGGGGTGGAGATATGGTGGTGATAAGGGGTACACAAATGCCCAGATGGTCTTGAAAATGAAGGGACTGCAGAGAATATGGCAGTGATATGGTAGTGATAGGGTAATGATAGGGTGGTGATAGGGTGGTGATAAAAGGTACACAAATGCCCAGATGGTCTTGAAAATGAAGGGACTGCAGAGAATATGGCAGTGATATGGTGGTGATAGGGTAATGATAGGGTGGTGATAGGGTGGTGATAAGGGGTACACAAATGCCCAGATGGTCTTGAAAATGAAGGGACTGCAGGGGAGTATGGTGGTGATATGGTGGTGATAGGGTGTTGGTGGTGAAGTGATGTTTAGGCTGCCAAAGTTGACTCTGCCCGCAAACGTTGAGCACCCTGAAAACATATTTTGATTGCATTCTGTACTCGGGCAAGTGGTGAAGTGGTGAAGAGGTGTTTAGACTGCCCAAGTTGACTGTGCCCGCAAATTGATACTCTGAAGGCTGATATACTGCACCATGTAACCAAACCAAGCCAAGCCAAGCAGACGTTGAGCGCCCTGAAGGCTAATATACTGCACCATGTAACCAAACCAAGCCAAGCAGACGTTGATACTCTGAAGGCTGATATACTGCACCATGTAACCAAACCAAGCAAAGCCAAGCAGACGTTGAGCGCCCTGAAGGCTGATATACTGCACCATGTAACCAAACCAAGCCAAGCAGACGTTGATACTCTGAAGGCTGATATACTGCACCATGTAACCAAACCAAGCAAAGCCAAGCAGACGTTGAGCACCCTGAAGGCTGATATACTGCACCATGTAACCAAACCAAGCAAAGCCAAGCAGACGTTGAGCACCCTGAAGGCTGATATACTGCACCATGTAACCAAACCAAGCCAAGCAGACGTTGATACTCTGAAGGCTGATATACTGCACCATGCAACCAAACCAAGCAAAGCCAAGCAGACGTTGAGCACCCTGAAGGCTGATATACTGCACCATGTAACCAAACCAAGCCAAGCAGACGTTGATACTCTGAAGGCTAATATACTGCACCATGTAACCAAACCAAGCCAAGCAGACGTTGAGCACCCTGAAGGCTGATATACTGCACCATGTAACCAAACCAAGCAAAGCCAAGCAGACGTTGAGCACCCTGAAGGCTGATATACTGCACCATGTAACCAAACCAAGCCAAGCAGACGTTGAGCACCCTGAAGGCTGATATACTGCACCATGTCACCAAACCAAGCAAAGCCAAGCAGACGTTGAGCACCCTGAAGGCTGATATACTGCACCATGTAACCAAACCAAGCCAAGCAGACGTTGATACTCTGAAGGCTAATATACTGCACCATGTAACCAAACCAAGCCAAGCAGACGTTGAGCACCCTGAAGGCTGATATACCGTACCATGTTACCAAACCAAGCCAAACGAAGCCAAGCCAAGCCAAGCAGACGTCGTGCACCCTGAAGGCTGATATACCGAACCATGTTACTAAACCAAGCCAAACGAAGCCAAGCCAAGCCAAGCAGACTTTGAGCATCCTGATGGCTGATATACCGTACCATGTTACCAAACCAAGCCAAAGGAAGCCAAGCCAAGCCAAGCAGATGTTGAGCATCCTAATGGCTGATATACCGTACCATGTTACCAAACCAAACTACCTGTCGTCCCTTCATATATGACCAACTGCCAACGATGTACAACACCTCTTGTGAGTACTTACGTGTTGATGATGTACATCTGCCCCAAGTGCTCTGGGTAGTAGTCCTGAAAGTACAGTTGAGAAACGCTGTGAGGTGCAAGGGAGATGGACAGAGTTTTTCCAAGCGCACCTGGTCTATCTTGGCAATCACATGCAGCAGGTGGCACGTGGTGTGCACACATACACACATGCACACACATACACACCTCACCCGCACACCCAAGCGCACCTGGTCCATCTTGGCAATCACATGCAGCAGGTGGCGCGTGATGCACCCCCCCCCCCCCCCCCCCACACACACACACACACACACACACACACACACACACAAACACACACACCTACACCCACCCAAGCACACCAGGTCTATCTTGGCAATCACATATGGCAGGTGACGCGTGATGCACACACATACACATACACAGGCAGTTGAGAAACAAGCTTTGATGTGCATGGGAGGTATGCAGAGTTTTTCCAAGCACACCAGGTCTGTGTTGGCAGTCACATACAGCAGATGGCGCGTGGAACACATACACATACACAGGCAGTTGAGAAACAAGCTGTGAGGTGCAAGGAAGGCAGACAGACTTTTATTTTCGGTTACGAGCAGCAGCTTCTAGTTAGTTCCCCAAGCCAGCCACTGGTTTCGGTTACGAGCAGCAGCTTCTAGTTAGCTCCCCAAGCCAGCCCCTGATTTTGGTTACGAGCGACAGCTTCTAGGCAGTTCCCCAAGCCAGCCCCAGGTTTTGGTTATGAGCAGCAGCTTCTAGGTAGATCCCAAAGCCAGTCACAGGTTTTGGTTATGAGCAGCAGCTTCTAGGTAGATCCCAAAGCCAGCCCCAGGTTTTGGTTATGAGCAGCAGCTTCTAGGTAGATCCCCAAGCCAGCCCCAGGTTTTGGTTATGAGCAGGAGCTTCTAGGTAGATCCCAAAGCCAGTCACTGGGCTACACCTAATGATTTCAGCAAGTCTAGACAAGTCCTATGCAGCGTCGCAAGCAACGCGGAAAATAAGCGGAGTGTGTTGGCACCGGAACGACAGGAGGCAACGATGGAGCTGACCGAAGCCAGTTAGTTGTTAGATATTTGGCTGACATGTCAGGCTTCAATTTTTTCAGTCCGTCGGTCGGACGCACAGACGGACATTGGGGTGAATCTGGGGGCTCTCGACCCCCAGGAGGGGGGGCTCTGCCAAAAAACAGATCTTCGCAGCTGCAATGTGCACTAGGTTGCGACCGGACATTTGTATGTATAAGGAGCTGATTTGGTGATTGGCCCCAGAGGAAGCCAACGGGCTGGCCGCCTCAACCCCCTGCCTTGTCATAAGGTGTAACATATATTCATTTATTTATCAGGAGCAGTATATAATAATAATTATTATAATTCTTATAATTATTATTATAATTATTATTATCATTATTATAATTATTATTATAATAATTATTATTATTATAATAATCATCATCATAATCATCATAATATTTTTTTTATAATAATAATAATAATAATAATAATAATAATAATCTCAACTATCATTTGCATTATTCATTATTATTCTATATTTTGAATTATGTATTACTTATTATTATGTATTACGACATCAAGCGCACCTGGTCTATCTTGGCAATCACATGCAGCAGGTGGCACGTGGTGCACACACATACACACATGCACACACATACACACCTGACCCGCACACCCAAGCGCACCTGGTCTATCTTGGCAATCACATGCAGCAGGTGGCGTGTGATGCACACCCACCCAAACATCCCCCCACCCACCCACCCAAGCGCACCTGGTCTATCTTGGCAATCACATGCAGCAGGTGGCGTGTGATGCACACCCACCCAAACATCCCCCCACCCACCCACCCAAGCGCACCTGGTCTATCTTGGCAATCACATGCAGCAGGTGGCGTTTAGTGCACACACACGTACTCACCCCCCACCATCACACACACACAGACATCCCCCCCCCCCACCACCACCACCACACACACACACCCAAGCGCACCTGGTCTATCTTGGCAATCACATGCAGCAGGTGGCGCGTGATGCGCACACACCCAAACACCCCCCCCACACACACACAAACACACCCACCCACCTACACACACCCAAGCACACTAGGTCTATCTTGGCAATCACATATGGCAGGTGGCACGTGATGCACACACATACACATACACAGGCAGTTGAGAAACAAGCTTTGAGGTGCATGGGAGGTATGCAGAGTTTTTCCACGCACACCAGGTCTGTGTTGGCAGTCACATACAGCAGGTGGCGCGTGGAACACATACACACATACACAGGCAGTTGAGAAACAAGCTGTGAGGTGCAAGGGAGGTATACAGAGTTTTTCCAAGCACACCTGGTCTGTGTTGGCAGTCAAATACAGCAGATGGCGCGTGGAACACATACACATACACAGGCAGTTGAGAAACAAGCTGTGAGGTGCAAGGGAGGTAGACAGACATGTATTTTTGGTTACGAGCAGCAGCTTCTAGTTAGTTCCCCAAGCCAGCCACTGGTTTTGGTTACGAGCAGCAGCTTCTAGTTAGCTCCCCAAGCCAGCCACTGGTTTTGGTTACGAGCAGCAGCTTCTAGGTAGTTCCCCAAGCCAGCCACAGGTTTTGGTTATGAGCAGCAGCTTCTAGGTAGATCCCCAAGCCAGCCCCAGGTTTTGGTTATGAGCAGCAGCTTCTAGGTAGTTCCCCAAGCCAGCCCCAGGTTTTGGTTATGAGCAGCAGCTTCTAGGTAGATCCCAAAGCCAGCCCCAGGTTTTGGTTATGAGCAGGAGCTTCTAGGTAGATCCCAAAGCCAGTCACTGGGCTACACCTAATGATTTCAGCAAGTCTAGACAAGTCCTATGCAGCGTCGCAAGCAACGCGGAAAATAAGCGGAGTGTATTGGCACCGGAACGACAGGAGGCAACGATGGAGCTGACCGAAGCCAGTTAGTTGTTAGATATTTGGCTGACGTGTCAAGCTTCAAATTTTTCAGTCGGTCGGTCGGACGCACAGACGGACAACGGGGTGAATCTGGGGGCTCTCGACCCCCAGGAGGGGGGGCTCTGCCAAAAAACAGATCTTCGCAGCTGCAAGGTGCACTAGGTTGCGACCTGACATTTGTATGTAGAAGGAGCTGATTTGGTGATTGGCCCCAGAGGAAGCCAACGGGCTGGCCGCCTCAACCCCCTGCCTTGCCATAAGGTGTAACATATATTCATTTATTTATCAGGAGCAGTCTTGGGAGCAGTATATAATAAGAATTATTATTATTATCATTATTATAATAATTATTATTATAATACTACTACTACTACTACTACTACTACTAATAATAATAATAATATAAATTATCATTTGCAAAATGCATTATTATTCTGTATTTTGAATTATGTATTACTTATTATTATGTATTACGACATCAAGCGCACCTGGTCTATCTTGATGATCACATGCAGCAGGTGGCACGTGGTGCACACACATACACACATGCACACACATACACACCTGACCCGCACACCCAAGCGCACCTGGTCTATCTTGATGATCACATGCAGCAGGTGGCACGTGGTGCACACACATACACACATACACACCTCACCCGCACACCCAAGCGCACCTGGTCCATCTTGATGATCACATGCAGCAGGTGGCACGTGGTGCACACACATACCCACATGCACACACATACACACCTCACCCGCACACCCAAGCGCACCTGGTCTATCTTGATGATCACATGCAGCAGGTGGCACGTGGTGCACACACATACACACATGCACACACATACACACCTCACCCGCACACCCAAGCGCACCTGGTCCATCTTGATGATCACATGCAGCAGGTGGCACGTGGTGCACACACGTACACACATGCACACACATACACACCTGACCCGCACACCCAAGCGCACCTGGTCCATCTTGATGATCACATGCAGCAGGTGGCACGTGGTGCACACACATACACACATGCACACCTCACCCGCACACCCAAGCGCACCTGGTCCATCTTGATGATCACATGCAGCAGGTGGCACGTGGTGCACACACATACACACATGCACACACATACACACCTCACCCGCACACCCAAGCGCACCTGGTCCATCTTGATGATCACATGCAGCAGGTGGCACGTGGTGCACACACATACACACATGCACACACATACACACCTGACCCGCACACCCAAGCGCACCTGGTCCATCTTGATGATCACATGCAGCAGGTGGCACGTGGTGCACACACATACACACATGCACACCTCACCCGCACACCCAAGCGCACCTGGTCCATCTTGATGATCACATGCAGCAGGTGGCACGTGGTGCACACACATACACACATGCACACACATACACACCTCACCCGCACACCCAAGCGCACCTGGTCTATCTTGATGATCACATGCAGCAGGTGGCACGTGGTGCACACACATACACACATGCACACACATACACACCTCACCTGCACACCCAAGCGCACCTGGTCTATCTTGATGATCACATGCAGCAGGTGGCACGTGGTGCACACACATACACACATGCACACACATACACACCTCACCCGCACACCCAAGCGCACCTGGTCTATCTTGGCAATCACATGCAGCAGGTGGCGTGTGATGCACACCCACCCAAACATCCCCCCCCCACCCACCCACCCAAGCGCACCTGGTCTATCTTGGCAATCACATGCAGCAGGTGGCGTTTAGTGCACACACACGTACTCACCCCCCCCCCCCCACACACACACACACACAGACATCCCCCCCACACACACCACACACACACACACACCCAAGCGCACCTGGTCTATCTTGGCAATCACATGCAGCAGGTGGCGTGTGGTGTGGCCAAACATGGTTAAACTGAGTCCTTGCAAGTCGATGACCACAATAGCTGTCACTATTGGCTTGCTACATAGCTGCGTACAGGCTGGCAAGATGCGGCGTTCCAAGCGCTCCCAAGCCCTGGGCAATGAAGGTTTGGAATTTGGGGGTGGAAAATTGTACAGGCTGGCAAGGTGCGGCATTCCAAGCACTCCCAAGCCCTGAGCAATGAAGGATAGGAATTGGGGGTTGGGACAAGTCCTAGGCAGCGTCGCAAGCGACGCAGAAAATTGGCAGAGAGTGTTGGCTATCGGAACGACAGGTGGCGACGGAATGGAGCGGACCGAAGCCAGTTTGTTACGAGACGGTTGGCTGACGTGTCAGGCTTCGTCTCGGTTGTCGGTCGGACGGATGGACAGATGGACAACGGGGTGAATCTGGGGGCTCCGCCAAAAAATGTACAGGCTGGCAAGATGCAGCGTTCTTAATGCACCCAAGCCCTGGGCAACGAGTGTTTTGTAGTTTGGGGTAGGGGAAATTGTACAGGCTGGCAAGATGCGGCATTCCAAGCGCTCTCAAGCGCAAAGCGATGAAGGTTTGTAGTTGGGGGTTGGGAAAATTGAAGTTTTGAGGTTTGGGTTGGGTTGGTTGGGTTGGGTTGGTCGGGTTGGGCTCAGAGGATAATTTGAATTTTGACCTTTCGAAACGGGTCGAAGGTCGTAGTTTTTAGTTCTTACCTCCGATTTGACCTGAAATTCCAAGAATTCTGATCATTCTGGGAGAATTGTCATAAATTTTGCCTGAAATAGTCCTATGCAGCGTCGCAAGCGACGCGGAAAATTGGCGGAGTGTGTTGGCAACGGAACGACAGGTGGCAACAGACTGGAGCTGACCGAAGCCAGTTAGTTATGAGACAGTTGGCTGACAGGTTAGGCTTCAATTTTTCGGTCAAACGAACAAATAGGTAACCCTAGGGGCTCCCACACCCCAGAAGGGAGGGCTCCGCCAAAAAACATCGTTGCCTCCGTCGATACCAGAGACCTGAGCACTGACCAACCACAACCATGCTCCCCCCCCGTGGTATCGGTACCATAGAGCTACCAACCATAATCCACCCCCATGGTATCGACCAATACCAACACACACACACCACAACCAGAGAGCTGAGCACTGACCAACCACACACTCATAAGACAAGTCATATGCAGCGTCGCAAGCGACGCGGAAAATTGGCGGAGTGTGTTGGCAACAGAACGAAAGGTGGCAACGATGGAGCTGGCCGAAGCGAGTTAGTTACGCGACCGTTGGCTGACATGTCGGGCTTCAATTTTTGTTTCTTCGGTCGGACAAACGGACAAATGGTGAAATGGGTAAACATGGGGGCTCCCGCCCCCTTGAAGAGGGGGCTCTGCCAAAAATAGGAAGATATACGTGTTTGCCTACACATGCCCCCTCAACCAATGCTTCAGGTCATGAGGTCAACCCGAATCCATTCATGCGCTTCACTTATTAGTGGGGAATGGCAATATGATATCATATGACTGGGGCCAACTCCCAACTCACGAGACATGGTACCGTAATATAAAAAGCGCTTCTCAGTCGAGTGCTCCAACACTCGGCCCACCCAATACAGTCAGCAGGGGTAATCCACCCAGGGTCTGGTCATCCTAAGCCCCCCCCCCCCCCCCCCCCCCCCCGACTTAGCTAGCAGAGGAGGAGGAGGGGGAGGAGGGGGAGGCTGTCGACTCCCAACTCACAAGACATGCTAATCTAGAATGCACTTCTCATTCGAGTGCTCCAACACTCCGCCCACCCTATACATTCAGCAGGGGTAATATGCCCAGGGTTTGGCTGTCCTAAGCCCCCCCCCCCCCCCCCCCCCCCCCCCCCCCAAACAAAAACTTAGCTAACAGGGGGGGGGGAAGGGGGCATCAACTCTCAACTCACCAGACATGGTAATCGAGAATGCGCTTCTCAGTCGAGTGCTCCAACATCTTGCAGCAGTTGGTCTTTCCCAGCAGCTCGTAGTACACAGGGCGCCCGTACTTGTCCACTTTGTCTGTTGGACAAATAATGCGGTGGCGATCAGGCAGTACAAGAGAGAACTGTGGATGAATTGTATCTTTACAAGCAGCTTGTAGTACAAGGAGCGCCCATACTTGTCCACTTTGTCTGTTGTATTCATAATGCAGTGGGGATCAGGCAGTACAAGAGAGAACTGTGGATGAATTGTATTTTTACAAGCAGCTTGTAGTGCACGGAGCGCCCATACTTGTCCACTTTGTCTGCCGTATAAATAATGCGGTGGCGATCAGGCAGCACAAGAGAGAACTGTGGATGAATGAAATGTGGAGTGGGATGGGAAGTGAATCGGTGTGTAGGAGAGGGGGGGAGGAGGAGAGGGGGGGGAGGCTTCTGGAAGAAATGAGGGTTCACACTGATGAGGTCCTTTAAGTCAACACAACACAACACAACACAGCACAACACCAAACAAACACAAAAGTCGCATCAATACCATCAGCATCCACCCCCTGCCTCCACTTCACCATTGACGTGTACATGATCGTTGCTCGTGGAGGTTATGAGGTGTTAGGTGTGAGGTGTGGGGTGTGAGGTGTGAGGTCAGGCCTTACAGAAGAAGTGAGGTGTGAGGTGGGGTGTGAGGCGTGAGGCGTGAGGTGTGAGGTGTGTGGTGGGGTGTGAGGCGTGGTGTGAGGTGGGGTGTGAGGCGTGAGGTGTGAGGTGGGGTGTGAGGTGTGAGGTGTGAGATGGGGTGTGAGGCGTGAGGCGTGAGGTTGTGAGGTGTGAGGTGAGGACTTACGGTAGAAGTGAGGGTACACACTGATGAGGTCCTCTAACTCCTCAAACACAAAAGTCTCGTCGATACCATTAGCATCCACCTCCAGCCGCCACTTCACCATTGTCGTGTACATGATCGTTGCTCGTGGAGGATCCCACTGTCTTGCTTTGAGGAATCGCATGAGTGTGTGGGGCTCGTCATGACCAGCTAACAGGAGGCCTTCTGCTTTAAGGTGTGCATGGAACTGTTCGTACGCCTCCTGCTGTACTGGGGTGAGGTTGAGATACCAGAAGGCCTGTGAAGGGAGAGGAAGGGAGAGAAAGAATCGCATTAGTGTGTGGGGCTCGTCATGACCAGCTAACAGGAGGCCTTCTGCTTTAAGGTGTGTATGGAACAGCTCATATGCCTCCTGCTGTGCTGGGGTGAGGTTAAGATACCAGAAGGCCTGTGAAGGGAGAGGGAGGGAGTGATAGAATCACATGAGTGTGGGTGGGTGGGTGGGTGGTGGCGGTGGTGGTGGTGTGGTGTGGTGTGTGTGGTGTGTGTGGTGTGTGTGGTGTGGTGTGTGTGGTGTGTGTGTGTGTGGGGGGGGGGGGGGGGGGGGGGGGGTGTGGTGTGTGTGGTGGTGTGTGTGTGGGGGGGGGGGGGGGGGGGGGGGGGGGGGAGACAGAGAAAGATATAATTGCTTGCATGTATGTGGGGTTGGGGTTGGGAGGGGGAAGGGGGGGGGGGGGGGGGGGGGTGAAGGAGGAGAGACAGAGAGAGAGAGAATTGCAGAGTGAGTGGGGTGGAGTATTCATGACCAGCTAACAGGAGGCCTTCTGCTTAAAGGTGTGTATAAAAAAGTGCAGACGCCTCCTGCTGTGCTGGGGTGAGGTTGAGATACAAGAAGGCCTGTGAAAGGAGAGAGAGGTTGAATAGGTGACTGATTCCTAATGTTGACTTTGGTGCTCATGTTTACTGTGCGGCTGGACCCAAGTTAGGTGTGTAACACCGTTCACCATATCCCCCCTCCCCCCTCCCCCACCACCACACACACAACCCCCCACCAAACACACACACACACACACCACCACTAGTGGAACACCATTTACCAGAGGGAGATATATAATTGCATGACAGTGTGTGTGTGTGTGTGTGTGTGTGTGTGTGTGTGTGTGTGTGTGTTGGTGTTGGTGTTGGTGTTGGTGTTGGTGGTGGTGGTGGTGGGGGGGGGGGGGAATAAGAACGCCTGGTGGAGCCTGGTATCAAGGGAGCCTTGTCTAGCGGCGGTAGAGAACGGGATGCCACTTTACCTGGACAAAGCTACCATGGCGGTTGACAGCGACCGCGGACAGTTTAGCGCACCCGTAGGGATTAGAACCCCGCACCTTCTTGTTTCTTCGAGCTCTACCATTGAGCCATTCGTGGAAACGGGACGAGGGGGGACGAGGGGGGGGGGGGGGGGGGGGGGGGGTACGAAGTGCATGAGATGCGAAGCTTTTCTTTCCAGCTACGAGCAGCAGCTTCTAGGCAGCGCCCCTGTCTGGCTATTTAACCAAACCTAAAGCAACCTAGTGCACAGGGCTTTTATTTCCACTAAATACAGCGAGTGCTAGTTTTGACCCCAATATGGCGAATTTATAGATGTAAATGTACAAAAAAGGGATTCTTGCTTGCCTAAATGGCCCTAGAAATCTAGAAATACTATACAAAAGTTATAAAAGGCACTTAAAAGCTGTCCCTGGAGGAGGCCTCAAATCATGAAGCTAGAAGAAAAAAAACTTTCATATTTTTAAAAAGCCTTGCTAGTGCACCATGCAGCTGACGCAAGCAGCTTTCTAGAGCTGCTGAAATTTTGGGGCTTAGCCCAGTGGCTGGCTCAGGGAGCTGCCTAGAAGCTGCTGCTATAAGCCGAAAAGAAAAACAGTGCATGAGGTGTGTATGAAGTGGCCATGATACACAGCATACACATGAGATGAGATGTGGTACACCTGGGATGATGAGATAAGATGTGTATAAAGTAGCCATGATACACATTTCATTACAAGGTGGCTAGACGCCGTCTGCTTTCAGGTGTGTGGGTGTGTGGTGCGTTGTGTGTGGAGCGTGGTTTGTGGTGCGTGGTGTGTGGTGTGTGGTCTCTGATGTGTGGTGTGTAACCCTCAACCCTCACCCATGATGTGTAAAACCCTATAGCCTAAACACATGGTGTGTAAAACCTTAAACCATAAACCCATGCACCAACACAACCATACATCAGCCTCGGGCAACACCTATGCACCATCATATCCATACATCTTCCAAAACCCACACCCATGCTCCAACATCCATTAATATGCAGGGGAAGCTAGTGGGAAGCGGGCATGCCAGTTGGGTGGTCGCACCTCAGCCTCTGTTTGTATGGGGATAGTCATCGCTCCTCAACGAGGTCCTTATGAGATAGGAGGGCCACAGTTTTAGGAGAGACAGGGAATGCACTCTGTTTGGGCAACGAGCAATCTCGCAGGCTGCCGTCCTCGGGATCCGAAATGGCTCCAAGAGCTCGACGAACTGCTTGTGATTTCACCACTGGGCTGCGGGTTGTTATTTCTAAACACTAGGCTCGCTTGCTCATTTCCCTCACAAAACGGTTCGCACAGCAAGTTCCTTTCGTTTGAATCACTGTCAGCTGCGAGAATAATAAGCTGCTTCGGATTCGGATAGTCTCGCTGAGAATAACACAAGGGTGACGGCCTTACTAGAGAGGGCTTCGTCTATGTCAACGCGCGTGCTCGGATTCTGACTCGAATTGGTCCTGTGCCTCTGGTCCTGTGTCATTGCATTGTATCGCATCCCCATCAGTACATGTCACTCCTAGACTTGCCGTCGAAGTACAGACGCACGTGCACGTAGCTACGTGTGTGCTGTGCGATGTGCGCTTTGCGTTGGCTGGCGTTTGCCTGGACACTTCAACAGCGTCCCTAGTCCTTTGGGGGGGGGGGGGGGGCGAAGCAGGGGGGAGGGAAGTGACTGAGGTAGCAGTTACTGATTGGAAGCTAATGGGGAAAGGAACAGCGAGGGATAGGGAAAGTAGTGCAAATGTGGTGTGGCGTGACCGGGATGGATGTTGGAGTTAGCTCGACTCAGTCCGCGTGCGTGTGCCTGCATGTCCCCTCACCTGTGCCCAGCCTGTGCCTGTCCGTGAAAGTAAGCGGACGCGGACGCATCCGCGGATGCCGTCGGCCCCTATACAGTCAGCAGTGGTACGTCGCCGCGGGTCTGGCCGTAGAGCCTGTCGGGGTTGCTTTTGGGGGCAATAAGGCTGCTAGAAGCATACCGAAGGCTACTAGCCTTTGGTGTGCTACTAGAAGCACTATAGTGCTACGTAAAGACACTGGTTCATTTTCCATGGGGTGGGTGGGTGGGGGTGAGGTATGCCCCTCCCTCACCTTGCCCCGCTGCCCACCCCGAATTTTGCACCAAGTCAGTCGTCACACAATGTCTGGCCGTCCTATGGGCTGTCCGAAGCCGGGATCAGGTCTCTAGACTCCCTTAGACCATGTCACTAACTCACTATCATGAGACTGAGTCCTGGCGATTCCCTACTTCCCATCCCCTATCCAAATCGAAGGATCTAGCAGCATTTTTGCCCCAATAAGCAACCCCGACAGGCTCCAACTTAGGATCCTCAAATCACCTAGGTGCCGTAAGAAATTTAGCACTTGTGCTACAAGTAGCCCCTTCAATAAAAGCCTTTACCCCACCCTGTCGGAAGAGACTAGCGGGATCACACACTCTAAAGGCATCTCCCGAGGTACCGAGAGTTGAACATGGATTTCTAGAATATTCCAAGTATCCAACACCATTTTTGGTGGACGTCTATTTAAACCACTTACCTCCACGTTACACCAAGTCACCAACCCAGGAATGGTTGGATAAAGTATATGCTGATAAGAATGTCTTGACTGATGTCGTTAGTACGTTCCTGCTAAAGACGGATACTCGGAGAGCATCCTTAAAGGCTGCAGCCATGTAACCAAGTTAAAATTTGTGAATGTAAGATTGTTACAACGGCATAGGCTCGATAGAGGAGAAGATACTATTAAGCGCAACAGGCACAATCATATAGAATAGAGTTGTGTACTGCAGGGCACTGCAGTCACATTCAGGCCACAGCTAGCCTGTGGCCTGGCGGCAGGCAACACGGTACCAGGAGGGAAAGGTACCGGTGTGCATTATGCCGACTCAGAGACTGATATATAAATCAGTCAATAACATCCCCCCCAATTCAAGGTATTCTTGAGCTCAAGAATTCCTGGAATTAACTGAGGGGCATAAGAAAATTTAAAATATAAAAGCTAGGGAGACTTAGGGAATTTCTAGTAGCTGAAAGGGAGAAATCACTTTAGCAGGGGTCTTCGAAGAAATGTCAGTCTTCTGGGGTAGCTGGCTAGGTAAGTGACACTGCAGGTAGGCTGCAGGCTAAGTAGCAGAAAGGCTGCTGAGAAGGTGCAAGGAAACTGCAGGTAAGCTGCAGGCTAGGTAGCAGAGAGGCTGCTGAGAAGGTGTAAGGAAACTGCAGGTAGGCTGTGTTATTGACTGATTTATATATCAGTCTCTGAGTCGGCATAATGCACACCGGTACCTTTCCCTCCTGGTACCGCGTTGCCTGCCGCCAGGCCACAGGCTAGCTGTGACCTGCACGTGACTGCAGTACCCTGCAGTACACATCTCTATTCTATATGATTGCGCCTGTTGCGCGAAATAGCATCTTCTCCTCTATCGAGCCTATGCCGTTGTAACAATCTTACATTAACAGGTTATGTGCGCCATCTTTAGACGCTAACGAAGAACAGCCGCTGATTTCCGCGCTCGGATTCAGTTCCCCTCTGACTTGTCGAAGGCCCGAGTTTTAACTAAGCACCTGGACTCCCTGTGCGAATCCTACTTCCCGCTGCTCCGCCTGCCGCTTCCTACCAAGAATCCTTGGATCTGCCACTGCGTCCTACGACTGGAGCAAGCAAGAGCGACCACAAGTCACCGAAATCTATTAAGTGAGTATAGGACGACGCCCTCACCGAGACCCACACAGTGCTGTATTGATATCAGACGATCAATTTGTCTACGTCTCCAGCTTAACAGAAGCTTCTGTCGTCGAACATTGCCGCTTGGCAACGTTCACCCCTCCGGTAATCCGCTGGATCCCTTTGGATCGCCGATTCCCACACACACTCCATCCCCTCTCCCCCTGCCCCGCCCTCGTAACTCCCCCTCTCCCACCACTCCGACTTACAACGCCAAGACTCCTACGCAGAAGACCTCACAATGCAACCGCCCAGAATATTCACTGGTAACAACCTATACACCTGGCGCAGCGCCAGGCAGAATATCCTCCTTGCCCTCAAATCAGATAGGGATACCATTGCCATTGCTTTCGACTGCCAACAAGCGGTCGTCGCTGGCGAGCCTAATGACTCTGATGGTTACCCTGCTGATGATGTTACTTACCCTCCTGTTGCGGCTGCTGACCCGGCTGCTCCGGCTGCCCCTAGGATTGGTGTCCCCAACAGGATCTCGACCTGGAAGAATAACAAGGCCTTCAAAGTCATCATAGATCATGTATCAGATGGCATCCAGCAGGCCATTCATGCCAACACAGATATGGCCACTAGAGCCTTCAGGTTTCTAGATGCCCTGTACTCTGAGGATGGCAGCAGACTAGAGCATACCACCCTGACTGCCATAATGGGATTATGTATGACATCTACTGAATCCCTGCAGACTTACCTCTCCAGGGCAGCTGATCTGTACTCCCAGATTCCCAAGATACAAGGCCTCCACATCGTCTCTACCAGCACCTTCCTGAACCTCATTGTCAGGGGACTGAACTCCCGCCCTGAATATGATGGTTACATCAATCAGTTCAACCCTACTGCTATTACCACCTTTTCCATGCTTCAAAGTGCCCTCTTCAACTGGTGCTTAGTGAAGCAAGTTGACTCTGCACCATCTCCCGAAGAGGCTGAGCTGGCAGCTGCAGCCTACTGGGCCAGGAAGCCCTTCAACAGCAAGCACCTCCCATTCAGAGACAGGACCATCAACAAGAAGATGACCTGCTGGAACTGTGGGGGAATAGGCCATAGCTCCAGAGAGTGCACCAGTGAGGACACTGATCTGGCTTTCAGGCCAGCAGACTCAGACGAAGCTGACCATGGATCTAAGTCACCTCCCAAGAACAGATCAGGAGATGACAAAGATCCTGACGACAAGAAGACCCACAAGAAGACCAGTCCAGACAGGAGGCGTCCAAGAAGATACCCAAGCAGGGGACGCCATGCCCATGTTGCTGATGGTGATCAGTCCACTTCCAACTCTGACAGTGAGGGTGAAGAACACAACTTCCTGTCCCTGGCACTGGATGAGGACAACCTTCAGCCCATGAGATTTGTTACACCAACCAGAGGCAAGTCTGTTTCATTTGCCTTGCCACCTGACCCCCTGGCTAATACAGCATTCTTTGGACAAATAAGTGCTGATGATGAATGCACTATAGAAGATGGAGAAGTTTTCCAGGCAGCACTGCAGACAGAATGGATCATAGATACTGCAGCACACTCCCATGCAACAAGTAACATCTCCCATCTGCATGACATTCAGGACCTCCCACAGCCTATTAGGCTGCAGCTGGCAGATCAAGACTCTCCACCCATCCTCTGCAAGCAGATAGGGAAGGCCAAGATCAAGGGCCATGGCAGGACTCTGATCATCCTGAACAATGTACTTCTTGCTGACTGCAACATGCCCAACATCATTAGCATTCATGCAGCCACCAGCCTGTGCCCAGACCTCCAAGTTCACCTGTCCAAGACTCAAGCCACACTCTCCATCCCAAGACCATCTGGTACTAAACTGCTCCTCTAATGCCCCAAAAGACATGGACTCCACCTCACCCAAACTTCACCAGTCCCTGCCAGAAACCCCTCTATCCCTGTGGACTCTACTATTGTCTACATCATGATGGTTACCAAGCCTCCATCAACTCACACTGACTCTGAAACAGGGCAGTACCCACCCACTCATGAGACCTCCCCCAGTAGAGCTGATCAAGACTGCAAGGACACCCCCTCTACCTCTGCACCGTCTGCACCCCACACTGATTCTGAGATAGGGCAGTACCCACCCACTCATGTGGAGGCAGACCAGGACCTCCCCTCTACTTCTGCTCCATCTGCACCCCACACTGATTCTGAGATAGGGCAGTACCCACCCACTCATGTGGAGGCAGACCAGGACCTCCCCTCTACTTCTGCTCCATCTGCACCCCACACTGCTCCTGAGATAGGGCAGTACCCACCCACTCATGTGGAGGCAGACCAAGACCACCAGGACTTCCCATCTACTTCTGCTCCATCTGCATCCCACACTGTTTTTGAGATAGGGCAGTACCCACCCACTCATGTGGAGGCTGACCAAGACCTCCAGGACCATCCTCCCACTATCTGCCAGTCCCATTCCCCTTTCACTGCAGACAACCTGGCAGCCTCTGATGATCCTGACAGTGATGACATGCCAGAGCTCATCCATCCGGAGGTACACAAGCCCCAGGATGACCCTGGACTAGGAGTAGATGACCCTCCAGAAACCACTCCAGCCCTCCAACAACAGCTGGACAACCTGAGCCTACAGAGAGCCAGAGCAGAGATGGAACTCCTCAGTGACCAGATCAGGACCAACTATGAGGAATATGATGGCCCCATAGATGGGGACGGGCCACTCAAGCCATCTGATCTGGACACAGCAACTACCTGGGACCAATGGATACTGGTCAACAGGTCACCAGACATTGGACTATCACTGGGAGAAGTTAATCAGAATGTCAACCACATCCACTTCTCCAACAACTCCAGCCTTAGTCTCACACGATTTGGATGCACCCTCCACCACCTGAACAGCAGGCCTGCTTCACCAGCTTTCAACATTCAGCCCAGGCCTCCACTGTCCAAACTCATCACAGCATTCACCAGCAAGTTCCCTACCCTGCTGGCTTCTGAAAAGGAACAGTTCCCACACAGGTCAATGCACAAGGAGCCATCTGATGCCTACAGCCCTATCATCAAGCACAATAGCAGACTCCAGCAAATGGTGCAAGCCTACCCCACTGTTTCTACCACAGCCAGACCCACTCTACAGTGGGCCATTTGCCTCCAAGCTGCCATGGTCAATGCACATGCTCACACCCTCTCATTCAGACATAAGATGATCATGGACCCCAGGAGCTGTGCATATCCTGGAGGCAAAGTGCTATGTGTCAACCACCTCAGCATGGACTGGAGCCCCATGGACTTCACCTTTATCAACATCCTTAGCCCCCCCAGCCTAGCTCCCAAGTCATTTGACCAATTCCTTGCCCAGATCTGCCAGCAACTTGACCTTGATGGCTTCCCCAGCAAGCCAGGCACTTAATCCAGTTACAAACATTGCTCTTCATCTGTTGGAATAGACTTGAACACTCTAGAATTGTTTAGATTACCTGCCTCCTGTAGAGGTTGTTACCGGTGAATATACGGGGAGTTTGCATGGTGAGGTCTTCTGTGTAGGAGTCTTGGCGTTGTAGGTCGGAGTGTTGGGATAGGGGGAGTTACGAGGGCGGGGCAGGGGGAGAGGGGATGGAGTGTGTGTGGGAATCGGCGATCCAAAGGGATCCAGCGGATTACCGGGGGTTGAACGTTGCCAAGCGGCAATGTTCGACGACAGAAGCTTCTCTTAAGCTGGGGTCGTAGACAAATTGATCGTCTGAGATCAATACAGCACTGTGTGGGTCTCGGTGAGGGCGTCGTCCTATACTCACTTAATAGATTTCGGTGACTTGTGGTCGCTCTTGCTTGCTCCAGTCGTAGGACGCAGTGGCAGATCCAAGGATTCTTGGTAGGAAGCGGCAGGCGGAGCAGCGGGAAGTAGGATCCGCACAGGGAGTCCAGGTGCTTAGTTAAAACTCGGGCCTTCGACAAGTCAGAGGGGAACTGAATCCGAGCGCGGAAATCAGCGGCTGTTCTTCGTTAGCGTCTAAAGATGGCGCACATAACCTGTGAATGTAAGATTGTTACAACGGCATAGGCTCGATAGAGGAGAAGATACTATTAAGCGCAACAGGCGCAATCATATAGAATAGAGATGTGTACTGTAGGGCACTGCAGTCACGTGCAGGCCACAGCTAGCCTGTGGCCTGGCGGCAGGCAACACGGTACCAGGAGGGAAAGGTACCGGTGTGCATTATACCGACTCAGAGACTGATATATAAATCAGTCAATAACAAAATTCAACTAGGGCTGATGTCTACTAAGATGTACGGTAGGGGGGTCCTGGGCAAACGTCTCCCTGACTGGCTACGCCCCTCCACTATTACTGTAGCGGACTGGAAGAGAATGAGACTTGACCTTGCCGTCCTACCTGACATGTCTGATAAAGACCCTCTCCTACCTGTATGTCTGATAAAGAAATCTGGGTTCTTGAGCTTGGATACTGCTCTGATACCAACCATGCTACTAAGTTTATCACTAAACGCGCCCAGCATGTTGAATTAGTAAATGGCCTTAGATCGGCTGGATACCTCGTTCACTATGAAGTTATCACTGTTGGAACAACTGGTACTATTCCAACCTCTTTTTTGACTTCTATGACCACTCTTGGACTTCAGAGATCATGTGCCCTCAAACTGGCGGACACAGTCCACTCCCACACCATTACTAGCTTTCAGAGTATTTTACAGTGCAGACGTTTTATGGAAGCACACCCTGGGTCGATACCCGGGGACTAGCACACAGACCGTCCCCCCTATCAGGTTTTGTCTTGCCAGCTGCATTGTGTTGGTGCTTTCCAACCGGCGTGAAAAACCCCCGTATTAAGCTGCACTGGCAAGATGTGGCTACGGTGGCTGCCGGTCAG
Organism: Chlamydomonas sp. ICE-L; assembly: GCA_013435795.1. Lineage (NCBI taxonomy): Eukaryota > Viridiplantae > Chlorophyta > Chlorophyceae > Chlamydomonadales > Chlamydomonadaceae > Chlamydomonas > Chlamydomonas sp. ICE-L. The sequence goes on from JACBWV010000223.1 coordinate 10,381,637, forward strand.
GCATCGGTGGTAATTCTTTTTACTGAGATGGCCCTACGGTGACTATAGCTAGCTCCGGCTTACGCTATGGTGTCCTTAACTTCACGTCCTGTGAGTAACGGTTTTACATGGATGTAACAATTTCAATTTCAATTTCAATTTCAATTGTACGGTAGTGGTTTTCAATCTTCAAGATACTCGGGGATAGCGTGCCCAAATCATCGTGTAGTGTGCATGGTTGGGCAGAACTGGGATTTCCTTTCTTATTGCACTACAAATGAGGCGAATGGGAGGTCCGGTGGATTTCTTTTTTGAATTTAACTCAACGTTTCTTGCCACATTTATTTTTAATGTAACGAGATATTCTCATCGTATGAATGACTCGGAGGTTATCAACCTTCTCATATTAGAGTCATTAAGAAGCAATAAAGCAGTGAGGCTACAAGCAAGCAAGCAAGCAAGCAAGCAAGCAAGCAAGCAAGCAAGAAAATGAAGCAACTGTAGCAAGAAAGCGTTAATTTCCACAAAGTTTTCAGTCCATAACATATAAGAATTAGCAGGCAGAATGGGCCGGGCCGGGGGGCGGGGGGGGTAAAATCCTCCCTTTCACTTAAATGTTTTTTCCCTCCAGTATGTCACCACTCACCTCACCAGGGCTGTTTAAAGCCCTAATTTACGGGGCACTCTAGCCCCCCCCCCCCCCCCCCCCCCCCTGTTGACGATAGATGTGCCTCGAGCCACATGGTGGCGTTAGCCATACTGAGGTGCCAAGGGACGAGCCGGGAAATGGCTACGGGCCCGTGGTTGTTTTTCCAACATGGGTATTGTTTTCCCAGGAAAGAGTAACTTAGTGTTCGTTATCTTTAACAGCGCTATTCTAGACGCTGCCGTGCTACTGCTTTGTAAATCTGTTATAGTTCTGTTGCTTCGTAGCACCTGATTACATAGCAAGCCTTGTGCTATTTAGTATTGAGAGTGTTTTTCTATCTTGTAACAGCTTGTAACAATAATCAACCTAGCGATCAGTTCTGGTATGCAACGAGAGCCGATTGGCACAATTTGTCTGACAGATTGCTCTCGTTACCATAGCCATATCTGAGGGGCCGCTGCTCCTATCGGGGAGTTAATAAGCAGATGCTTCGTGACAAAAAAAACGTCCAGCTTGTTATTGTGACATTTTGATCACCTGCAGCCACCGAAGAACCCAGAGGTGACTGCATGGGGACTAGAATCCCGACAAGCAACTTGCGCGAAGTTTCCCAGAAGAGATGCTTGCACCTGAAAAATTGTCGGTCTGACACAGGTCTGCCAGGTCGAAATTTCGAAGGTTCGAAGCAGAGTTTCCCTTCCCGGCCCTCTTGCCCACCTCGCTCCCCCCGCCCAAAGTCGGATGATGCAGGGTCCGGGTCGAAATCGTAGGCCCCCTCCTCGTCCCCCCCCCCCCCCCCCCCCCCCCCCCCCCCCCCGCCCCCCCTGCCCACCTCGCTCCGGGACGCCGCTCCTCTGCCCCTCAGGGCCTGGCAATATGAACCGTACTTCGGCGTCCACGCCTACACAGAGCCCTGCCCCAGTGCTAGTCTGTCTAAATCCACGCAAAATTGCGAACGATTTATTTCGTCCTCTTTCTCGGCCACAACTTGCCGACTGATTGCTTGCCCAACTTCTACCAGTTTCAACTTTCTCTTCCGAAATTTCAGAAATGAACGCTCTGCACATGCGTCTCCCCTCTGCTGGTCATGTTAGGTGTTTGACGAACTCGAAGCACCGCGTTATTGCGATCGCCCGTCAGGTAGGACAACGAAGCCGGAGACGAGTGTTCGATACTTTTGAAACATACAGTAACCGCTTTTCGTATTTCCCCAGCCTTGGACCGCTCGCAAGATCGCTCGCCACTTTGTTGCCAAGGTGCGTCGCTGATGCCTGTTTGGAATGCCCGAATCTAGCTCTCAATCTCATCGGTAAGCATCTTTAGTAGACACGCACCTCCCTGCACGACAGGCAGCAAGCCACAAATGGGCATCTATCCATAGCACACTACAAAATGCCGCTGGCATAGAGCAGCATCGACATAACGAGGGTTGCTGAGCTGAATCGGGACTGTTGTGTTTGCATGAATATTCTCGCGAGGGTGTTCGACCTTCCTAGCAGTTGCCTCTAGGGTTTTTATTACATGACATTCCCCTCCTCCTCCCTTTCCCTTCCTTTCCTTGTAGAACAAAGGCTACTATACCACACTCATGCGTATAGATTGCAATTGCATAGGTTTAGACAGAATAAAACATGTCAAGGTACCTTCATGTTCATGGCCTAAGCGTACGAGGGATGATGGCATATAACCGCAGCTAACTCCAGGTAGAACCTAAACATCTATAGGTTTGTAGATTATTAAATCCTGTAGATGCTTAGGTTTTACTAATCTAAACCTACACATCTGCATACACCTAGATTACAGTAAGTGGTTCAACGTCCTCTTCAGGCCAGTGTTTTTCTTTTCAGCTATAAGCAGCAGCTTCTAGGCAGCTCCCCTGACTGGCTATTCAGCCAAAGCTGACGCAGCCTATTGTGTCTCGAATCTGACATAATCCACTGTCCAGAACTGTCAACATCTTGGGGCTTACCTGGTGGCTGAGTGAAACACCTTAACCTACCCGCTTAGGCTTATATTGGTAGTAGTCAGCTCCCCTGACTGGCTATTTAGCCAAGCCTAACGCAAGTGAGTGCACCCAGAAGCTGTCACAATCAGCTGCCCAGAAGTGCCGAGATATTGGGTGTAGCACAATGGCTGGCTCAGGGAGCTACCTAGAAGCTACTACAAATGCCGATAAGAAAAGCCCTACCACCTACAGGAGCCCACAAGTATATACAATATATGCAAGTAATACCTGTGCCGATTCTCGCACCCAGCCCCCGCCCTACTTAAACGTAAACTTGAAATTGGTTACATAGCTTCAGCTAGGGTTAACGTCGCATGAAGGAGTCCCTACCGCCTGGAGGGTGACACTTACTATGTCTGCCATGGTGACTTTCCCCAGCTGCGTCGTACGAGAGGGTCCCCTTAACGCCACACCCATCCAGGCGTTATCCTTTTTCTCCAGCCAGGGTTGTTCAAGGGTACTTCAGAAGTTACGTTTCAAGGATTGGATTGTAACATGCTTTTTCAGCTACCTGCCCACCGTCTTTCAATTCCAAGTCCCCCCCGTGCGCTACCCACGGAAACCAGGGAGCATACTAAGCAGATTAGATAGTTTAAACTTGAACTTGGTTACATAGCTTAAACTTCAACTTAGGGAACAGCCAGGGTTGTCCAGGGGTACTTCAGAAGTTGTGTTCAAGGATTGGATTGTAACATGCTTTTGGGCAGAGCCCCCTCTTCAAGGGGGCGGGAGCCCTCAGAGTTACCCCGTTGTCTGTCTGTGCGACCGACCGACCGACCGACAAAAAATTGAAGCCTGACAAGTCAGCCAACTGCCTCATAAGAAATTGGCTTCGGTCAGCTCCAGTCCGTTGCCACCTTTCGTTCCATTGCCAACACACTCCGCCAATTTTCCGGGACGCTTGCGAAGCTACATAGGACTTTCAGCCTTCAACCAGCTGCTTACTGTCTTTCAATTCCAAGTCCCCCCGTGCAATACCCACGGAAACCAGGGAGTATACTGAGCAGATTAGAGAGTTTAAACTTGAACTTTAATTTGAACTTGGTTACATAGCTTCAGCCAGCAATTTAGCGACTCACCGTCTCTCGCAGTATAAATAAATTCGCCTGGAAAATGTCAACGTGAACAATTTACCCCCCTTTCTTCTTCTCGCCTTAAGCCCCCGCCCAACCCAACTATCATGCACTCCAGTCCTATCCTATCCAATCCAATCCTCTCCAGCCCACTCCACTCCACCACACTCCCCACTCCAATCCACTCCACACTCAATTCCACACCACACTCCACTTCACTCCTCACACCAATCCACTCCACCCCACTCCACCCCACTCCACACACCACTCCACCCCACCACTCCACTCCACTCCACTCCACTCCACTCCACTCCACTACACGCCACACGGCTATCCATACCAGGCCCAATCCACGCAACCACGCTAAGCCAGCCCACTCCACTCACATCCTAATCCAACTCCAGGCCAACCCGGGACCACCACGCCACCGCCACCGACCCCACGCACACACGGCAAGCCACGCCACCGACCCCAAGCAACACGCCAAGCCACGCCAGGCCACCAGACCCCACCCACTCCTAAATAAGCCAAGCCAAGTCCAAGCCACGGCAGACACCAGACCCCCCACGGCCACACGCCAACACCGCACACCCTACCCCCACTCCACACCGCCAATCCACGCACCGACCCCCCTTACCACGTCACCCCAGCCACACTCCCAAAGCCACTCAATACGCACTTCCATCCCACCTACGCACTCCACACTCCAATCCACTTCACCCTACCCCACTCCACTCACCCCACTCCACGCCCACTCCACAATACACTTCATTCACCCTACCCAACTCCACACGACAATCCATCCACACTGTTACCGCGCACTGCCCACCCACCCTTACCCCACTCCACACTGCAGACGACTACAAGTACACGTCCACGCACCCTTCACCCGACAGGTCCACACTCCAAATCCACCTCCCCACCTTCCCCCCACGTCCACACGGCCACCCAACAAACTCCACTTGTGCACACTCCATCAAAATCCAACTACCACGTCCATCGCCAACACACTCCACTCCACCGTCCACTCACTGCCACTCAACGCCACTCGCATACGCCACCAACGCACACTCCCAAGCGAACCATCAGCATTCACTCTAATCCTATCTTAACACTTGTCAATCCACTCCGCCCGCGGCTACCACTGCCCACTCCAGCGCTCCACTCAATCACATTCTTCCGCCACTGTACACTCGCACTGCGCAATCACCTTCCACTCAACCCAACAAATCCACGCCACGCCAACACTACCAATCCAGCCGACACGCCCATCCACGTCGACTGCACGTCCACGCACTCCACTCCACTTAACAGTCCCACTCTCCACTCCGCCACTCAGACATACTCCGACTCCACTCATCTGTGCCGCCACTCCAATGCTATCACACACCACCATACTCCCCATGTATGCACGTAACTCCGACACCCACTTCGCACATCCGCCACTCCAACCAACGGCACCCATTCAGAATCTCATACTCGCTACACGCCGCGAAGCCTGCCAGCCAAGCCAAGTCCATCCACGCATCCCTACCAACTCCACCCACTCCAAGCCAGGCCACCCCACTCCATGCCACAGGCCAAGCCAGCGTCACTGCCACTCCCACTCCACCCCACTTCACTGCCCACTCCAATCCACTCATCAATCCACTCCACCCTACTCCACACTCCACTTCACTCCACACTCCACCTCACTCCACTCCACGCTTTGAGTCACGCATGTGCACTGCCCAATGTAGGCGTCTGGGTCAGAGGAGCCACTCCACTCCACCCCACTCCACAGTCCAATCTGCTCCACACTCCACCCCATTCCACTCCACCTCACACCTTGAGACAGGCATGTGCACTGCCCAATGTAGGCGTCTGGGTCAGAGGAGCCACTCCAATTCACCCCACTCCACAGTCCAATCTGCTCCACACTCCACCCCATTCCACTCCACCCCACACCTTGAGACAGGCATGTGCACTGCCCAATGTAGGCGGCTGGGTCAGAGTAGCCACTCTACCTGAATCCAATCCAATCCACCCCACTCAACTCTCCACTCCACTCCACTCCCCTCTCCAATCCACCTAACTCCACTCCACCCCACCCCACTCCACTCCACTCCACACTTTGAGTCAAAATCTATATCTAAACAAAATAAGTCCACTTACCAACGTAGGCGGCTGGGTCAGAGGAGCCAACACCCCACTCCACTCCACACTCCAATCCAATCCACCCCACTCCACCCCACTCAGGCAGCTGGGTCAGAGGAGCCAACACCCAGCAGTGAGGTAACTACTAGCAGTCAAAAGGTACCCCTTTATTTTGTTGTTTTGTGCACATGGTTTGTGTGTTTGTTCCTAAGTTGTTGTTTGTTGCTAACTGGTAATGTGTGTTTTTGTTCTAATGTTGTTGTTGTTGATTTTTTTAATGGTAATGTGTAGTAGTTTTGTGTACTTAAAGTTGGTTGTGTATCCTCCATGCTTGTATGTGTGCCTTGTGATACGTGTTGTTGTCCGCCCGTAACTTGAGATTGCGTTGTACGTGATAAAGGTCTGTTGTTTTGTTGCTTTATGGTTGTATTGTGTCGTAGCGTTGAGATAATATTGTCGCGGTTTGGTGATAAACAGTGACAGCGTGCTTGCTGTATTGAGTAGTTTGTGATTGTGATTAATGGCTGAGGGTGCTGCCCGGTAACCGTTTGAGCCCGGTGATTACATGGGTGATGCGTGTGCCTCGTGGATATATGTTTGTTGTGGTGTATCAAGGCTTGTGTTTGTGAGTACAGCGGACTGTGTTGTTGGG
>JACBWV010000223.1:10396049-10458453 GCA_013435795.1 Chlamydomonas sp. ICE-L
GGAGTGCCGGGCTTGAAGCGAGGGGGTCAGGGAGCTCAGCTTCATACAGGAGCGTGTAATATGAAAGAATTAAGGGGCACTTTCCTGTTGCTTATCCGGAGAAACATAGTACGCACGGGGAAAATAACACCGATATGCTGTTATATTGAGGCGAGCAAGTTTGGAGGGAGGGAGAGGTGAGCGGTGGAGGCGGTCAGGACCCAGTTTGTGGTGTTTATAATTTGTGTAAGGTGATAAAGAGTCTTAGTGCTGACCGGTGATCCCATGGGGTGACCAGTCATGGTAATAGATGCCGTCATGGAATGGGATTCCTGAGTATCAAGGTATTGCCGTGGAGGGAGAAAAGTGTATGTGTTTTGTCAGAAGTTCGTGTCATTCCAGAAATTGTTATGTCAGTTTTTTTTTTAATATTTCCAGCCTGGCGGGCTAGGGACATATACTTAGTTGCTTTGCGGGATATGAGAGAGAGATTCTAGAGTGGTCTGGGGAATTTGATTATTAGGAGAGCTCTCTTGAGGATTCCGAGTGACCTTGGTCGTTCATGGACTGGGTAGGGCGTTGCAGTAATCTGGTTGTCATTCCATGAATAGAGGCACCCCTAGTCGCCTCTGTTTCGGGAGGTTGAGTGCTCGTGTCGGAAAAGATCTGGAAGGAGCAACAGAGTTTACTAGACCGGTTTTTAATATCTGCTCGTCAATTGACGTGAAGGGCGGGATGAGAAAAGGGAGCTACGATCCATGGGGTATTTATAGCTGCTCTGGCACATTTGAAATTATGCGGAACATTGGTGGGGTTGGCCCTGTAGTTTACTTTGGGGAGATACCAGCCGTATTGTGAAGGTGTCAATAGTCGTAGAGGGGTTTTCCAAGTGAAGGGGAGTGAGATGGTGAACCCCCAATGTTTGTAGGCTTGGGCAGGCGGCTGTAGGTAGCGAGATTTGCCTAGTGGAATTTGTTATCTAGCCGTTGGGTGGAAGTGGTGTTGTGAGTAGTTTTGAAAGGGGTGGATGTGTGGAGTTATCCACTGCCACAAACCTTTGGTGGCGGTAAGGAAGAATGCCCGACCAGAGGCGAAAAGTTTGACTTTACCACCTTGAGCGAAGGTCCTCTATGCCGGGTTATGACAGCAGTGTCCATCACATATAAACCCGAGCGGCTGGTGTGGGGGTGCATCTGCTGTTTTGGGGGTAGGGATGCTGCTCTGTATCCCGTCCCCAGAACGGAGCCGCTGTGTAGGGGTTCAGAAAGATAATGAAGGAGTAGGGGGGATAGAGTAATCCCCCTGGAGGGCCCCTAGTGATGGGTGGGGGAGAGCCAGGGTATTGTTAAGGAGAATATGTGTATAGAGTTTTGTGAGAGTCGTTAATAAGTGTTCGATATGTCGTGGGGTACCAAGCGGTGTATGATGCAGAGAGTTTTTGGTGATCAATCATGTTAAAAAGCAGAGCGAAAGTCGAATAGGCAGCATAGAGTTCCCTGGTGAAGAGGCACAGGCGTCCCAATTGTGGAGTAAGGATTCAAAGGTTGTCTATAGGTCCTTTTTTGGTCTTCTCATGATGAGGTGCAGTTCCGGTGGAGGCACATAATAATTCCTTAGGGATGCCGGCTGGCCAGGGCGGTGTTGGGACAATAGAAGTTTCCTAATACAGTCCGCATAGTGGTTAGGAGGATAGAAAGGTTAGGGATAGGCAGTGTTTGTATGGATTGGCTGGAGTTTTCCAAGTGGTAGTTGTCTGTGTTTATTTCCATGGGGGGGTGGTGGCGTGTCCGTGTAAAGTCATCGAGATGGGTGGAGTGGGAGGTAAGAGTTTTTTCCCATAGTTTAGTCATAACTTACAGGAGACCCTGGGTGCTATGCGAGTGTTGTGTGTTGATGCGTCCATAAGAGCAGGTGGGTGTGGTGTGTGGTGATTTTCAGGCAGAAAATATACACTTGAGTTTGTCGTGCGGGTGTACTGAGGAGCGGCGGCCGAATTTTCTTATGGAGGCGGTGCTCTCCTCCCTCTTTGAGTGCAACCTGCATGTGACGTAATTCTGTCAACTTGTTTAATATCAGCAGTTCAGAGAGCCAATTGTCTCGAGGCGTAAATTTTGAAGTGCTGTTGTATTTTAATTTTAGTGGTAGGTGAGGGGCCCTGCCGTGTGAATGTGCGTCTAAGGTTCCATGGAGTGTTGTTGGCAAGGGTTGGAATTTCGGAGTGCTTTAATGGGGGTTATATGGAGTTAAGTCTTCTGTAGGTTTTGCAGGTGGGCGTGGAGAAGGGTGGCCTGTGTACTAGGCTTGGTAGGCAGGTATCAGCAGGATGTAGAGAGCTTGGTGAAGATGACCATGAGATGAATGTGTCATGCTGGTAAGGGCTCTGGTATGGTGGCGTTGAGTTCTTGTCTAATAGATATGAGGTGGGGCAAGTTGGCTCGGCTCCCAGTAAAGTTGTGTGCTATATAGGCCAGGCTTTATCTATGTTAATGTTGGTGGCGGATGATTGGGAATTGATTAGAGATGGCTTCTTGAGCGGTGGGCCGGTCCTGTTGCTGGAGAAGCTGCAGTTGAGGTGGTTGAGGGTGATGGTGGTTATGGCAAGGTCGTAGGGGGAAGAGAGAGGAGGTAATGGTGGCCAGGGTCCAGTGGTCCCAGTGTTCTCCCATGGGTGGGCAGTTTCTGTGCATTGTCTGTCAAACCAGGTTGCAGTTGGGGGGGTGATGAAAGGATGTCATCATCCTTCTACTTAGGAAGTGTGTCTGAGTACTGTGGTGACTGGGACGGTTTGATGGTGAATCGATCTTTATTCAAGGTGTGGGATAGTGTGGCTGGTCCTCCAGGGTGCTGATTGTGTATGCTTCGATCGTAAGGTAGAGCGGCATTCCAGTCTCCCCCTGCAATAATAAGTGATAAGAGGGGTTTTGGGGATATAATGTAGTGAATGTGTTCATAAATTCGGGCTCTTTTTGGCAGGGTCATTGCAGGGCATGTAGACGCCTAAAATGTGGGTAGTGTTGTTAATAGTTTGATGAGTGAGATGACCAGCTATGTCAGTGGGGACTTCATGTTTAATTGGATGTGTAGTAAGAGTCTTTTTTATAAGTGTGATAACTCCAGCTGAGCGGGTTACAATGTTGTCTGCATTGGTAGCTTGCTTAATGGTTTTGCTGCTTGATGAAAGTGGTAGTCAGATAGGTCTTGTTTGATCATATTAATTATACCTGTGTTGTTAGAGGTGAGTTTTGTTTCGGTGGAGAATAGCAATGTCTGGCTCATTAGTTCGAATATGGTCGTAGAGTGTTTCCCAGGATGAGAAGATGCCTCTGCAGTTGGAAGTGATAATGTTAGTGAGATAGAGTGCAGTTTGCTGCTGTTGAACAGGATATGAGGTAGTGTGGGTTATTTTAATCTTTTCGTTGGAAGGGTTTTTGTGGTGAGTCTGGGGGGAGTAGGTTTCTTGGTAGGAGGTTTCTGCTCCAACGATCCTGCTCTGGCGCATCTTGTTGCTGTCGGGTATGGCAGGTCTAGTAGGGATAGGAAGGTTAGTCTTGGGAGGTTGAGTTGTATCCCTGGGTGTTTTTTTTTGGTGGTCGGTGATTTATGTGTAGAGTTTGAGTGGAGGGAAGTGGGGTTGCAACGGGTAGAGGTTCTTTTAGGTTTCTTAGATTTGGGAGGCTCCTCATCATCAGAGACAAGGTCTACAGTTTCTGTAGGAGCTGGGGGCTCTGTAGGATCTGCAGGGTGAATGTGATCTGTAGGGTGTGGAAGGTCTGAGAGAAGTTGTTGAAGTTGTGAGGTGTCTGTAAGATCCATCTGGTCTGTAAGAACTATCTGGTCTGAGGAGTCGGTTTAGCATTGTGAGTAAGAGTGGTAGGTAGGTCTATAATGATAGTTTTGAGTTGGGATGTTTGGGTTCATAGTAAATTTCAGCTGGAAAAGTTGAGGGCAGGGTATAGTCCAGATGGTCTGTAAGGGTGTAAATGTGCCCTGAAGATGTTGCCAGTCAGGAGGCTTCATGGGATAGGGGCCTTCAGAGTTCATATCCCACCACTCACCGTCCAGTTGCTTAATGGCCTTAGCATTGTCCATATCCAGATTGATAATGTAGGAGGAAGCAAGAGCAGTGGTAGGGATGCGTTGTAGGATCTGCATCTGTGAGTGCCCAGCATGATACCTTCAGAGTAGGTCAGTGAAGTCCCTGCGATTTCTGTGTGGGGGCTAATATGGTGGGGAATGTATCTTGGGTTGGTGTGCTTAGTAAGGAGGCCAAGGTGAGATTTGTTAGAAGAAAGGTAGAAATTAATAAGATTGCTAGAATAGTTACCAGTGAGACTATCATAGTGCCCTTCTAGGGTCCATTGTTGGCACGTATAGTTGCGCACATGAGTGTCTAATTTTACAGAAAAGTCTAGGATTTCGTCAAGATCAAGAGCTTTGTACCCCAGGTAAATGTTGATGGAGTGTATTGGCAGTTGGAGTCGATTGGGGTTCCCAATATGGGAGATTGGTGCGGTGGGTGGTCTGGGTTGTTTGTACGGGGGGGGTGGGGGTGGTGGCTTGGTCCTCCTCCATGGGGTCCTCCGGGAGGTCCTCCTCCATAGGGTTGATGGGGTTGTGATCTAGCCATGCTTCATTGGGTTGTCCTGGTTCTAGTGTATAGGTGTGGCCCTGGATGCTCGCCCATTTACGAGGGGTGTTCAGGAGAATGGGTTGGTGTTAGAGAGAGTCTATCAAGTACCACTCACCCTGGAAGTGTTTGATTGTGGCTGCATGGCCAAATACCGTGCTGAAGTTGAGTATGCATGCCTGGTGGGGGTGGAGGCGCTCTAATATCTGTTCCTTTGTGCTGCCCGGCATGATGCCCTTGGGGTATGTCTCTCGGTATCCATGGTTAGGAAGGGGAAGCTGAGCAGGGGTGTAAGGGGGGTTATACAATGGGGTGAGGATGCCCACAATGGGGTGGTGTAGATGCAGGAAGGAGCTAAGCAGGGGGACTGAGAAGTCCCTAATTCTACGGCGGCTGGTGTGGAGGTGATCAGCGTATGCGAGGATAGCTAGGGGTTCTATGTACGGACCTCCTAGGTAGGTATTTATGGCGTGGGACTGGCAGAAATTATATGCTTGGGGTTCCCAGTATGGGAGGTGGGGTTGGGAGGGGAGAAGAGGGAGGGGGAGAGGGGGTTGGTCTCTTCCTCTACACGTGGGGTGGGGGGGTGGGCAGTTGGATCTGGATGTGTTTTAGGCTGGTGGGGATGGCTGGGTGGGGGAGGCTGTTGGTGGCCTGGGGACCCCCAAGTTGGCTATTCATTGAGTGGGCCTGGCAGAGGTCGAATACTTGAGGTTTCCAGTATGAGGGGTGGGGCGGGGGTAGGGGGGTATGGAGTGGGGGCGAGGTCTGACCCCTTCCTCTACAGGTGGGGTGAGGGGGCAGGCAAGCGGGTTGAGGTGTAATTAGGCTAGTGAGGATGGTGAGGTGTATGAGGCTGGTGATGACCTGGGGAGTCATGAGGTAATGCAAGCAGGTGGTTACCGGGAGGTAATATAATAGCATGGAGGTTCCGATGATGAGGCAGGGGGCGGCAGGGGACCACGTCTTCTTACATGAGCATCTCCGTGCCTTATAGATAAAAGCCTTGCTGCCTCTTCCCTGTCTACGTCTAGTAGCTCTGTTTAGGGTAGGTGGGGGGCAGTCTGGCAGGGTCAGGTAGATGCATGTGGTGATTAATGCCCATCCCGCTATTATAATGTTCCATAGTATGAGCCCCTGGGCCCATGCGTCTGAGGCATAGGGAGTGAGCCACCACCGAAAAATACTAGAAATGGTATCACCATGAGGGCACATGCTCAGGTATGGATTTACCCAGGAGTGTCTTTGGGCCATCCTCTGATCACACCTAGGTTGCACATGGTGTACATATTGGGCCAGGGTGCCTACTCTACTGGATGCTTTTGGGGAGAGGGGCTTTAGCTTCTTTGTGGGAAGGCTTGTTACTTCTTTGGGGGAAGATTTGTGCTTCTTTGGAGGAAGGCTTGTTGCTCCTTTGTAGGAAGACTTGCTCGTTTGTAATGAGGCTTGTTGCTTCTTTGTAGGAAGACTTGTGCTCGTTTGTAATGAGGCCTGTTGCTTCTTTGTAGGAAGACTTGTGCTCGTTTGTAATGAGGCTTGTTGCTTCTTTGTAGGAAGACTTGTGCTCATTTGTAATGAGGCTTGTTGCTTCTTTGTAGGAAGACTTGTGCTCGTTTGTAATGAGGCTTGTTGCTTCTTTGTAGGAAGACTTGTGCTCGTTTGTAATGAGGCTTGTTGCTTCTTTGGAGGAAGACTTGTGCTCTTTTGGGGAGAGGCTTGTGCTCCTTTGGGGGGAGACTTGGTGTTTATTATGATGATGACTTTTTGGTGGGGGCATGCTGTGTGTGAAGGGTCGTACGATGGTATGATTGCAAGGTGGCATGGTCTCTTCAGGTGGGTATTGACAGCAAGTTGGTGATCTAGATTTTGGGTGTTGGCATGGTCACCTGGTCGCATGGTTGCATGGTTGAGAAATCGTCTCATGCGGGGTCCTGGCGGCAAGGTTGGTGATCTGAGTTCGCTGCATTGCCCTGATCGCATGGTCGCGTTAGGTTGGAATTGGTAGCAAGGCGGTGTTCTATATTCGCAGAGCCGCTAGTATGGATCTTACCCTGCTTCGGCTTTTCTTGTTTCGACTCTCCTTGCTTATGCAATTCTTGTGCGGCACGGGGGCTAGTTTTGTACATGATTGGGCAAGTTGTGTCGCGCTTGAGCTGTTCGAGTGATGAGGCCTTAGTATTTGTGGTAGTTGCCAGGAGTCGTTTATGACGATCGGTCTGCGGGTCCGCGTTCAGAAGGGTAATGTGACGCTCGGTGGGAAGGTCCGCGTCCGAAAAAGCAGGTAGCTGTACTGGGTACCTGCATGGAGGGGGAAAGTGTTCGTTAGTAGGTTTCTCGATTGCATGGAGCCTTCGCTCCTGGCAGCGACCATCAAGAATGCACCAGGGATACGCGCTTTGCATCCCCCCCTGTTGGGAAGTCAAGGGAGAGGCGCATTCTGTCCGGAAATTCATACTTCCGACTGCCCAGAGGTGCAGCCGACCAAAAATAACCGCATATCACCCTGCGATCACAGCGATTGCTGCGACTCGCGTCAGATGTTGAAGACAGCCACTTCGATAGCAGCATCGCCTCTGCGGAAGCATGAGCTCCTGTTTGGTTGCAGTTTCGGGGAGAGTTGACCAAAACTGCACGAAACAGAGAGCAGGTGGTATCATTCGGTAGCGCAGACGCAGGAGGATGCGAATGCGCTACGCGAATGCTAAGAAGGAGAATGAGTAGCGAGAAGGTTACATGGGAAATTCGAATGGTGTAGTCCCTAGCATCCAGACTTAAGAATAGTCACCCAGAAAAATGTAATCATCATCATCTTCATAAAAACAATTATGAATAAATATATCATGTAACGTGATTTGCCTAACCTCACAGGTGAAAGAGACCCCTGTTGATGTGACTGTGGACATGGTTCCAGTTGAGGAGGCAGCAGTCCAGGAATTTGCCTAAGGCGGCTCGGCCACAGTTGCTGCTCACCCCATTAAGTTGGTGGTTGAAGAAGAAGAAGAAGAAGAGGAGACTCCTGTTGATGCGTGGATGGACGTTTCCTGTAGAGGAAGCAGCGATCGAGGAATTGGCTTGGCCACAGTTGCTGCTCACCCTATCGAGTTGGTGATTGAAGAAGAAGAAGAAGAATCGACTCATGTTGATGCGTCTGTGGATGTCTCCTGTGGAGGAGGCAGCAACTTAGGAACTGGCTTAAGGCGGCTTGGCCACAGTTGCTCCTGTTTCTCTTGAATTGGTGGTTGAAGAAGAAGTAATTCCTGCTGATGTGCTTGTGGAAATAGGCGGCTTGGCCACAGTTGCTTGTGGACACAGGCGGCTTGTGCTTGTGGACACAGGCGGCTTGGCCACAGTTGCTTATGGACACAGGCGGCTTGGCCACAGTTGCTTGTGCTTGTGGACACAGGCGGCTTGGCCACAGTTGCTGCTAACCCTGTTGGGTTGGTGGTTGAAGAAGAAGAAAGCCCTATTGACTAAAGCTTTTTTTGCGTGCGATGCTTCACCAGTCAGTCGCTGCATGGCGACGTATGGTTCCGACTAAACTAGTCAGACATGCCCCCCCCCCCCCCCCCCCCCCCCCCCCCCGTGCTCCGCGGAGCGTGGGGTTTGGTGGGTAGCGTGTAGAACTGGGGTTTCACAGAGCTTGGCCACAGTTGCGACTCACCCTATTGAGTTGTTTTGGGTTGGATTGTTACATGGTATTTTTAGCCAGCCCTGGGCTGCTCACCACCTTCCAATTCCATGTCCTCTAAAGCGATACCCGCAGAAACCAGGGACCACACAGAATATGTTTGTTTACTGATGTGTTGTTCAAGAGGAGATCCTTTGCTGTAAGATGGGCTAACTTGGAATTGAAATTGTTACATCCGTGTAATACAGTTACTCACAAGACGTGAAGTTAAGGACACCATAGCGAAAGCCGGAGCTAGCTATAGTCACCGTAGGACCACCTATGGGCTAACTTAGTTGATTTCATGGGGGCCGGTTCCATGGACAACTGTAGGTTTGTATACGCTTATCGAAACTTGAACTTGGTCACATAGCTCCAGCCAGCAATTTGGCTGCTCGCCACTTTCAGCAGTAAAAAACAATTATTGCCAGGAAAATGTAAACGCGAATATTTGGGATACTCATTTTTCATTTTTCACGAATTGTTAGTTATACCTAGGTCCACCACTCGCTCTCGTTGTATATTGCACCCTTATTGCTTTTGCACGATTTGTAGATCCTGGGTTTATAATAATAATATTAGAATAATAATAATAATTGTTACAAGGTTTTATACGGTACGCTAGGTTTGGCGTCTAACCGTCTGCACATTGTGAGGAATGTGACAGCAACCGGCATGAACTGGTGATGAGCAATGGGAAAGCAATCGACATGACTGGTGGTGAGGAATGTGACAGCACCGGCAAGAACTAGTGGTGAGGAATGTGACACCAACCGACAAGAACTAGTGGTGAGGAATGTAGCCCCAACCGACAAGAACTGGTGGTGAGGAATGTGACACCAACCGACAAGAACTGGTGGTGAGGAATGTGACAGCAACCGTCATGAACTAGTGGCGAGGAATGTGACACCCACCGACAAGCACTCGTGGTGAGGAACATGGCAGCAACCGACATGAACTGGTGTTGAGGAATGTGACGACTGGTGGTGAGGAATGTGACAGCAACCGACAAGAACTGGTGGTGAGGATTGTGACAGCAACCGACAAGAACTGGTGGTGAGGAATGTGAAAGCTACCGACATGAACTAGTGGTGAGGAACGTGAAAGCAGCCGACATGAACTAGTGTTGAGGAATGTGACACCCACCGACAAGCACTCGTGGTGAGGAACATGGCAGCAACCGACATGAACTGGTGTTGAGGAATGTGACGACTGATGGTGAGGAATGTGACAGCAACCGACAAGAACTGGTGGTGAGGAATGTGACAGCAACCGACAATAACTGGTGGTGAGGATTGTGACAGCAACCGACAAGAACTAGTGGTGAGTGTCAGCATGAATTGCAGTGCTCTCACGCGTTTTATGACTTGGTGACTACTTATGTACTTCCTTAGAACTATCGGCTCTGCTGTGCCAGCTTCCCGTAGTGACAGCTTCCCGTAGACTGAGTCATCCTTGAGTGACTCAGTGACAGCTTCCTGTTGGCTGCATCACCGGTCTGGCCTGTACCCTATCAGGGTAGAGGCTGCCGCTCCTTCCTCCACTGGTGCCCCTTAATGGGTCTCCTGTGCTTGTAACGTTATTCTCGTCTCCGTGTATAGATTGGCGCGTCTGTTCCGCTGCTTTCATCTCTGTCCACTCCACGGAGTGTATTAAAGCTGATAGGTTATCGGGCTCATCGTGATACCACTGCTTTTCAAATGCTACTTCCGCGAGGAACTCCTGCCGGCTTTGTGAAACTCAACGATCGGATTGGTGTTTCCTGGTCGCGCGGGATCCGCAGCGTCATTGTAAGCAATGGCTGCGACCTTATCCTTCCACAGGGGTCAAGGTTCCTTCTGATTGGCTAGACGATTGCGCGACCAGCGGCCTCTGCTAACAGTCATGAGGATCCTTCCGCCTGTGACGTGCAGACTCAAGTCTGGACTTCGGTGGAGAAACCCTGTCTTCGTCTGCTCGCGTCCTTGACGTCGCTATCTTATCTCCGGTGTTTGAGGCTCTGCCTGCATACCGGAGGTTGCCAAGCCGACCAAGCTCCCTGCTGATGTCTACGTCGTCTGTGCCCCCTTTGCTCTGCCCTGCGGCTACTGGCATGAGCTTGCGCTCTAGTGGCTCTGTGCTACCTTCTGGGGAATTTTTTCGATCAAGCTGGCGGATCGCCGGCACTGCCGTAGGGTTCGCCAGAGGAGAACGACGTACGCGTATGGACCTGGAGATTCTGGAGGTGGTAGGAAGCAGGGGGGTATGCTCCCTCTACCCCCCGACCGGGTGAGTCGAGCGATAGAGGGGGGGACTTGGGATTGACTGATCATCGACGGCGGGATATTAGGACCTTTACATGCTCTGCTCTTCGCATCCTAGCGATAAATTTTCGAATTCTGCCCTTGCGATTTGCGATTTTCTGCCATTGGTGCGATTTTCGGCACCAGTGCGACTTGCTGCACTGTCATTCTCGTCTCCTTTTTCCCATACCTCACATCTCGACTTCGACCTAACGCTTCCCCACCTTCTGTGATTCCAGGTCTCGCAGCGCCGGACTTCGCCCATGCTAAAGGCCGAAGTGGACGCCGTCCTGGCCCTAGTCCAGCGGCCGTGGAGGATCTTTGGCATGATATCTTGGTGGATATTTTTTCTCTCTTAGGATCCTTGGGACCCCTGGGTGCGTTCCGTGGTTCGACAGGGGTCGCGTTTTTTGTCTTACCGTGCCCCTTGCCTTTCCCTGGGTGCCCTCCTCAGGTGTATGCCTCAGCTACGTGAGTTTGGGTTCAAGTGTTTGAGTTCTGATAGGGCTTAGGAATTATTAGTTAAGTGGTATAGAGGCGTGGTTGATCTCGATTAGTTGGGGCAGTCATGAGTTGTTGATGATGACACTGCTCAGCAGAGTGCTAGTGTGTCATCTTCGCAATCGGCTGTTCAACTAGGGAGACAAGACTCCTTTGGAGCTTTTCTTTGGGGTTGCACCTGATGTGTCGTTGTTGCGTTTGTTTGGTTGCCCGTGCTATGTCACCTTAGTATTGGGAAGTAACGCAACAAGCTAAATAAAAAGGCATTATTTGGTAGACTGGTTGGGTATTCCCTGGTGAGTAAGGGTTCTTATATTTGGGTTCCGATGTTGCGCCAGTTAGTAGTGAGTTGTGATGTACTCTCTATCTCCAGTTAGTCTAAACTGTCTTTCTGGGTTCTCCCATTAGTATAGGTCCCCGTGCCCGCTTGCATCCCTCCTGTCATCAAACGGTGATATGTTATGTGTTACCGGTAATTCCCTACGCCCTTTAACGACCCCAATTGTTGTTGGCTGGCCTGGCTGGGATGTATCCAGATTGCATTCCAGACCAGGGCCTGATCTTGCTGTATTGTGTGTGAAGTTTTTAGGGCGGGTGGGAGTTGGATATCCAAACTATAATTTAGCCGAATCTCAGGGGGTCGCCAGGCCCTCCTTTGTGCCATGTTTTATCGGTGAAGCTTTAGGATTAAGACAGCCTTCGATCATAGTGGTACCTGGATCAGGTCCATTGCCTAATAGTCGCCAACCTCCGACCACCTCGGGTGGCTCGCAGGTGTTGTTTATCCCTTCGCCTCCTGCCATCCCTGGTGGATTATTCGGGTCAAGCCCATGTGATGATGTAGCCGTTACCAAACGTGTAAGTGATGATCTTGAACACTGGTCTAGCTTGATACTGCGTATGGCTGGGGTGTTACAGTCAACCCAGGATTCATTGTTTTAGGTGCTGCTGGTTCTCATACGTAGGTTAACATGGCCCTATGTGTGGGTGCCTATTCCTCAGCACCGCCTAGACTGTCTTATAGGGTAGTCTAGATTGGTGGAGCGTTACGACGCTTTGTTTAGGCAGCTTCCTGTTAGCTGTCTTTCTTGGTTTTGGTGGAAGGTGGTAATTAATTCAGACCACCGTTATAGCGTCTTGATGGTTTCTGACTCTTAGTTCCAAAGGCAGATGGTTCATTCGGTGGAGCTCATCATAGATTAGCTATTTCTTTTTACTCCACAATGTTTTTAAATCACCAGCTCCTCACGTGATTAGAACTTTTTGTGGAGTGTAGTAGTTGTTTCCCTTCGGATTTTACTGTGAATTGGTGGGCTGGGTAATTTTTCAGTTGTACTTGCAGATGTACCGCCGCTCACCTCTTTCTTGTTTTCCGAGTGTATTTCAAGCGCCCTTTCAGTCCATCCTTTGCAGTCAATTCTTTGCAGTCCTTTTTATGCGTTTACTATTTTTCAAGTGGACGATGGGTTTTATGTACTATGGTTGTACGTCTAACCTTCTATTGTTCATTGAACTGTGTTACCTTTGTTGGTTACGAGTTTCTTGACAATTTTAACTTCGCATCCTTTGGATTTTTTCGGTTGCTGCAGGTTTGGTTTGCTTGTGGTTAGGCGCTTGGTGTGTCTTGAGTGCATGTGTTCTTTGCGGTGCGATACCCACCTCCTTGTTTGTTTTCTTTAGTGCCGTAACTGGGGATTTATGATAATTAACTTTCATAAATCTTCTTACTTCCATCTTTGAGTAAGAAACCAGTTCATCATGGTTTTTTCATCCCAACCTAGTCATGGATTCTATGCTAAGAATAGTTTTAAGGTAGTGGATTTTTCCATCGACTTTATTTTTTTACTGGTGGACTTTAGTGTCCTTTTGTCTGCGTCCTTTAGGCTTTGATTCTCTCGTGTGCTGCTCTCCCACGATATTTCAATCTGTCTCTTTGGTTATCATTGTTTGGCGTTAGGTTCCTATTCCCGGATCGGGTTTTCTATACCGTTGTTCCCCAACTTTGATATTCGGTTTTTTCATCCTTTTCTACCTTGGCAAAATTTTGTTTTTGCCTTGTTTCATTCCTTCCTTTAACCCTTTGGGTTTCATTTCCGGTTCTCTCGATTTTTCGGAGTTCTTTGATTTTTTTTTATCTGTTACATATAGTTCTATGTCCCCAGTGCCATAGGTGGAGAAGTAGTATTGTATGTCACCTGTGTCATAGGTGGAGTGTCAGCATGAATTGCAGTGCTCTCACGCGTTTTATGACTTGGTGACTACTTATGTACTTCCTTAGAACTATCGGCTCTGCCAGTACTGTGCCAGCTTCCCATAGTGACAGCTTCCCGTAGACTGAGTCATCCTTGAGTGACTCAGTGACAGCTTCCTGTTGGCTGCGTCACCAGTCTGGCCTGTACCCTATTAGTGTACAGGCTGCCGCTCCTTCCTCCACTGGTGCCCCTTAATGGGTCTCCTGTGCTTGTAACGTTATTCTCGTCTCCGTGTATAGATTGGCGCGTCTGTTCCGCTGCTTTCATCTCTGTCCACTCCACGGAGTGTATTAAAGCTAATAGTGAGGAATGTGACAGCAACCGACATGAACTAGTGGTGAGGAACGTGAAAGCAGCCGACATGAACTAGTGTTGAGGAATGTGACGACTGGTGGTGAGGAATGTAACAGCAACCGGCAAAAACGATGTGACAACGCTTAACAACCTTCTACTAACCATTCCGCCATACCGGCACTAACCAACATTCTAGACATGGACATTAGCACGGTCATCAATAGACACCTTATTGATTCCACCGCGTCATCCGTATGTGTATACTATAGTAGGTAAGTATTTTTTAGGAGTGTACGATATTAGTGTACGGTAGTAGCGTAGTGAATAAGTGTGGGATAGTGGTGGCCAAGATTTGTGCACGATAGTAGGGTACAATAGTGTACTACAATGTACGGAAGTAGCTTGGATCTATATATCGACCAAGATGAAAGGCTAAGAAGAGTAAACGATTACAAAGATTCAACAGCTTGAATTCGAACTGGTAATGCGGTACACCATGCAAGTTATCAAATTCTCAACGGGTCCTAAACATCAAAAATTAGGAATACACAAACTTGCACATTCAAGCAAGAACACTAGCATTCCAATACCGGTACAGCAAAACATAGTCTCTCGATCTTGATGATAATGATGATAATAATGATGATGGTTATCCTTTTCATTGTGCCATACTCCAAATGTGCCCGCAGCTTGACAGAGGCAAGGGGGGCTACAACATAACTGACATTTATGTGCCAAGCTGTGTAGCGAGAATTTCCCCCCCACACAAAAACTGATCGAATAGGCCACGAAAACACGACGAGAGAAATTAGGCTAGTTTGCGCTATGATGAACATATAACATGGTATGAATAGGGTACAATGGGTGAATGCATACATCACAACATCCCTTGAGTAGTTCCACGCGGTCTTTTGCCTTACGGGGGCCTGTCTACCTTAAGTATCTCCCCACGCCAGAGTAAGGGCCTACCTACCTAGGATACCTGAATATCTCTCGGGGCCAGGGCTCATTTGCCTAAACTACTAGACAGAGGAGAAGCTCAGTGCTGGGTGCCCAGGCCAGCTACCACCAGATGCCTTGTTGAGTGCTAGCACCAGGACCATCATGTCCCTCTCCTCCACTGCGCCCATGGCCATCGCATGCAAGACAGAAGCCCTCTCAGGGTCCCCCACTGCACGGTGTTTGGCACCTCTGCGGTTCTCCTCCGAGGCGCCAGCCAGCTCCAACATGCGATCTAGGTCCATGATCATGGAGTGCCAGGCTGGCGAGTCAGACAGAGTGGATAGAGGGCCTGACCCAAATGCATCCTCTATTCTTTTCCACATGCCACTCTCCTCTAGGGAGGTGGCGAGCGATAGATACCTAGGGTGCGCTTTACAAGCTGGCACCACAGCCATAGCTGTCATGTCGGTATCCCCTCTGTTGACAATGGCCAGTGTTGTGCCCTTGACAAACGTCGTGGCCGAAGGCTGTAGCTCATTCATTAAGCTACCCGGTCCACCCTGGACGTCTGCTAGGAGTGTACCGCCATCTGCTAGAAGTGTACTGCCGTCTGCCCCGCCCACGGTGATCTCAACTGATGGAGAGTCACTCTTATTACCTGAACTGTCCTGTGGGGCTGGTTTCACATCAACACCCGTATTGCCTGAACTGTCCTGCAGGGCTGGTTCTGGATCACCATCCGTATTACCTGAACTGTCCGGTGGGGCTGGTTTTACGACAACACCCGCATTGCCTGAACTGTCCTGCGGGGCCAGTTCTGGGTCACCATCCTTATTACCTGACCCATCCTGTGGGGCTGGTTTTACGACAACACCCGCATTGCCTGAACTGTCCTGCGGGGCCAGTTCTGGGTCACCATCCTTATTACCTGACCCATCCTGTGGGGCTGGTTCCAGAAACGCACCCATAATGCCTGAACTGTCCTGCGGGGCTGGTTCCGGAGCACCAACCTGGTCGCCTGAACTGCCTAGCGGGGCTGGTTCCAGAACTGCACCCGTATTGCCTGAACTGTCTTGCGGTGATGGTTCTGGAGCACCACCCTGGTCGTCTGAACTGCCTAGCGGGGCTGGCTCAGGAACACATTCATCGGATCCTCCGAGGTGTCCCTCTAAGGGGGCTGGTGAAGGGGGAGCAGGTAGACTATTTTCCAAGGCGGCATACAGCGACACTGCCGAGTCGTAGTTGCCAGCTAGCCTATGGTCTCCAACCTTGGCAGGTGTTTTGAGTGTTTCCCCCGAGGGCTGAGCAGAGACAGGATCCCCATTCTGTCCAACCTCAGTTGCTGCTCTAGCTGGCCCATGGTCTCCAACCTTGGCAGGTGTTTTGAGGGTTTCCCCTGAGGGCTGAGCAGAGACAGGATCCCCATTCTGTCCAACCTCAGTTGCTGCTCTAGCTGGCCCATGGTCTCCAACCTTGGTAGGTGTTTTGAGGGTTTCCCCCGAGGGCTGAGCAGAGACAGGATCCCCATTCTGTCCAACCTCAGTTGCTGCTCTAGCTGGCCCATGGTCTCCAACCTTGGCAGGTGTTTTGAGGGTTTCCCCCGAGGGCTGAGCAGAGACAGGATCCCCATTCTGTCCAACCTCAGTTGCTGCTTGTGGGGCTGCCTGCATGGACGGTCCAGCCCTAGCTGGCTCATATTGCTCTGGGGCTACCATTATGGTTCCAAGTGTACCAGGTGGTGTGTTGACGGACGTTGTGGAGTCTACCTTACTTGGCAAAGAACATCTGAGCCACTTCTTCCCCTTGACACGCCCTTCGCGCCTATTGTGCAAGTGCTTAGAGGCATGTGCCTGGTAGCCGGCCTGCTTCGAGCCTGTCGGGGGCTCATATCCTCGTTGGGCGGTCCACACTGGTAAGGCCCTACAAGGAGAGAGCTCGCTGACTGTGTCCCTCTGTGGTATGTACTCTGGTAACAAGCAGATGGGTACTTCAGTCGTGCGATCTGCCGGCGCGCCTACTCTCTCTAGAGGCCTAGTCCCCCCCCTGCCGCCATCTCTGTGCCAAGGTGCAGTGGTGTTGTCTGCCTGCACACCTACCCTCTCCCGAGGCCCAGCCACCCCCCTGCCTCCATCACCGGGCCAATTTGGGGGAAGGCCAACAAAAGTCGCATATCTGCCGGGGGAACTCCGTACTGCCTGTCTTAGCTGTCTACCTACCCCTGGCTGTGCTGCTTGCATTCGCGTACCAGAAGTGACCATGTCACGAGTGGGCTGCCGTGCAGCAGTCTGTTGTGACCCATCACTGTGCTCACTTGCAGCGGTGCCACCAGCCCCACGGAAGCCTAGGGGCTTGCCATAGACTTCCTTAGATGGACGCAGCGAAACCCTGTTCGCCACACGTGCCTGAGATGCTGAGATGTCGACAGATATACTGCCGCTCGGAGATGCTGATCTACGGACTGCCTCTTGAGGGGGAGATGCTGAGTTGTTGACAGGTGCTGAGTCATGTGTTGACAGGTGCTGAGATGCTGAGATGTTAACAGAAGGAGCTACAAATGGCAGACGGTCTGACTGTAGTGCAGGTTCCTGCTGCTCTAAATAGTGGGCCAAGCAAAATGGGATGCGTCGACCATGCAAAATGGGCCCTGATGCAGCAGCCAGGCCGGCTTGCAGCCCTTGCGTTGCACCTGCAGCTGATTGCTGTGCTTGCTGTGACGCGACTGCATGGCCGGCTTGCAGCCCTTGCGTTGCACCTGCAGCTGATTGCTGTGCTTGCTGTGACGCGACTGCATGGCCGGCTTGCAGCCCTTGCGTTGCACCTGCAGCTGATTGCTGTGCTTGCTGTGACGCGACTGCATGGCTGGCTAGCAGCCCTTGCTTTCCACCTGCAGCTGCAGCTGCTTGCTGTCCTTGCTGTGATGCAACAGCCTGGCCGGCTAGCAGCCCTTGATTTGCAACAGAAGCTCCTTGCTGTGCTTGCTGTGACGCAACAGCCTGGCTAGCTAGCAGCCATTGCGTTGCACCTGCACCTGCAGGTGCTTGCTGTGACGCAACAGCCTGGCCGGCTAGCAGCCCCTGCTTTGCACCTGCAGCTGCTTGCTGTGCTTGCTGTGACGCAACAGCATGGCTGGCTAGTTGCCCCTGCTTTGCACCTGCAGCTGCTTGCTGTGCTTGCTGTGACGCAACAGCCTGGCTGGCTAGTTGCCCCTGCTTTGCACCTGCAGCTGCTTGCTGTGCTTGCTGTGACGCAACAGCATGGCTGGCTAGTTGCCCCTGCTTTGCACCTGCAGCTGCTTGCTGTGCTTGCTGTGACGCAACAGCATGGCTGGCTAGTTGCCCCTGCTTTGCACCTGCAGCTGCTTGCTGTGCTTGCTGTGACGCAACAGCATGGCTGGCTAGTTGCCCCTGCTTTGCACCTGCAGCTGCTTGCTGTGCTTGCTGTGACGCAACAGCCTGGCTGGCTAGTTGCCCCTGCTTTGCACCTGCAGCTGCTTGCTGTGCATGCAGTGACGCAACAGCCTGGCCGGCTAGCAGCCCCTGCTTTGCACCTGCAGCTGCTTGCTGTGCTTGCTGTGATGCAACAGCATGGCTAGCTAGCAGCCCTTGCGTTGCACCTGCAGCTGCTTGCTGTGCTTGCTGTGACGCAACAGCCTGGCTAGCTAGCAGCCCTTGCGTTGCACCTGCACCTGCAGCTGCTTGCTGTGCTTGCTCTGACGCAACAGCCTGGCCGGTTAGCAGCCCTTGCGTTGCACCTGCACCTGCTTGCTGTGCTTGCTCTGACGCAGCAGCCTGGCCGGCTAGCAGCCCTTGCGTTGCACCTTCACCTGCAGCTGCTTGCTGTGCATGCAGTGACGGAACAGCCTGGCCAGCTAGCAGCCCCTGCTTTGCACCTGCAACTCCTTGCTGTGCTGGCTGTGACGCAACAGCCTGGCTGGCTAGCAGCCCTTGCTTTGCACCTGCGCCTGCACATGCAGCTGCTTGCTGTGCTTGCTGTGATGCAACAGCCTGGCCGGCTAGCAGCCCCTGCTTTGCACCTGCAGCTGCTTGCTGTGCTTGCTGTGACGCAACAGCCTGGCCGGCTAGCAGCCCTTGTGTTGCACCTGCACCTGCAGGTGCTTGCTGTGCTTGCTTTGACGCAACAGCCTGGCCGGCTAGCAGCCCCTGCTTTGCACCTGCAGCTGCTTGCTGTGCTTGCTGTGACGCAACAGCCTGGCCGGCTAGCAGCCCCTGCTTTGCACCTGCAGCTGCTTGCTGTGCTTGCTGTGACGCAACAGCATGGCTGGCTAGTTGCCCATGCTTTGTACCTGCAGCTACTTGCTGTGCTGGCTGTGATGCAACAGCCTGGCTGGCTAGCAGCTCTTGCTTTGCACCTGCACCTGCTTGCTGTGCTTGCTGTGATGCAACAGCCTGGCCGGCTAGCAGCCCTTGATTTGCACCAGCAGCTCCTTGCTGTGACGCAACAGCCTGGCCAGCTAGCAGCCCTTGCGTTGCACCTGCACCTGCAGCTTCTTGCTGTGATGCAACAGCCTGGCTGGCTAGCAGCCCTTGTTTTGTACCTGCAGCTCCTTGCTGTGCTTGCTGTGACGCAACAGCCTGCCTGGCTAGTAGCCCTTGCTTTGCACCTGCGCCTGCACATGCAGCTGCTTGCTGTTCTTGCTGTGATGCAACAGCCTGGCCGGTCAGCAGCCCTTGTGTTGCACCTGCAGCTCCTTGCTGTGCTTGCTGTGATGCAACAGCCTGGCCGGCTAGCAGCCCTTGCGTTGCACTCGTACCTGCAGCTGCTTGCGGTGATGCAACAGCATGGCTGGCTAGTTGCCCTCGCTTTGTACCTGCAGCTACTTGCTGTGCTGGCTGTGATGCAACAGCCTGGCCGGCTAGCAGCCCCTGCTTTGCACCTGCAGCTGCTTGCTGTGCTTGCTGTGACGCAACAGCCTGGCCGGCTAGCAGCCCCTGCTTTGCACCTGCAGCTGCTTGCTGTGCTTGCTGTGATGCAAAAGCCTGGCCGGCTAGCAGCCCTTGCGTTGCACCTGCACCTGCAGCTGCTTGCTGTGCATGCAGTGACGCAACAGCCTGGCCGGCTAGCAGCGCTTGCGTTGCACCTGTACCTGCAGCTGCTTGCTGTGATGCAACAGCATGGCTGGCTAGCAGCGCTTGCGTTGCACTTGTACCTGCAGCTGCTTGCTGTGATGCAACAGCATGGCTGGCTAGCAGCCCTTGCGTTGCACTTGTACCTGCAGCTGCTTGCTGTGATTGCTCTGACGGAGATGGAGCTACAGATGGCAGAGGGTCTGACTGCCTTGCAACATGCTGCGCTAAATACTGGGCCAGGCAAAATGGGCTTTGTCGACCACGCAAAATGGGCTCTAGTGCAGCAGCCTTGCGATGAGTGGCAATCGTATGAGTGGTCTGCCCCGTAGCAGGTTGCTGTCGAGCGGCAATTGTATGGGTGGGCTGCCCAGCAGCAATCTGTCGTTGAGTGGCAATCGTATGGGTTGGCAGCCCAGTAGCAGGTTGCTGTTGAGTGGTAATTCTATGGGTGGGCGGCCCAGCAGCAATCTGTTGTTGAATGGCAATCGTACGAGTGGCCTGCCCTGTAGCAGGCTGCTGTTTAGTGGCAATGGTATGGGTGGGCGGCCCAGCAGCGATCTGTCGTTGAGTGGCAATTGTTTGGGCGGGCGGCCCAGCAGCAAACTGTTGTTGAATGGTAATCGTACAAGTGGGCTGCCTTGTAGATGGCTGCTGTTGAGTGGCAATTGTATGGGTGGGCGGCCCAGCAGCAAACTGTTGTTGAATGGCAATCGTACTAGTGGCCTGCCCTGTAGCAGGCTGCTGTTTAGTGGCAATCGTATGGGTGGGCGGCCCAGCAGCAATCTGTCGATGAGTGGCAATTGTATGGGTGGGCGGCCCAGCAGCAATCTGTCGTTGAGTGGCAATCGTTTGAGTGGTCTGCCCTGTAGCAGGCTGCTGTTTAGTGGCAATCGTAAGGGCGGGCTGCCCAGCAGCAATCTGTCGTTGAGTGGCAATCGTATGAGTGGGCTGCCCTGTAGATGGCTGCTGTTGAGTGGCAATCGCATGAGTGGGCTGCCCCGAAGCAGTCTGGTGTGAAGCTACAATGGCAAGAGCAGCATGACTGCGCAGCAGTTTGGAACCACTAGCAGTCTGTTGCGGTCGCATGGGTACACCTGCAGCAGTCCCTTGTGAGGCCACCATCACACGAGCAGCAGGACTCTGCAACAGTCTGGAACCTCCAGCAGTCTGTTGTGACTGCATGGGTGCACCAACGTAGCCTGCTGACTTCCTTGAAAAAGGTTCGTGTGTTTGCATGGATGCCGACTTCTCTGAAGATGTTTCTTGTGATGGAATGGATGCACCAGAAGAGACAATCGCATGGATGGGATGCCCTGCAGCAGTCTGTTGTGAAGCCACCATTACATGGGCAGCAGGACTGTGCAACAGTCCATGACCTACAGCAGTCTGTTGTGGCCTCATGTGTGCACCTGCAGCAGTCTGTTGTGAAGCCACCATTACACGGGCGGCAGGACTGTGCAACAGTCCGTGACCTACAGCAGTCTGTTGTGGCCTCATGGGTGCACCTGCAGCTGTCTGTTGTGACCACATGGGATGCCCCGCAGCAGTCTGTTGTGAACCCATCATCACACGAGCAGCAGGACTGTGCAACAGTCCATGACCTACAGCAGTCTGTTGTGGCCGCATGGATGCGACAACGCAGCCTGCAGCCTGCCCTGGTACTGCTTGTTGTACTTGCATGGATGCATCAAAAGACTCTCCTAGCTGTGTGAGTGACAGCCCTGCAGCGGCTCCTTCTGATTGCACGTGTTGTACTGCTTGTTGTACTTGCATGGATGCATCAAAAGACTCTCTTAGCTGTGTGAGTGACAGCCCTGCAGCGGCTCCTTCTGATTGCACGTGTTGTACTGCTTGTTGTACTTGCATAGATGCATCAGCATGGCTTGATACCTGCCCTTGCCCAGCTTGTTGTACTTGCATGCATGCGCCAGCCTGGCTTGATACCTGCCCTTGTCCGGCTTGTTGTACTTGCATGGATGCGCCAGCCTGGCTTGATACCTGCCCTTGTCCTGCTTTTTGAGCTTGCACCAATTCATCAGCCTGAACTGCGAGTTGACTGGCAGACGGTATTGGAGGCGCTTGCTGCATCAATGGACAAGCAGCTACACTTGGCTGACGGTCTGACTGCCCTGGAGCCACACTTGGCTGACGGTCTGACTGCCCAGCAGCTACACTTGGCTGACGGTCTGACTGCCCTAAAGCTACACTTGGCTGACGGTCTGACTGCCCTAAAGCTACACTTGGCTGACGGTCTGACCGCACTGTGGCTACCTGCCAAGCTTGCTCAGATGCATCAGTCTTGCTGACTGGTAGCCTTGGCATTGCATCTGTGGGCATGCCACCTGGCATTGCATCAGCCTTGCTGGCTGGTAGCCTTGGCATTGCATCTGTAGGCAGCCTGGATGATGTGGGCAGGTCCACTAGCAATCGCATCTGTAAGGTCAAGCCTGGGTGGAGTGGGCAGCCACCTGGGCATTGCACTGTAGGCCAGCCGGATGATTGTGGGTGCCATCCACCTGCATATGCAACGTAGGCAGCCTGAGATGTGTGCATGCCACCGTGGCAGCATGTCCAACCTGGCAAAATTGCATCTGTAGGCACCTGATGATTTGGGCATGTCCAACCTGGCAGGCCACTGGGTAGGCGAGCCTGGAAATTATGTGGGGCATTCCCCTGGATGATGTGGGCATGCCACCTGGCATCAACTGTAGGCAGCCTGGATGATGTGGGCATGCCACCTGGCATTGCATCTGTAGGCAGCCTGGATGATGTGGGCATGCCACCTGGCATTGCATCTGTAGGCAGCCTGGATGATGTGGGCATGCCACCTGGCATTGCATCTGTAGGCAGCCTGGATGATGTGGGCATGCCACCTGGCGTTGCCTCTGTAGGCAGCCTGGATGATGAGGGCATGCTACATGAATCTATGTCGCCTACATCTATGCCAGCGAAAGATGTTGGTTCATCCACAGGTGCGCATCTTGCTTCCCCCTCCTGCAAATATGTAAGTATGCCAACCATATGTTTACACATTCAGTAGTGGCTTGGGGAATGGGATATCGTGAAGGTGCTGGGGAGCGGGGGCAGATAGAAAGATGGATGGATGGATGGTTCAATAGATGGGCGGTTCGATGGATGGGCGGTTGGATGGGCGGATGGACAGTTGGATGGGTGGATGGACGGTTGGATGGATGTGTGGATGGATAGATGTGTGGATAGATGGATGTGCAGATCATACACGCAGCTAATATGTTCAAATGACAGCAGAAAAAGCCTAATATACGCTCCATACATGCATGCTAGGATGTTGGTGGGGTGGGGTGGGGTGGGGTGGGTGCATGCATGCATGCTAGGATGTTTCAGTTGTAGGGGTCGGCTATGTTATATAATATTAGTGAATAAATAATATTATATAATATTACACACTATTAGTCAGACGAGCCATCTCACAAGAATTTCGAATTTATTTGAAAAACTAATATTATTGTGACACTATAATAATATTAAGTAATATTAGTTTTACAAACACTCATATTAGTTGCTATTCCCTACTCAGTTGGTGGGGTGGGGTGGGGTGGGGTGGGGGGGCTAGGATGCTAGGATGTTTCAGTTAATCAGTTGGGGGGGATGGGGTGGGGTGTGGGGGTGGGGGGGCTAGCATGCTAGGATGTTTCAGTTAAATCAGTTGGGGGGTGGGGGGTGGTGGTGGTGGGGCGAGGATGGCTTAGATGTTTTCAGTTAAATCAAGTTGGGGGGAGTAGGGCGGGTTGGTGGTGGGGGGATAGAATGCCAGGATGTTTCATTTAATCATTTGGGGGGTGGGGTTGGGGTGTGGGGGTGTGGTGGGGGCTAAATAAGTAGGATGTGTGCAGTTTCAGTTGCAGTTGTGGGGGGTTGGAGGTGGGGGGGGGGGGGGGGGGGGGTGTGTGTGGGGGGGCCTAGGAAGCTAGGATTGTTCAGTTAATCAGTTGGTTGGTTGGGGGGGGATTGGGTGGGGTGTGGGGTGGGGGGCTAGGATGCTAGTATTTTCAGTTAACAGTTGGGGGGAGGGGGTGGGGTGGTGGTTGGTGGTGTGGTGGGCTAGAATGCAGGTGTTTTCAGTTTAATCAAGTTGGGGGGGGTGGAGGGGGGGGGGGGCTTAGGAATTTTTTCTGTTAATCATTTGGTGGATGGGGGTGGGGTGGGGGGGTGGGGGGACTAGGATGCTAGAATGTTTCAGTTAATCAGTTGGGGGGGTGGGGTGGGGGTGGGGTGGGGGGGCTAGGATGTTTCAGTTAATCAGTTGGTGGGGTGTGGGGGGGGGAGGGTCGGGGGGTGGGGGGGCTAGGATGCTAGAATGTTTCAGTGAATCAGTTGGTGGGGTGGGTGGGTGTGTGTGTGGGGGGGGATTGCGAGGTCCTAAGGAGAGATAACTTTTAAATGTATTTCCAATTGTTTTCCAAAGTGGAGTTGGGGGGATCTATCAGTCAAAAGAAACTTGCCCAACCTTGAATAATCAATATCTGCAACGCTCTTCACCTACATTATACCACCAGCAAATGCCACGTAAGAGGAAGCAAGTGGCGATCAGGGTACTACTAAGCGCGCACGGCAGCGCGGTGCCGTGCTGCCTTATTGAGCCCCTCTGCGCGTTCGCGCAGTTTGTTCAACCCCCTGTGGGTGTAGCGCGCAGTTTTTGCGGTTTTTGCACTATAAAGCGCTGACCAATTTGACGTTTCTGCGCTTTAAGCGCTGGCCAATTTGGCAAGAAGTAGTACCCTGGTGGCGACGTCATGATTACATTGTATTCAGTTGTTACATGGTTATTACAAGATATGTATCGCTCTTCACCTATATTATACCACCAGCAAATGCCAACCTAAAAAGAAGCCAAGGTGGTGATGTCACGATAACAATGTATTCAGTTGTTACATGGTTATTACAAGATCTGCAACGCTCTTCACCCTCTCACCTCTCCCCTTGGCGCGTTCATCCGCTTAGACACCATCATCAGGGTGGGATATACATCTAATGCCTCGGCGGACCTCAGCAGTACAAAGCTCAACAGTTCGATATAGCCGAAACGACCTTGCAGCGGAATAGCCTCTTCTGAGCGAGGCAGGGCAATGTACCTGATGACATCAGCCACGGCCTGAATGATGACCTGGTGGACATTGGCGGTGAATATATAAATAAATAGTGCGCCTTATTAAAAGGCGTGAGGTTGAGGGGGCCAGCCCTTTTGCTTGCACTGGGTTCAACCACCTCCTGGCCATGATGGGGTGGTGATGATATGAAGTGGCGTGGCGACGATATACAGTGGTGATGATAACTTATGAGTTGTGTATCTATATATTTATATATTTATGTGTGGTATGATGATCTGGCAGATAGTGGTGATGATGTGACATGATGACTTACGAGTATTCGTATGTATGTCTACATACTGTAATTATGAGTGACATGAGTCCCCCCCCCCCCCACACCCACACCCACACCCACCCACCCACCTGCTCCCTCCCCCCCGCTACCTATACCGATCGCTACCTACGTCCTCACCGTACATGCAAACAACAAAATAAGAGCTGCCTAAGACTTGCTAGTACCGCCCAGAGGAATAGGCCGGTACTTGGAGTACCGTCAAAAGACAGAGGGTCGGTACTTGAATGAAAAATTCCACCGTAGATCGTGGCCATTCAATAAAATATGGTACCTACCTACCCTAATTCCCCACAGAATGTGGTGTACACATGTGCTATATGGAATAAAATATTGTATGCGTCAAAATATAAATAATCCACTCAACCATTCACTCTTACACCGATAAACATACATTACATTACATTGTCATCGACAGGCCATTGTTGGCCCAAGACAAGCCCGATCCAGGCTACTTCCGCTGACCAAATTGGCCAGCGCTTTAGCGCACTTGGAAAATAAAACTGCGCTTTGTAGTGCAAAAAGCAAAAAAATTGCTTGCTGTTCCCACAGGGGGTTGCAAAAAACTGTGCGAAACGCGCAGTGGGGCTCAAAAAGGCAGCGCGCCAGCGCGCAAAAGCGCACGCTTGGAAGTACCCTGGCCCGATCCACAACATCCGGGAGGGGTCTTCCAACAATATACATAAATACATATGTATATAAATATTATTTACAGAAAGTATTATGTTATAACAATATATATGTTAATTCGTACGTACATAAATATTATTTACAGAAAGTATTATGTTATAACAATATATATATAATAATACACAGGGGGTGTTCAAGAAGCTTTTTTTAGACACCCATGCCATGAAGTTTTTTTTGCCCTTACCCTTTACCCTTCCCCCCCCCCCCCCCCCCCGATTGGCTTAAGAGGTCAATATCTTCCTCACCAATCATAATTAGGTCATGAAAGTTAGGTGCATACTGACCCTTACCTCAAGCTCTATCAGGTAGTCATCTTAAACACGTGGTTTGGCTTGCGTATAAGCGATCCCTGCCACCACCACCCCATGCCCCCCCCCCCCCCTCTCCCGCACACACACACACACACACGAAAGTATCTCCAGTAATAAGAGGTAGGCTGCTACTATGAGTTCATCTGCAGTTACATTTAGTTTCGAAGCAGTGTTCGAAGTGTAGTTCATAAATAACATCAGCTACATGCAGGCTAGAGGAGTCTCCTTAGATACACCGGTGTGGGGCCTAAGGGGCCACAGGCAGTGAAACACCCCTCCATCCACCCGACACCCGCAGAAGGTAAACTATTTGTCTAGCTTGATCCTTGGCGCTTGTGGCTAGGCTATGCTAAGTTTGCTGCATGTCTTGTAGACCATCCAAAGCTCTTTACTTCAGCACTTTGCTCCAAAACAATGAGGCTGACTCGGGCTTCCTGTTGTTTGAGCTTCCTACAGCTGACTCGGGTTGTTGTTGCTTGAGCGTCAAGAGCAGGTCTTTGTACCTAGCATCCACTTGCTTGGGCTTGAGATTCATGCCAAGTGGAACTCCAGACAGTGGCTTGAAGAACTTGGAGAGGGGGAAAATGCCAGACTTGGACGCCTTGTCTGCCATGCACTGCTTGCTGGCCTGGTGCGACTTTAGGCTTGCCTTGTTGCTGGGAGGGTACTGGACCACGGCATTGC
Organism: Chlamydomonas sp. ICE-L; assembly: GCA_013435795.1. Taxonomy (NCBI): domain Eukaryota; kingdom Viridiplantae; phylum Chlorophyta; class Chlorophyceae; order Chlamydomonadales; family Chlamydomonadaceae; genus Chlamydomonas; species Chlamydomonas sp. ICE-L. The sequence continues at coordinate 10,422,784 of JACBWV010000223.1, forward strand.
AGATGTTGCAAGTTGTCGTCAAGGGCTCGGGTGCGGAAGGCGTCTCGGCTCGAGTTGTGGGTGATTTGGCCTGGGCTGCTCTAGCCTTGGCCTCAGCCCTGGCGTCGGCCTCAGCCCGGGCCTGGACTTTCATCCGTTGCTGTGAGCAAGCGCGGATTGCTGCTGCTTGAACTTCCAACTGCTAAGTCGGGAACTGGTCGGCTTAGTTGTGAGGTTCTGGTTGGCGTCCAGACTGGGTGTACCTTCCAGTACATCCACTTAATTACACCCTGTGTCTGATCGAGCAACGACTGCAGATTCGTAACGCTTTCGTCGAGGCGTTTTCGATGGTGTGCTGCACGTTCGATTCTGGCCACAGACGAAGAAGTTTGTGAGGAAATTTTGAGATCGGCCTACGACCCCCCCCCCCCCCCCCCCCCCCCCCCCCCCCCCCCCCCCCCCCCCCCCCCCCCCCCCTCCCCCCTTTGGGACCCCCCCCCCCAAGAATCCTCAAGCCCTTAGCCACTTTTTTTTCACTTTTTTGCCGATCCGACGGTTTTCGGGCTCACGACCAATTCGGAGACGAGTACAGCTGGCGACTCCCACATACCTTAAAAACACCCTCCTATCGTATGTAATACAGACATTTATGTTACAGAAAGTTCATGTTTTATAACAATAAATATATAACGTATGTAATATCAGATATTATTTACAGAAAGTATGTCAGTAACCTGGTGTACCATTTCCATTCCAGTGTTTTCCTTTTCAGCTACATTTCCAGACCAGCGTTTTTCTGTTCAGCTACATTTTTAGCAACATTTTCATACCAGTGTTTTCCTTCTCAGCTACGAGCAGCAGCTTCTAGGCGACTACCCTTCCTGGCTACCTAGCCAAACCGTACAAACCGTAATCTAGCACACCCCAAAACAGCCAGTGGGCTACACCCGCTTCTAGGTAGCTCCCCCAATCCAGCAGTGGGCCTAATACAACACCACCGCTTCTAGATAGCTCCCCCATCCAGCCAGTGGGCTAACACCGCGTCTAATAGCTCCCTATATCCCAGCCAGTGGGCTCACCCACACCCGCTTCTCTAGTACTCCACCCATCCGCCATTGGGCTACTCCGCTCGATGTACTCCCCCATCCATCTCCAGCCCCGTGGGCTACACCCCTCTTCTAGAATATAGCTCCCCCCCAAACCAGCCAGTGGGCTACACCCGCTTCTAGGTAGCTCCCCCATCCAGCCAGTGGGCTACACCCGCTTCTAGGTAGCTCCCCCATCCAGCCAGTGGGCTACACCCGGTCTAGTACCTCCAATAGCCCAGAGCCAGTGGTCTACAACCCTCTTCTAGGTAGCTCCCCCATCCAGCCAGGTGCTAAACCCCTCTTTCTAGGTAGCTCCCCCAGTCCACCAATTGGCTATCAAACCCGCTTCTAGGTAGCCTCCCCCCATATCCGCCAGTGGGCTACAAAACCCCGCTTCTGGTATCTCAAAAGCTCCCCCATCCAGCCAGTGGGCTGCACCCACGGGCTGGATGGGGGAGCTACCTAGAAGCTGCTGCTCGAAGCCGAAAAGAAAAACAGTTTTTCATACCTGAAAGATACTGTCTTTTGCATTGGTGGAGATAGTTCCTCCTGTGCGTGCCAGGTTTAGTAACGAACAGAGCAAAGACAACCGCCCTGGCGGCTCATTCCTCCCCTCCGCATGGTCGAAATTCAATCTGCAGGCTAGCTGCATGAGCAACTCGCATAAGTTTATGATGGAGACCACTGGGTAGACGCGATGCACCATGTCCAATCTCTCAGCAGCAGCCTGTTCAAGCATATGAGTGGGTAAATGGGAGGGTAATGTGGGTGGGTGAATGGGTAAGTATGGCTGGTGGATGTGAATGTTGGGTGGTATGGTGGGTAAGGAAGAATCATTTAGAATGCGTGGCGACTAGGCCTTATGTCTTTGCTGCACCCTCCCTTTTAACACACTTAGAACACAGCTACTGGGAGGGGGTTGTTGCTCAACACACACACCACATGATCCGAGACAGAGACAAAGACAGAGAGACAGGGACAGAGAGAGACAGAGGCAGAGACAAGACAGGTCGGTGATGGTAGAGAAAAAGCAGAGAAAAACAAAAGAAAGGCATAGACAGAGACAGAAGCACCGACAGGTACATTGATGAGGTAGATCCATAGAGGGTAGAGACAAAGGCAGGGACAGAAGCGACCGAGACAGAGTCGATAGAGGTAGACGCGGTTAAAACAGAGTCGATAGAGGTAGATGCGGTAGAGACAGAGTCGATAGAGGTAGATGCGGTAGAGACAGAGGCGATAGAGGTAGATGCGGTAGAGACAGAGGCGATAGTGGTAGAGGTGATAGTGGTAGAGGTGATAGAGGTAGGGGCGATAGGGGTTGATATGAACGGAGGCACCGTACCTGTAGCACGAACTCAGGGCCCCGTCGGTAAAAGGATTGTTTTGAGTTCAGTTCATCAGTGCCTTTTTTTTTAAAGCCCTTCATACACGGTTGGGCAAGTCCCTTAGCCTATTTGGCCTCCCCTGACACTTGTAAAACATACACATCGGCCATCTACAGGTATTTGCGATGGGTTGTCTCACATAGTTTTCCTTTTCAGATAGAGAGCAGTTCTAGGCAGCTCCCTGAGCCAGCCATAGGCCAAGCCCTGGACTGTAACCAACATAAATCATAGAAGGCCAATGATAACGCCTGGTGGGGCGTGGGGTTGTAAGGGAGCCCGTCGTACGGGGTGGGGGCGCGTTTCTCCTACTCACTGGACAAGGCTGACCATCGCGGGGTAGGACGATGGACCTGACCGCCCAAGAGCGACCGGGAGGGGGGAGAGTCGAACCCCCGACTCTTCATTCTTAAGCGATCTGGTTTACTACTAGACCATTGTAAATCACTGAAAGAGGCTTCATATAAGGCACTGTACCTGAAAATCCAGCACTGTCATGGAAGCTTCAGTAAGACCACACTCGTTGACAAGCACTTCAAAATCCTCCCCATAGCCAATCACGTGAGACACAACTGAAAGGTAGGGACACATATTGCGGGAGCAAACAAATAGTGTTAGGAGGTAGGTTTTTTTGAGGAAGGTGGGTAGGGTAGTAGGATTTTGGTGGGGATGGGAGGAGGGGGGAGGACGGGAGGGAGGTAGGAGGTAGGGAGATAGGAGGTAGGGATCTGTCGCCGGGTAGGCGAAGACTGGTGGAGGGATGTGGGGAGGTATGGTAGTGGGGAGGGATGGGAGGAGGTAGGGAAGGTAGGCCACTGGAAGGAGGTAAAATGAGAAGGAGGAGGGGGTAGGGAGACCAGGAGGTGGTGAGGGTGGGGTTAGGAGGATAGGGAGGGTTGTAGGAGGTAGGGAAGTAGGGAGTGTTTTGGTAGGGATCTTAGGTAGGACGTGTAGGGACAGGTAGGCCTGGTAGTGAACAGTAGGGAGGTAGGGAGGTGGTAGGAGGTAGGGAGGTAGGAGGTAGGGAGGTAGGAGGTAGGGAAAGGTAGGGAGGCAGGGGGGGGGGGGGTAGGAGGTGGAGGACGTAGGAAAGAGTAGGGAGGTAGGGAAGGTAGGGAGGTTGGTAGGGAGGTGGGAGGGTAGGGATTATTGCCTGGTAGGAGGGAGGGAGGTTAGGGGGAAGGGGGCGTTATTGGTGTAGGGAGGTGAGATTAGTTGGGAGAGAGGGTAGGGGGTAGGATGGTGAGGGACGGTGAAGGAGTGTAGGGGAGGGTAGGAGAGGAGGGTCATGGGGAGGAGTAGAGGATGTCCCGGTAGGAGGTATGGGAGGGATGGGATGTTAGGAGGGTAGGGATTGGTAGGATGGGTAGGGATCTTTGGTAGGTGAGGTGACCGGAACCGGTAGGGACGGTTGGTAGGAGGGTGGGTAGGTAAGGAGGGAGTTAGGAGGGGGTAGGGAGTGGAAGGATGGTAGGAGGTAGGGAGCTTGGGCAGGGGATGGTAGGAGGTAGGATGTAGGGATTACGGTAGGGAGGTAGGGGGGTAGGGAGGTAGGAGGGGTAGGAGGTAGGTGGTAGGAGGAGGGATGGTGGGAGGAAGGTAAGGAGTAGGAGGTAGGGAAGGAGGCGGAGGGAGGTAGGAGGTTAGAGAGGGTAGGAGGTAGGGAAGGTAGAGGTAGGGGAGGTAGGACTGGGTAGGGGAGGTAGGAGTGGTAGGAGTAAGGCTAGGGAGGTAGCGGAGGTAGGATGGTAGGAGGTAGGGAGGTAGGGAGGGTAGTAGGTAGGGAGGGGTAGGATGGTAGGAGGTAGGAAAGTAGTGAGGTAGTGAGGTAGGAGGTAGGGAGGTAGTGAGGTAGGAGGTAGGGAGGTAGGAGGTAGGTGGTAGGAACGCATATATTGTTAGCACGAGGGTGGATATGGTATTCAAACGGTTGGTTTTTTCTGGTCCATTTTACCAGTGGATGGTGTGTTATGTTCAATGTTATATACAGATAACTGCAAACTTTGGGGGGTCCTCCGCGAAGGATCCCGAGGAAGTTTTTTTCATATACCTATGTCGGAAGTTTGTAATATGTTACCCTCCCCCCCCCCCCCCCCCCCCCCCCCCCCCCCCTCCTCCCCCCCCCCTTCCAAAGGCCAATATCTCCTTCAGAAATTATAAAATGGGGGTCAAAGTAGGGTCTATAGTGATTCCCTTGACGAGCTCTATCCATTTGTGGTCTTACATTTGGATTTGAGCAGAGTTTTACAACATGGTCAAGCAAGCAGCCTTTCCTAGCCCTGATTCTGAGCTGAGCCAGCTATTTACTGGTCTTCGGCATCCTTTTATTGGGCTGAACAGGGTATATTCTAGGTGCAAATAAATATTCTGGGCACCGAATATATTCTGGGTGCAAATATTGTGGGCACCGAATATATTCTGGGTGCAAATATTGTGGGTGCCGAATATATTCTGGGTGCAAATATTGTGGGTGCCGAATATATTCTGGGTGCAAATATTGTGGGTGCCGAATATATTCTGGGTGCAAATATTGTGGGTGCCGAATATATTCTGGGTGCAAATATTGTGGGTGCCGAATATATTCTGGGTGCAAATAAATACAAGTTTCAAGCGGAATAATAACAAGATGCATATAAATAAGTGTCTTATATGAACATAGCATAACAAAAAAACATAGAAGTTCAAATAACCACAAAAAGGTAGAAACACGTCAATGCAGGAACCACGACAAGAGACATAATGTGTGTTGCATGAACATAACAAAGAAAATAGAAATACAAAAAACGGCAACAGGACGTAGGAACATGACGTGTGTTATGTAGAGTGTTACGTACAGAAAAACAGAATTCAAATGAACACTAGGTAGGGGCATCACACACGTAGGAACATGTAAAAATAGGAGCGAAGACAAGGTGCATGCCATGTGTTGCATGAATAAAACAAATAAACCAGAAATATAAATAATCACAACAACAGTAGTCATAGTAGTAATCGCGACAACACTAATATTTATATATATTATACATATTATATTATATTTATTATTTATATGTATAAAGGTAAACAAAAATTTTTATTAAGTATTTATAGTATAGCATATATCGAGGGGGGGGAAAGATGGAAGGGGAAAGAATAGAGTTGGCAGACCGCATGTTCGGAAGAAGTTGTACTACTTGGACCCCCCCCCCCAACCCCCCCCCCCCCCCCCCCCCCCCCCCCCCCCCCCCACCCCCCCCACTTTGAGACATCATATCTGAGCACACAGACAGTATAACCTAGTGAATCGAAGTGGGGGGGTCCATGAGCATCAGTTCTCGTCAAGGCCTCCTTTCCAATCATACAACCCCCCCCAAAAGATACAAATATCAAGTTGGACAAAGTTATTTAGATTTCAGTAGTTGTACAACTTTCTTGAGCGATCCGCAGTCGTCAGCACCATGGGAGGATATCCTAAGGTAGGTGAAGGACCGAAGGCGCTATTATGGTCTACCGTATCTATCACTTGATTATCATCATTACAGGCTTAATCGGAATTCAAACTTGTATTCTGGAAGCCTGATGGTATGAAAGGAGTAGGATGCTGCTGGATGTGTGTGTACTGGGGGTGTGTGTGAGTGTGGTGTGTGTGTAGTGTGGTGTTTGTGTGTGTTGGGGGGGGGGGGGGGGGGGGGGGGGGGGGGGGGGGGGGGGGGGGTCCACTGCTTTAGGACATCGTAGGGGACCAGGGTTCAGAACGCGCATCCAAACGCGTTGCGCGCGCGCCTTCCTTTGTCGCCGCCAATGCCGCTCGTGCGAAGCTGGGCGCCGAAGGTCTGGGTGACGTCCAGCATGGATGTACCTTCCAGGAGATCAACCTATTACACCCTGCGTTGTAACTTACTAAACGAAATGCAGATTCGCAATCCTCCGTCGAGACGTATCATTGGTTGTACCTAACGATCGAAAAATTCGCAATGGCAAGAAAGTTCCACGAGGTACAAATAAAATTGGGACGGGGCAAAAAATGAGGGTTAAGGAAAACAAGGTGGGTGGGGGAGGGAGCGGACAAAAATAAGAACAGAACGAGAAGACAACGCAAAGCACCGCCCAAACAAATAAAAAAGAACAAAAAAAAAACAAAAAAAAAAAAAAAAAAAAAAAAAAAAAAAAAAAAAAAAAAAAAAAACAAACAAAAAAAAAAAAGAACAAAAAGAGAAAAAAAAATAAAAAAAAACAACAAACAAAGAAAGAAAAAAAAAAAAACAAAGAAAAAAAAAAAAAAAAAAAAAAAAAAAAACAAACAAAAATAAAAAAAAAAAAAGAAAAAATAAAAGCAAAAAAAAAAAAAAAAAGACAAAAAAAAGAAAAAAAAAAAAACAAAAAAAAAAAAAGAAAACAAAAAAAAAAAAATTAAAAGAAACAAAAAACACAGAAAAAAAAAAAACTAAGAAAAAAACAAAACACTAAAAACAACAAAAAAGAAAACAAAAAAAAAAAGCACAAGAAGACAATACACAAAAAAATAAAAAAAAAAAAACAAAAAAAAAATACCAAAAACAAAGACAAGACAACAAAAACAAAAAAAAAAAAACAACAAACACAAAAAGAACAAAAAAAAAAAAAAGATACAAAAAAAAAAAATAAAATAGAACAAAAAACTCACAACAGCCAAAACCCACAAAACAAAACACCACCCCCAACACACCAACCACACACCCCCCCCCCCCAACCCCCCCCCACCACTCCCCCCCCCCCCCCCCCCCCCCCCTCCCTCGGATCTCGGCCCGACCGGGCGTTGTTCGAATGATTTTTTTTGTATGACTTATTGCTCGCGGTTCTCTATCCATATCGAACATGCGGTACGAAATCTTTTTCCTTGCCCCCCCCTCGACATATATATATTATATTTATTATTTATATAGCGACAACACCAATATTTAAAGCAGTAAAAGCGACAACACTTATACCGTATGCGCCCAAGTAAATGGCGAAAACTTTGGCCGATGGGTCCCGCCGATTCTGGTGGGGCTTGGCGCCTGGCCCAAAACAGGGAGCCCCTGGAACTAGGGCTGTCCGCCAACATTGTGGCGGGGTTCTCTTCAATACAGTGTACTGACACCCCCAAGGTTCAAATTCAAATTCAAATGACCATTGTGGCAGGGTTCTCTATTCACTTGCCACCATTCATTCCACGCATGCACACTTTGCTATGCCCCTTAGCGCATTCGTCATGGTTGGCAACTGTTGCGATTATTTGACTTTGTTCAGATCGCCATGGCCATTCCGCCCCCCTGCACACTCTCGCGCTTGCATACAGTGTACTGACACCCCCATGGTTCAAATTATAGTCAAACGACCATCAGACCATCGGATTTCGATCTAGCCATTGAATTGATGGATCCTCTCAGAACTTCAGTCTGATGGATTTGGTCAACAGTTAGAGGAGACCCATACCTAGGACTTGGAAGAAAGATGGTTCAAAAAAACGCAGTGGCGACGGGGTATTGACTGATGAGGATTCAAAGCTTGATGAGGGGCAGTCTGAGAAATCGACTGATGGCAAAGAGTCTGGTGGCGATCGGTGGATCTGATGAGGAGGGTTTGTCCGATGCATGGATAGAGTAGGTAGACACCTTTGCTACATTTGTTTTCATCCAACTCTGGGCTCCCACCTGAATCTGGTTTGAATCGCACGGTCGATCGGCCTTGAGGCTTGGTGTTTCCTGGCAGAATAGACCTAGGTGGTATAAAAATCTGCCACACCAGACTCTGAATATGATTGTAACATTTATTTTCATCCAACTCTGGGCTGCTCTGTGTTTCCTTTTGATTCACATATGAATCTGGTTTGAATGGAAAGAAAACAATTTAAAACGATTCTGCCAACATGCAACTTGAGCCAATTTATGGAGACCCCCAATTTCGTAAATCCACCATCTTTAATGGCGTACAATTATATCAGTCGTTTTTTAATTTCCGCCAACCCAATTTACCACCATTTTCTTAGGCGCATATGGTATGTAAAGCAGTAATAGGAACAACACTTGAAGCCATAGCAGTTCTAGCAACAGCACTTATATCCATAGTAGTAAAAGTATCAAAAAGTATAGCCTGTACAAACTAGACACACCAAAACGGCGTGAGCTCATGGGTAGCAGTTGCCAGCACTGCCAGGACACCAACAATCAACATTACTCACATCGAAATGGCGTGAGCTCATGGGTAGCAGTTTCCAGCACTGCCAGGTCCCCAACAATCAACATTACTCACACCGAAATGGCGTGAGCTCATGGGTAGCAGTTGCCAGCAGCCCAGCACTGCCAGGTCCCCAACAATCAACATTACTCACATCGAAATGGCGTGAGCTCATTGGTAGCAGTTGCCAACACTGCCAAGTCACGGATATCCAACAGCCTCTTCGTAGGGAGAGGTATGGCTGCCAGGTCACCAACATCCAACAGCCTGTTTGACGGGAGAGGAACGGGTGCCAGGTCACCAACATCCAACAGCCTGTTTGACGGGAGAGGAATGGCTGCCAGGGCACTAGAGAGCGATGAGTCGCTTAGGCTGTGGTCTGGCTGAGCTGCTGCTGCTTGCTTCGTTTTGCCAGCTTCCAGTGCAGTAGCTTCTAATGCAAATGGCCTTTCTTTATCAGCTGCAAGTGCAATAGCTGCGGCTTGGTCAGCTTCCAGAGCAGTGGATGCTAATGTTGCTGCTTCCCTTGCTTGGTCAGCTTCCAGTGCAGTGGCTGACGAATGTGCTGCCATCCTTGATCGGTAGCTTCCAGGCAGTGGTGCTAATGCTTGCTTCCTTGCGTGTCAGATCCAGTTGCAGTGGCTGCTAATGTTCTGCTCCCCTTGCTTGGTCAAGCTTCCAGTGCAGTGGCTGCAATCTGCTGCTTACTTTTGCTGCTCAGTGTCAAGTGCAGTGGCTGCTAATGCTGCTGCTTCCCTTGCTTGGTCAGCTTCCAGTGCAGTGGCTGCTAATGCTGCTGCTTCTTTGCTTGCTCAGCTGCAAGTGCAGTGGCTGCTAATGCTGCTGCTTCCCTTGCTTGGTCAGCTTCCAGTGCAGTGGCTGCTAATGCTGCTGCATCCTTTGCTTGGTCAGCTTCCAGTGCAGTGGCTGCTAATGCTGCTGCTCTTCTTGGAAGCTTCCAGTGCAGTGGTGCTAATGCGCGCTTCCCTTGCTTGGTCAGCTCCAGTGAGGGATGCTAATGTGCGCTTCTTTGCTGCCTCAGCTGCAAGTGAGTGGTGAATGCTGCTGCTTCCCTTGCTTGTCAGCTTCAATGCGTGGCTGCTTAATGGCTGCACTTCCCTTGCTGTCAGCTTCCAGTTGCAGTGGCTGCTAATGATGCTGCATGCCATTGGCTTGCATCAGCTAGCAAGGCAGTGGCTGCTAATGCTGTTGATTCCCGTGCTTGGTCAGCTCCAGTGGCAGTGGCGCTTCATGCTGTGCTTTCCTGCGTGCGTCAGCTTCCAGTGCAGTGGCTGCTAATGCTGCTGCTTCCCTTGCTTGGTCAGCTTCCAGTGCAGTGGCTGCTAATGCTGCTGCTTCCCTTGCTTGGTCAGCTTCCAGTGCAGTGGCTGCTAATGCTGCTGCTTCCCTTGCTTGGTCAGCTTCCAGTGCAGTGGCTGCTAATGCTGCTGCTTCCCTTGCTTGGTCAGCTGCAAGTGCAGTGGCTGCTAATGCTGCTACTTCCTTGCTTGGTAGATTCCAGGCCAGTGGTGCTAATGCTGTGCTCCCTTGGCTGGTCAGCTTACCAGGGAAGTGGCTGCTAATGCGCGGCTTACCTTGTGGTCAGCTTCCAGTGCAGTGGCTGCTAATTGCTGCTTGGTCCCTTGCTTGTCTGCTTCCAGTGCAGTGGATGCTAAGGCTGCCTGTTCCCTGGTGGTCAGCTTCCAGTCGCAGTGGATGCTACGCCTGTTGCGATTCCTAGCTTGGTCAGCTGGCAAGTTGCAGTGGCTGCTAATGCTTGCTGCTTCCCTTTGCTGGTAAGTTCCAGTGCAGTGGCCGCTAATGCGCTGCTTCCTTGCTTGGTCAGCTTCAGTGCAGTAGCTGCTACTGTGCTGCTCCCTTGCTTGGTCAGCTTCCAGTGAGTGGCTGATAATGCGCTGACTGCCCTTGTGACTCAGCTGCAAGTGCAGTGGCGGTCTAATGATGGATACTTCCCTAGCTTGGTCAAGCTGCAAGTCGCAGTGCTGCAATGGCTGCTTCCCTTGCTTGGTCAGCTCCAGTGAAGTGGCTGCTAATGCTGCTGCTTCCCTTGCTTGGTCAGCTGCAAGACCAATAGCTGCTGCTGACATTTGCTTTGCTTGGTCAGCTGCAAGTTCAATAGCTGCTGCTTGGTCAGCTTCTAGCGCAGTGGCTGTTAATGCTAATTGCTTTGCTTGATCAGCTATGAGTGCAATAGCTGCTGCTTGGTCTGCTTCTAGAGCAGTGGCTGCTGCTGCTGCTGCTTGGTCTGCTTCTAGAGCAGTGGCTGCTGCTGCTGCTGCTTGGTCTGCTTCTAGAGCAGTGGCTGCTGCTGCTGCTGCTGCTGCTTGGTCTGCTTCTAGAGCAGTGGCTGCTACTGCTGCTGCTGCTTGGTCTGCTTCTAGAGCAGTGGCTGCTGCTGCTGCTGCTGCTGCTGCTGCTTGATTTGCTTGGTTGACTTTACGCATAGTGCCTGGACTACCTGCTGCTGCTGCTGCTGCTAGGTTTGCCATACCAGCTCGAAGTGCAGCACGTGCTACTGCTAATATTTGCTCTCTTTGGCCAGCTTCAAGCAGAGTACCTGCTGCTGCTGCTGCTAGCCTTGCTTGCTCAGCTTTAAGTGCAATAGCTGCTGCTGCTGCTGCTTGCTTTGCTTGTTCGAGTTCAAGCACAGTCCCTGCTGCTGCTGCTGCTAGCCTTGCTTGCTCAGCTTTAAGTGCAATAGCTGCTGCTGCTTCTACTTGCTTTGCTTGTTCGAGTTCAAGCACAGTCCCTGCTGCTGCTGCTAGCCTTGCTTGCCCAGCTTCAAGTGCAGTACGTGCTGCTGCTTCTGCTTGCTTTGCTTGTTCGAGTTCAAGCACAGTACCTGGTGATGCTGCTGGTAGCTTTGCTTGCGTAGCTTCAAGCATAGTACCTTCTGCTGGCTTTGCTTGGCCAGCTTCAATATCAGTAGCAGTTGCTGCTGCTGTCTCAACTTCAGATGCTAACATCTGTTGCGTTGGTACTGAGGGCTGCTGACACGGTACGTCTGAATGGCTGCCTCCCTTTCCAGTACGGTGCGTCAAGGAGGGGTCGTGCCTTGTCCTCCCTCCTCCCCCTCCTCCTCCCCCCCCATCCTTCTCCTCCTCAGTGCATGGTGCAGCTGAATGGCTGCCTCCCTCCACAACACGATGCGACAAGGAGGGCTTGTGGCTAGGTGCGGCTGAATGGCTGCTCCCCTCCCCTCTGTGGTCTGAATGGCTGCCTCCCTCCCCAGTACGGTGCGACAAGGAGGGCTTGAGGCATGGTGCAGCTGAATGGCTGCCTCCCTCTACAACACGATGCGACAAGGAGGGTTTGTGGCTAGGTGCAGCTGAATGGCTGCTCCCCTCCCCTCTGTGGTTTGAATGGCTGCCTTCCTCCCCAGTGCTGTGCGGCAAGGAGGGCTTGTGGCTAGGTGCAGCTGAATGGCTGCTCTCCTCCCCCCTGTGGTTTGAATGGCTGCCTTCCTCCCCAGAACGGTGTGACAAGGAAGTGTTGTGGCGAGGTGCTGTTGAATGGCTGCCTCCCTCCCCAGTACAGTGCGATAAGGAGGGCTTGTGGCTAGGTGCAGCTGAATGGCTACTCCCCTCCCCCCTGCGGGATAGCGAGGGGGGGTTGTGGGCAGGTGTAGCTGAGTGGCTGCTCCCCTCCCCCCTGTGGGATAGCCAAGGGGGGTTGTGGCCAGGTGCAGCAGGTTGGCCACGGCCAAAGGAATCCTCCCACCCCAATGTGCCGACTTTGGTCAGATCAGAAAAGAAATTGGCCACGCAGTGCTCCAAATCCTGAGCTGATAGCCCCAGGCCGCCAGCTGAGTGCAAGCCCTCATTGACCATGATGACTTGGGCGAAGGACTGCAGGGAGCGTGAAGGGTGACGGTCGGGACGGATGAGTGAAAGTGAAGGTGAAGGATTAGTGTTGGGTCAAGACGTAGCGTGAGGATGAGGCGAGGAGTGAAGGGAGGGTGAAGGGTCACAGTTGGGACGGATGAGTGAAAGTGAAGATGAAGGATTAGTGTTGGGTCAAGACGTAGCGTGAGGATGAGGCGAGGGGTGAAGGGTCACGGTTGGGACGGATGAGTGTAGTGAAGGTAAAGGACCAGTGTTAAGTCAAGAGATAGCGTGAGGATGACATAAGGGGTGAAAAGTGAGGTGAAGGGAGGGTTAAGGGTGAGGGTCGGGACGGATGAGTGAAGGTGAAGGTGAAGGGTTAGTGTTGGGTCAAGAGATCGCGTGAGGATGACATAAGAGGTGATAAGTGAGGTGAAGTGAGGGTGAATGGTCACGGTCGGGACGGTTAAGTGAAGGTGAAGGTTCAGTGTTGGGTCAAGAGGGTTCATGAGGCCGTGAGGGATGCAGACATTGAGGGGTGACTGTCCCTTTCTCTTTTCCGATCCCTCTCACTATTTCTTTCCTTTTCCATAGAGGTGGAGGGCGGGTGAAGGGTCACGGTAGGAACTGTATAAGGTGAAGGTGAAGGATTAGTGGTTGGGTGGCAAGATGGGGGGGGGGTGGTAGCGTTTTAGGTTGCAGGATGACGATGAGGGGTGATGTATGAGGTGAAGGGAGGGTGAAGGGTCACGGTAGGAACTGTTAACTAAGGTGAAGGTGAAGGTGAAGGATTAGGTTGGGTAAAGACGGGTAGCGTGCGAGGAGGTCGGTGGTGAGGGTGAGGTATGGTGGAGGGAGGAGAGAAGGGTCAAGGTGGAAGGTTAAGGAAGGGGGTAGGATAAGTGACCTGGGGTATGAGGTGACAGTGTGAGGATGGACCGGATTTTTTGTCTTCCGTTTTCGTCTCTTATCTGTTTTCTCTTTCTTTCCCTGGCCCCCCCTGATTCCTCTCCCTACCCTCCTCGTCCTTTAAGGTTCAATGGTGAAGGTGAGTGGTCACAACAGTCGGACGGTTATGTGAAGGTGAATTATCAGTGGTTGGGTATGAGGTAGCGTGAGGATTAGATTTTTTTTGGGTAGGGTGAAGGATCAGTTTTTTGGGGTATGAGTACGTGAGATGAGATTAGGGGTGAAGGATCCAGTGTTGGGTATGAGGTACGGGAGGATGAGAATGATGGGTGAAGATCAGGTTGGGGTAATGAGGTAGCGTTAGGATGAGAGAGGGTGAAGGATCAGTGGTTGTGGTATGAGGTATCGGGATGCTGTAGATGAGGGTGGAAGATCAGTGTGTTGGGATTAGGTCGCGTGAGGATGAATTAGGGTGAATGATCAGTGTTGGGGTAATGAGTTAGCGTGAGATGAGATAGGGGTGAAGGATCATTGTTTGGGGTATGAGGGTATCGTGAGGATGAATGAGGGGTGAAGATCAGTGTTTGGGTATTAGTCGCTTGAGGATGAGAATGAGGGGTGACGGACAGTGTTTGGGTATGAGGTACGGAGTAATAGATGAGGTGTGACGACATTTTGGGTATGGAGGTAGCTTTAGGATGAGATGAGGGGTTGAAGGATCAGTGTTGGGGTATGAGGTATCGGGAGATAGATGAGGGTTGATATGCTCAGTGTTTGGGGTATAATGAGGTAGCGTGAGGAATATATGAAGGGGTGCAGGATCATTGTTTGTTATGAGTTACGTGAGGATGAGATGAGGTGTGAAGGTGAGGATGAGATGAGGGGTGAAGGATCAGTGTTGGGGTATGAGGTAGCGTGAGGATGAGATGAGGGGTGAAGGATCAGTGTTGGGGTATGAGGTAGCGGGAGGATGAGATGAGGGAGGATGTGAAGATCAGTGTTGGGTATGAGGGTTAGCGTGAGGATGAGATGTAGGGGTTGAAGGGATCAGTGTGGGGTACTGAGGTTTTAAGCGTGAGGATGAGATGAGGGGTGAAGGATCAGTGTTGGGTATTGAGGGTTAGTGTGAGGAGAGAGGAGGGAGTGATGCAGGACATGTTGGGGTATGAAGGTAGCGTTGAGGAGAATGAGGGGTGAAGGATCAGTGTTGGGGTATGAGGTAGCGTGAGGATGAGATGAGGGGTGAAGGATCAGTTGTTTGGGGTATGAGGGTGGGGTTTGGTGGTGCGTAGCGTGGAAGGATGAGATGAGGGGTGAAGGATCAGTGTAGGGGTAATGAGGTGTCAGTGTGGAGGATGAGATGAGGGGTGAGGATCGTGTTGGGGTACGGGGGTAGTGTGAGGATGAGAGAGGGGTGAGGAACCAGTGTTGGGTTGAGGTCGCGTAGGAGAGAATGAAGGGTGATGTGAAGGATCAGTGTGGGTTATGACTGTGTTTCGCGTGAGGAGGATGAGATGGGGTTGACGGTCAGTGTTGGGGTATGAGGTAGCGTGAGGATGAGATGAGGGGTGAAGGATCAGTGTTGGGGTATGAGGTAGCGTGAGGATGAGATGAGGGGTGAAGGATCAGTGTTGGGGTATGAGGTAGCGTGAGGATGAGATGAGGGGTGAAGGATCAGTGTTGGGGTAGTTGAGGGTGCGTGGAGGGATGAGTGAGGGTGAAGGATCGGTTGGGGTATGGAGGTTGCGTGAGGATGAGATGAGGGGGTGAGTGAAGTTCAGTGGGGGTAGGTGGGGGTTACTTGAGCGTATGGTTAGCGGGGGATGAGATGAGGGTTGAAGGATCAGTGTAGGGATGAGTTAGCGTTGAGGGATGAGAGGAGAGATGCGGGCGTGAAGGATCAGTGTTGGGGGTATGAGTAGCGTGAGATGAGACTGAGGGGTGAGGATCGAGTGTTGGGGTTGATGGTAGGCGTGAGGAATAGATGGGGGTGAAGGATCAGTGTGGGGTATGAGGTAGCGTGGGATGCGATGCGGGGAAGGAATCAGGTTGGGGTATGAGGTTAGCGTGAGGTGAGATGAGGGGTGAAGGACCAGTGTTGGGGTAATGAGTTAGGTGAGGATGATTGAGGGCGTGAAGGATCAGGGTGGGAGTTGAAGTGAATGTATGTAATTAGATACAGTTGAGACGGTGTAGTGAAGTGAAGGTGGAGGATCAGTGCTGGGGTATGGGTGAGTGAGGATGAAAGTGAGGTATATAATAGGAAAAAAGTGTTATGATGTGAATTCCTTTAATAGTTTCAATTCAATTTACCATATATTCCGAGGGGGGGGGCAAAGGGAAAAAGGATTCGTACCGCGTTGTCAATTGGGATAGAGAACGCGAGCAATAGTCGATACAAAAAAAATCAGTGTCGAATTTGTCTTTTTTAAAACAAATATACAACCTCGGGCGGCTCCCCGAGATACGCGGGGGGGGGGGGGGGGGGGGCGGGGGGGTGGAGGGGGGGTCACGACAGTTTTCCCAATTTTATTTGTACCTCGTGTAACTTTCTTGCCAGTGCGAATTTTCGAGCGTGAGGTACACCAATGAGTACGTCTCGACGAGAGGAGTGCGAATCTGCATTCGTTAGTAAGTTACACGCAGGGTGTAATAGGTGGATCTCCTGGAAGGTACATCCAGGCTGGACGCCAGGCTGGACGTCATCCAGACCTTCGCGCCCAGCTTCGCACGAGCGGCAGTTGGCGGCGAAAAAGGCGCGCGCGCAACGCGTTTGGATGCGCGTTCTGAACTCTGGTCCCCTACGAGGTTCCTAAAGCAGTGGACCCCCCCCCCCCCCCCCCCCCCCACACACACACACCACACACACACACGCACGCACACACACACCCCAGACACACACACACACCACCCGAGCAGACCATCAGGCTCCAGAATACAAGTTGAGTCGATTAAGCCATGATAATGATGATAATAAAGTTAGATACGGTAGACAGATAAATAGCGCCTTCGGTCCTTCACATACCTTAGTGATCTCCTCCAAGGGTGCGGACGACTGCGGAGCGCTCAAGAAAGTTGTAAAAATACTGAAATCTAAATAACTTTGTCCAAACTTGATATTTGTATCTTTTGGTTGTATGATTGGAAAGGCCTTGACGAGATGATGCTCATGGACCCCCCACTTCGATTCACTATGTTATACTGTCTGGGTGCTCAGATATGAGGTCTCAAAGGGGGGGGGGGGGGGGGGGGGGGGGGGGGGGGGGTGGGGGGGGGTCCAGGGGTCAATATAACAACTTCCGAACATGCGGTCTGCCAACTTTATTCTGCCCCCCCCCTCGTATATATATATATATATATATATATATTTTTTTTTTTTTTTTTTTATTCATTTAGTCGTTTTCAATTCTACCCAACCCCAACCCAACCCAACAACCACTCCACCCATACCAGGGATATGTTTTTCAAATCACTAAGAGGAAATCTGATTCCTTTTAATTTTTTTCCTCCCTTTTTTCCTCCCAAAACAGGATCCTTATTCCGATTTGGGTCTACTTGGGTATATTTTAGTCAATTTCAGTTAAACAAAACAGTTTTTTTAGGTTTCTTATTCCAGCAATTTCGGCTAAGACGGGGTCTCGTATTCCGATCGGAACGCATATTCCGGAAAAAAATATCCCTGACCCATACTCACCTGCAAGAGAAGCACTCCAACTGCCGCCACCACCTCACCCCACCCCAAGCACCCCACCCCAACACACCTGCAAGAGAAGCACCCCAACTGCCGCCACCACCTCCACCTGAGTTTATCACAGTGCTATATAGTTACATATGTTATGCCACACTTATACCGGCAGTTGTAGTTATTTTTATTTTGTATTCGTTTAGTCATATTTAATACACACCTGCAGGAGGAGCACCCCAACTGCTGCCACCACCTCACCCCAAGCACCCCACCCCAACACACCTGCAAGAGGAGCACCCCAACTGCCGCCACCACCTCACCCCAAGCACCCCACCTCACCCCAAGCACCCCAACTGCTGCCACCACCCCACCCCAAGCACCCCACCCCAACACACCTGCAAGAGGAGCACCCCAACTGCCGCCACCACCTCTGGATCTGTCACTCTGGCCCGGAGAGACAAGCAGATGAAAGACGGCCGTCCCAAATGGGATTTGCCTCTGTCCGCATGCCCCCCTGTCCCTGGCCCCGGCCCAATGGGAGCCTGCTGCCCCAAGGGGTGCCAGCCAGTCCAGCTGGACGTGGGCGTGGAGAGGGTGGTTGGATGGATGGGTGGTTGGGTGTCCAGCCTTGAGGAGGGCGTGAACAGGCGTAGGGTCCAGGCTTTCCAGGAGAAGTGACAGATGTGGCATGCCGGGGTACTGGGGGATGTAGATGCTGCAAACGCATCCATCACATCTGCTTCAACCTGCAACAGGTGTGGTTGATTGGTTGGTCGGTTGGTCGGTCGGTCGGTTGGTTGGTTGGTTGGTTGGCTGGTTGGTTGGTTGGTTGGTTGATTGATTGGGGGTTGTAGACACTGCAAAAGTATCCATCACATCTGCTTCAACCTGCAACAGGTTCAGGCAGCGATTCCAGGGGTTGGTTAAGGTGGTGGTTAGTTAGGTGTTAGTTTGGGCTGGGTTGGGTTTGGGTTTGGGTAGGATTGGGGTGGTTGTTGGGTCGGGTCGGGTTGTTGGGTGGTTGGGTGGTAGGGTGTCCAGCCTTGAGGGGGGCATGAACAGGCGTAGGGTCCAGGCTTTCCAGGAGAAGTGACAGATGTGGCATGCCGGGGTACTGGGGGATGTAGACGCTGCAAACGCATCCATCACGCCTGCTTCAACCTGCAACAGGTTCAGGCAGGGGGTGGGTAGGGTGGGTTGGGTTGGGGTGGTTGTTGGGTCAGGTTGGGGTTGGGTAGGGCAGGGCTGGGGTGGTTGGGGTGGGGGTTAGGTGGGGTGGTTGTTGGGTTGGGTACGGGTAGGCTATGGTATGGTAGGGTGGGTTGGGGAGGTTGTTGGGTTAGGTTAGTTTGGAATTGGGTTGGGTAGGGTGGATTGGGGTGGCTGTTGGGTTGGGTTTGTTTGGGGTTGGGGTTTGGCTGGGTGGGCTGGGGTGGTTGTTGGTCGCCCAGCATCCGCCATGTCTGCTTTAACCTGCAACAGGTTTAGGCAGCGAATGCAGAGTGGGAAGAAAAACAACAAGGTCTATAGACTCGCCATGCCGTAGTGGAACACTACAAGCAGTACAAAGACTGTACAACAAGAATACAAGAAAATGGTTGTTGTTATGTCTCCGCAACAGCCTGTTTCAGTGATACAATTGGTCTAGTGGTACAGCAAATCGCTTTGACTACGAGGGGTCAAGGGATCGATTCCCCCTACGGTCACCCTTAGCGTTGCAGGTCGCTGTCAACCGCGATGGTAGCTTGTCCAGTTGAGGTGGTAGACCGTTGTCTGCCTGCGTACGACGGGTTCCCTTAATACCACGCTCCACCAGGCGTTCTCATTACTTTTATATCCGCAACATGACGTAGCGGTACTTAACATGCAGTACAAAGAATGTTCAACAAGAAAACAAAAAAAGGGTTGTTATATATCCGCAACATGACGTAGCGGTACTTAACATGCAGTACAAAGACTGTTCAACAAGAAAACAAAAAGGGGTTGTAGTTATATATCCGCAACACTACGTAGCGGTACTTCACATGCAGTACAAAGACTGTTCAACAATGACAAAAAAGGGTTGTAGTTATATATCCGCAACACTACGTAGCGGTACTTCACATGCAGTTCTAAGACTGTACAACAAGAAAACAGGAAAAGGGGAATAGTAATGTATCTGCACCATGACGTAGCAGCACTTCACATGCAGAACAAAGCCTGTAAAAAAAAGAAAAGCAGAAAAAGGTTAAGACGGGTGGCTGAAAACTATGTGCTCTGTGCTCTTTCAAATATGGTAAAAAAAGCTTTTTATAAAAAGCTATAGTTGTATATCCGCACCATGACATAGCGGTACTTCACCCGCTTTGCCAGCTCCTCACTGGGGGCGTTGATCAGGTTGGACAAGTCCACCCGTGGAATGTTGATGTCGATTTTCTTCCCTATTGCCAGGCTCTTGCCAGGGCCGTCGCACACCTCATCGAAGAGGGCGGCAATGGATGGTTTTGTTAAGAGCGACTTAAGGCGCTCCACTGTGTCGGTGCACATAACCCGGCTGGTGGGTACAGCTGCCGGCACGAAGTGGACAGACAGAATGCGGCACTGTGAAGCTCTGTGGTAGTGGTGGTGGTGGTGGGTGGGTGGGGGGTGGGGGTGGTGATGGTGGTGATGGTGGTGGTGGTGGTGGTGGTGGGGGGGGGGGGTCTGTAAGAAGAGGAAACAGTGACTTGGCATATAATCTAAACGGGTCCCTTTAGCCCATTTGGCCTACCCCTGGACTGTTGCATACATACATACATACATACATACATACAGACATGCATACATACGGAATCTAAACTGGGTGCACAAAACCCCGCTGGTGGGTAAAGCTGCCGGCACGAAGTGGACAGACAAAATGCGGCACTGCTAAGCACTGTGGAGGGGGAGGGTAGCAGAGTTGTTCTGTGAGGGTACCTGGGTTGTTCTGTGAGGGTAGCTGGGTTGTTCTGTGAGGGTAGCTGCGTTGTTCTGTGAGGGTAGCTGGGTTGTTCTGTGAGGGTTGCTGGGTTGTTCTGTGAGGGTAGCTGGGTTGTTCTGTGAGGGTACCTGGGTTGTTCTGTGAGGGTAGCAGGGTTGTTCTTTGAGGGTAGCAGGGTTGTTCTTTAAGGCGAGGAATGTATTCATTTTCCTTGTAATAATTGTATTTACAGCTGAAGACAGCGAGCAGCCAAATTGCTGGCTGAAGCTATGTAACCTAGTTCAAGGTCAAGTAAGGAGAGGAAACAGAGTTGACATAGTATCTAAACTCGGTGGACATCACTTGGCTGGTGGCTGAAGCTGCCGGCACAAAGTGGCCAGATAGAATGCGGCACTGCTAAGCACTGTGGAGGGGTAGGGTTGCAGGGTTGTTCTGTAAGGAGAGGAATGTGATCATTTTCCTGGTAATAATTGTATTTACAGCTGAAGACAGGGAGCAACCAAATTGCTGGCTGGAGCTATGTAACCAAGTTCAAGGTCAAGTAAGGAGAGGAAACAGACTTGACATAGTATCTGAACTGGGTGGACTTAGCTTGGCTGGTGGCTGAAGCTGCCGGAACAAAGTGGACAGATATAATGTGCGGCAGTTTGAAGCTCTTTCTGCACCACCACCATCACCACTGCGAAACACATACACACACCCCACCACACACATGCACTCCCACGTACACGCACACCTTGAAGCTGGCCTGACAGAATGTGCGGCAGTTTGGAGCTCTTCCTGCACCACCACCATCACCACTGCGAAACACATACACACACCCCACCACACACATGCACTCCCACGTACACGCACACCTTGAAGCAGGCCTGACAGAATGTGTGGCAGTTTGAAGCTCTTCCTGCACCACCACCATCACCACTGCGAAACACATACACACACCCCACCACACACATGCACTCCCACGTACACTCCCACCTTGAAGCTGGCCAGACAGAATGTGACAGTTTTAAGCTCTTCCAGCACCACCACCACCACCACCAATGTGAAACACGCACACCCCACCACAAACATATAATCCCACATACACTCCCACCTTGAAGCTGGCCTGACAGAATGTGTGGCATTTTGAAGCTCTTCCTGCACCACCACCATCACCAATGTGAAACACGCACACCCCACCACAAACATTTAATCCCACGTACACTCCCACCTTGAAGCTGGCCTGACAGAATGTGACAGTTTCAAGCTCTTCCTGCACCACCACCACCACCACCACCAATGTGAAACACGCACACCCCACCACAAACATATAATCCCACATACACTCCCACCTTGAAGCTGGCCTGACAGAATGTGACAGTTTTAAGCTCTTCCTGCACCACCACCACCACCACCAATGTGAAACACGCACACCCCACCACAAACATATAATCCCACATACACTCCCACCTTAGAGCTGGCCTGACAGAATGTGTGGCATTTTGAAGCTCTTCCTGCACCACCACCATCACCAATGCAAAACACGCACACCCCACCACAAACATTTAATCCCACATACACTCCCACCTTGAAGCTGGCCTGACAGAATGTGTGGCATTTTGAAGCTCTTCCTGCACCACCACCATCACCAATGCAAAACACGCACACCCCACCACAAACATATAATCCCACGTACACTCCCACCTTGAAGCTGGCCTGACAGAATGTGTGGCATTTTGAAGCTCTTCCTGCACCACCACCCTCACCACTGAAACACACACACCACCACCACACACACCACTCCCACCTTGAAGCTGGCCAGATAGAATGTGGCAGTTTGAAGCTCTTACTGCACCACTACAATCAACACTGAACAAGTTCTATGCAGCGTCGCCTGCAACGCTAAACATTGGCGGAGAGTGATCGCGAGGGAGCGACAGATGGCAACGGAAGCGAGTTAGTTACGAGACCGTTGGCTGACGTGTCGGGCTTCATCGCGGTCAGACGGATGGATGGATGGATGGATGGATGGATGGATGGACGAACGGACAAATGGGTAACACTGGGGGCTCCCGCCCCCCAGCAGGGGGGGCTCCGCCAAAAACACACACACCACCACACACGTACACTCCCACCCTGAAGCTGGCCTGACAGAATGTGACAGTTTTAAGCTCTACCGCAGGCGAACAAAACAGGATTTTGCTTGAGGATAGGAACCATCACCACCAGCACCAACCACTAACACCAGCACCACAACCGCCACCACCAGCACCACCAACACCAGCACCACCACCAACAACCATCACCACCACCACCACAGGACTTTGAGGATAGGAACCAGCACCACCAGCACCAACCACCAACACCAGCACCACCACCACCAACAACAACCATCACCACCACCACCACCACCACAGGACTTAAAGGATAGGAACCAGCACCACCAGCACCAATCACCACCACCAGCACCACCAACAACAACCACCACCACCACCACAGAACTTTGAGGAGAGGAACCACCACCGCCACCACCACCACCAACAACAACCATCACCACCACCACAGGACTTTGAGGATAGGAACCAGCACCACCAGCACCAATCACCAACACCAGCACCACCAACAACCACCACCACCACCACAGAACTTTGAGGAGAGGAACCACCACCGCCACCAACACCACAACCAACAACAACAACCATCACCACCACCACCACCACCACCACAGGACTTTGAGGATAGGAACCAGCACCACCAGCACCAATCACCAAAACCAGCACCACCACCACCACAGGACTTTGAGGAGAGGAACCACCACCGCCACCAACACCACCACCACCAACACCAACAACCATCTCCACCACCACCACCACCACCACCACAGGACTTTGAGGATAGGAACCAGCACCACCAGCACCAATCACTAACACCAGCACCACCAACAACTATCACCACCAACACCACCACCACCACCACAGGACTTTGAGGAGAGGAACCACCACCGCCACCAACACCACCACCACCACCACCAACAACCATCACCACCACCACCACAGGACTTTGAGGATAGGAACCAGCACCACCAGCACCAATCACCAAGACCATCACCACCACCAACAACAACCACCACCACCACCACCACAGGACATTGAGGAGAGGAACCACCACCACAACCTCCACCTCCACCGCCACCAACCACCAACCACCAATACCACCACAGGATTATGAGGAGAGTAACCACCACCACAGCCACCACCTCCGCCACCATCACCACCATCAGCAACAACACCAACCACCACCGCCACCAACCACCAATACCAACATAGGATTATGTGGAGAGTAACCACCATCACAGCCACCACCTCCGTCACCATCACCACCATCAACAACACCAACCACCACCACCACCACCACTACCGCCTCCACTGCATATTCATCTTGTTTACAATTTTAGTGATGATGATCTACCAATTCATCTTGTCTATCTTGGATATCATGTTCGCCATATCTATCACTTGTCTATCTTGGACATCATGTTCGCCATATCTATCACTTGTCTATCTTGGATATCATGTTCGCTATGTCATGTCTATCTTGTATATCATGTGCACGGTGTATAGCCCTTTTCAGTGATATACAATGGTCTAGACAATGGTGGTAGACCAGATTGCTTAAGGATGAAGAGTCGGGGGTTCGACTCCCCCTTCGGTCGCTCTTGGCGTTGTAGGTCGTTGTCAACCGCGATGGAAGCTTGTCCAGTTGAGATAGGAGATCGCTCCCCACCTGCCTACGACGGGCTCCCTTAACACCACGCCCCACCAGGCGTTATCATTACCATGTGCATGGTGTTTAGGACATATATCTTGTGCTTCTTGCATACGCATACATATATGTATATTTATATAATGCCATAACTGCATTTACACATTATATATATATATGTATATATACTTACATTATTTATGCATTTATACATTACATGTATATGTATATATACTTACATTATTTATGCATTTATACATTATAAGTATATGTATTTATGCATCTATAAGTATATTTTTGTATGCATTTATACATTTTAAGTATATGCATATATACTTATATACATATGCATATGCCTATGTCTATGTCTATGTATATGAATATGGTTACGTACGATACTTACATGGCTGGGATGGGGAGGTACGGTGCAAATGCTGAAGCCACAATGCGTCCGAGGTTGTTCCTGTCTTTTCTTCTCTGCATCTTAAATCTCGCCAAGATAAGCTCCTTATCAGACAGGTGGTATTCACCCTCCTCCTCAGACAGCTGAGCATCACCCTCCGCAGAGTCTTTAGCATCCTGCCGTGAATCACTTTCTGCTTGCCCCGGGCCCATTTCTACACACCCCAGACCCCGCGCTGAGTCCTTAGCACCCTCTGCTGCGTCCTTAGCACCCTGCCGCGAATACCTGTCTGCTTGCCAAGGGCCCATGTCAGTTTGCCCCGGGCCCTCCTCTATAAGACCCTCCTCAGACAGCTGAGCATCACCCTCTGCTGCGTCCTTAGCATCCTGCTGTGAACCCTTTTCTGCTTGCCGAAGGCCCATTCCTGTTCCCCCCGGGCCCATTTCTGTATGCCCCAGCTCCCGTGGGCTTTCCGGCAATAGGTCTGCAGTAAGAATCAAAGGTGGAGGTGCTGCTGTGTTTTCTATGTATCCTTTTTCTACCAGGCGTGTTGCTACAGCGTTGGCTGTGAGTTGTGCAGGTGGAGTTGCTGCCAAGTTTTCTATGGGCTCTTTGCCTGTCAAGGTTACCACAACAGCGTTGGCTGGCAGGTCAGTAGGTGGGGGTGCTACTGTGTTTTCTATTTCTCCTTCTTCAACCAGGCGTGTTGCTACAGCGTTGGCTGTGAGTTCTGCAGGTGGAGTTGCTGCCAAGTTTTTTATGTGCTCTTTGTCTGTCAAGGTTACCGCAACAGCGTTGGCTGGCAGGTCAGTAGGTGGGGGTGCTGCTGTGTTTTCTATTTCTCCTTCTTCAACCAGGCGTGTTGCAACAGGGTTGGCTGCGAGTTCTGCAGGTGGAGGTGCTGCCAAGGTTTCTATGAGCTCTTTGTCTGTCAAGGTTACCACAACAGCGTTGGCTGGCAGGTCAGTAGGTGGGGGTGCTGCTGTGTTTTCTATTTCTCCTTCTTCAATCAGGCGTGTTGCCTCAAGGTTGGCTGTGAAGTCCACAGGTGGGGGTGCTGCTGTGTTCTTTATGCCTCCTTTGTTGACCAGACGTGTCGCATCAGCTTTGGCTGACAGGTCCACAGGTAGGGGGGCAGCCATGTTTTCTTTGTGCTCTTTGTCAGCTAGGCTTGCCGCAACAGCGTTGGCAGACAGGGCCACAGATGGGGGTGCTGCTGTCTTTTCTATTTCTCCTTCTTCTACCAGGCGTGTTGCCTCAGGGTTGGCTGATAGGTCCACAGGTGGAGGTGCTGCTGCGTTGTCTATTTCTCCTTCTTCTACGGGGCGTCTTGCTACAGTAGGCAAGGGACTAGACAGTAGTGACACTTCTGGGTTCCTGTCTACAAAGTCAGCTTCCCTTTTTACAAAGTCAGCATCCCTTTTTACGAAGTCAGCTTTCCTACCTTCAAGGTCAGCTTTCTTGTCTGCATAGTCAGCAGGAGGGATAGGAGTCATTTTCCGTAGCTTCGATGGCCCTGGCTTTGAGGATTCGATCCCCAAGCCAGCTCTGAAATCTGCTGGCGGGATGAGGCCTCGTTTTTGGTGGCTGACCAACTTGCTGACTCCATGTGCTTTCAACGCCTTCGCCACAGCCTGCTTTGCAACAAACTTGGCCAAGCCGCCTACGGATTGCTTACCCTGCTGCAGGCGCATGCGCTGAGGAATAAGCTCCCGAGGCAGTACTGTCTTCAACTGGGGCATAGCCGCCTTGGGCAGTACTGCCTCAACCTCTGGTAGTACTACCTTCAAGGGGGGCATAGCTCCCTTGGGCAGTACTGCTTGCTTGGAGGGTGTGGACGCAGTTTGAATGGATGGCGCATGTGTGGAGGGTGTAGACGCAGCTTGTGTGGACGGCACAGTAGCAATTTGCTTGCTCGAGGAGGGCTGATGTGACACAGCTAAAACTGGCTTGGGGGGCACAGGTGCAGCTTGTGTGGAGGGTGTAGACGCAGCTTGTGCTGACGGCGCAGAAGCAACTGGCTTGGTCAGGGTGGCCTCAGGTGACTCTGTTACAGCTGTTTTGGATGGCACAGGTGCAGCTTGTGTGGAGGGTGTACGGGTAGGTTGTGTGGACGGGGCAGAAGCAGCTTGCTTGCTCGAGGACGGCTGATGTGACACAGTTACAGCTTGCTTGGGGGGCACAGGTGCAGCTTGTGTGAAGGGTGTAGACGCAGCTTGCGTGGAGGGTGTACGGGTAGGTTGTGTTGACGGGGCAGAAGCAGCTTGCTTGATCGAGGAGGGCTGATGTGACTCTGTTACAGCTTGCTTGGGGGGCACAGGTGCAGCTTGTGTGGAGGGTGTATGGGTAGGTTGTGTGGACGGGGCAGAAGCAGCTTGCTTGATCGAGGAGGGCTGATGTGACTCTGTTACAGCTTGCTTGGGGGGCTCAGGTGCAGCTTGTGTGGAGGGTGTACGGGTAGGTTGTGTGGACGGCGCTGTTGCAGCTTGCTTGCTCGAGGAGGGCTGATGTGACACAGCTACAGCTGCCTTGGGTGGAACTGGTGCAGCTTGCTTGGAGGGTGTAGACACAGGTTGTGTGGACGGCACACCTGCACCAGCACCAGCACCAGCGCCAGCACCACCACCAACTGCACCAGCTGCAACCCTAGCACCAGCATTACTACCAATAGCACTAGCACCAGCACCAGCACCACTAATAGCACCAGCACCAGCGCCAGCAGCACCACCAACTGCACCAGCTGCATCCCAAGCACCAGCACCACCACCAACTACACCACCACCACCAACTGCACCAGCTGCGGCGGCTTGGGTTCCATAGGCTGGAGCTAGAGAGCTAGGCCACTTAACAGGACTTGAGCGCCTGTCTTGGTTACTCACGACTTTGCACTTCTTGTCTGCTTCTGTGGCCTCTGCGGTTCTGGTGGGATCAAGTGGCCCTGTAACCGGGCTGGAGAGCTTGGCGGGGGACTGTTGACAGGGGTCATGGGGGGGGCTGGGGTCATGGGCGAGGGGGTTCCGAAGCTTGGCAGGGGCATGCGGAGGAGGTTGCTCGAGAGTGGCGGAGGTGGTGGGCAGCTTGGCAGGGGACTGTTGACGGGGGTCATGGGGGGGCCTGGGGTCATGGGTGAGTGCTTCGCGAAGCTTGACAGGGGCAAGCGAAGGAGGTTGCTGGGGAGCGACGGAGGTGGTGGACAGTTTGACAGGTGACTGTTGGCTGCTCATAATTTTGCTCTTCTTGTTGGCCTCTGCAATCCTTGAGGAATCAAGTGGCCCTTTGGATTCCGCTGGCCTTTCATGCCCTATGGATTCTGCTGGCCTTTTATGCCCTGTGGATTCTGCTGGCCTTTTATGCCCTGTGGACTCTGCTGGCCTTTTATGCTTTGTGGATTCTTCAAAAGCACCTAAGGATTCTGCAAATGACCTTTTGTGCTTAGTGGATTCGAGAGGCTTTGTGGATTCGAGTGGCTTTGAGGATTCTGATGGCCTTTGGTGCATTGTGGATTCAAGAGGCTTTGTGGATTCAGCAAAAGCACCTAAGGATTCTGAAAAAGACCTTTTAGGCATGGTGGATTCGAGTGGCTTTGTGGATTCTGATGGCCTTTTGTGCAATGTGGTCCCTGTGGGTTGTGTGGCTTTGTGGGGTGCTGTTGCTCCAGTAGGTCTGGCGGGTCCTGTGGCTTCAGTATGTCTGATGGTCCCTGTTGGGGCTGCGGGTTTGTTTGGTCCTGTGGCTCCAGCCATTCTGGTGGTTCCTGTGGCTTCAGTATGTCTGATGGTCCCTGTTGGGGCTGCGGGTTTGTTTGGTCCTGTGGCTCCAGCCATTCTGGTGGTTCCTGTGGCTTCAGTATGTCTAAGGGTCCCTATTGGTGTTGCGGATGTGTTGGTATCTGTGCCCCCAGCTAGTTTGGTGATCCCTATGGCTCCAGCAATTCTGGTGGTTCCTGTGGCTTCAGTAGGTCTGGTGGTCCCTGTTGGTGTTGCGGGTTCGTTTGGTCCTGTGGCCGCAGGAGGTCTAATGATCCCTGTCAGTGCTGTGTGTCTATTAGCACCTGAGGCTCCAGCAATTATGGAGGGTCCAATGGCTACAGAAGGTCTGGTGCTCCCTGTAGGTCCTGTGGGTCTACTGCCACTGCCACTACTACCACCAACTATAACCACACTACCACCACCACCTTCTCCACCACCACTACCATGACCACGATCTCCACCACCACTACCACCACCTCCATCTCTACCACCACTACCATGACCACGATCTCCACCACCACTAACACGACCACGATCTCTACCACCACTACCATGACCACGATCTCTACCACCACTACCACGACCACGATCTCCACCACCACTACCACGACCATGATCTCCACCACCAATACCACCACCACCTTCTCCACCACCACTACCGCGACCACGATCTCCACCACCACTACCACCACCGCCATCTCCACCACCAATACCATGACCCCGATCTCCACCACCACCACCACCACCACGACCACGATCTCCACCACCACTACCACGACCACCATCTCCACCACCACTGCCACCACCGCCATCTCCGCCACCAATACCATGACCACGATCTCCACCACCACTAACACGACCACGATCTCCACCACCACTAACACGACCACGATCTCCACCACCACTACCGCGACCACGATCTCCACCACCACTACCACCACCGCCATCTCCACCACCACTACCACGACCACGATCTCCACCACCACTACCACGACCACAATCTCTACCACCACTACCACGATCACGATCAGCAGCGTTGTGGGTAGCCAATGGCAGGGTGCTTCCGACCCTGGCCTGACGCGGTTTGGCTTGGCTTGAGGTGGTCATCAAGTGCCCTTGGGGTAACGAGTTGTAATCGCTGGCCTCAAGCATAATGGCACTTCGCTTGTGGGAGGTGGGAAAACGGAGGTTCGAACGTTGAAGGGCGGGACTGGAGATAGCCGAGGGGGACTGGTTGGGGTGTGACGGCTTGAGGGAGGGTCTTGGGTTGTGGGAGTGGGGGTTGTGGAGCTTGATAGGATCATTTGTGGGGCGTGGATGGATCTTGGCAGAGACATGGGGGGCCCGGGGGTCATGTGTGGAGGGCTTGTGGAGCTTGGCAGGATCACAGGGGGGGCTGGGGTCATGGGCAAGGTGTTTGTGAGGCGGGACAGGTTCATCTGAAGGAGGTGGCTGGGGAGCGGCGGAGGTGGTGGGGAGCTGGGAGGGGCGATGGTGCTGTGCTAGTGCTGATGGGGCTGTGCTGGCTGGTGCTGATGCCGCTGCTGGGGGCGAGCATAGTGGCCAGGCGGTAGGCATCTCATTGGCTGCGGGAGGGCGATTGCCGAAGTGAAGGTAGTTGATGCCTAGAACCACCTGCATATGATGGGTAGGTGGGTCGTGGTGGTGGGAGGGTAGGTGGGTGGGTGGGTGGGTAATCTCATTGGTTGCGGGAGGGCAATCGTCTAAGTGCTGGTAGTTGATGCCTAGAACCACATGCACAGGGGGAGTAGGTGGGTGGGTGGGTGGGTGGGTAATCTCATTGGTTGCGGGAGGGCAATTGTCTAAGTGCTGGTAGTTGATGCCTAGAACCACATGCACAGGGTGGGTAATCTCATTGGTTGCGGGAGGGAAATTGTCTAAGTGCTGGTAGTCGATGTCTGTTGATTGGAAGTATGGGGAAGTAGTGTAGCTGAGCAGCGTGGGTAAGTAGTGTAGTTTAGCAGTGTTCAGTAAGTCAGTCAGTCAGTCAGTCAGTCAGTCAGTCAGTCAGTCAGTCAGTCAGTCAGTCAGTCAGTCAGTAAGTCAGTCAGTCAGTCTGTCAGTCAGGAGAGCGTTCCATACTCAGCAATAATTTGAGACCAAACGGCATAATCCTAGTGTAGTCTACGATTGCATTGTATTGTAGTGCCTTGCATTGTATGGTGGTTGGCCTCGGTGCAAGCAAACGGGCTGCCCTCCTCAACCTCAAACCTCTTAAGAAGGCGAACCATTTATTGATTCATTTATTTATCTATTTAGCTATTTGTTTACTTATTTATTACAGTCAAGGGGTAGCCAAGTAGAAGGCAAAGCATTTATTTATTCATTTACTTATTTATTTAGCTTTAGCCAAGTAGAAGGCAAAGCATTTATTTATTTATTTACTTATTTATTACAGTCAAGGGGTAGCCAAGTAGAAGGCAAAGCATTTATTTATTCATTTACTTATTTATTTATTTAGCTTTAGCCAAGTAGAAGGCAAAGCATTTATTTATTTACTTATTTATTACAGTCAAGGGGTAGCCAAGTAGAAGGCAAAGCATTTATTTATTCATTTACTTATTTATTTATTTACTTATTTATTTAGCTTTAGCCAAGTAGAAGGCAAAGCATTTATTTATTTACTTATTTATTACAGTCAAGGGGTAGCCAAGTAGAAGGCAAAGCATTTATTTATTCATTTACTTATTTATTTATTTACTTATTTATTTAGCTTTAGCCAAGTAGAAGGCAAAGCATTTATTTATTTACTTATTTATTACAGTCAAGGGGTAGCCAAGTAGAAGGCAAAGCATTTATTTATTCATTTACTATATCATGGCAACAAGTCCACACATATGTATGTGTTCAGTACAGGGGGGGTCTTCCAACCATCATCCAAATCGCGGGTGCCTAATAAATAGGATTGTCTTTGCCTTTCTTTCTTAATCTTACTCAGACTTAAATATATTTATGTTACAGTCCAGGGGTAGGCCACACAGGATTAAGGGACCTGCCCAATCGTGACAGGAAGGGCTAAAAAGGAAAAGCATTGATGAACGGAACTCAGTTTTTCTTTTTGGCGACGCACTGCAGCTTGTAGGCTGCTCCTAGAGCCAGCTGTTGGGCCCAACCAAATATTTCAGCGGTGCTGGTCAGCCAACAAGATGAGCTTCCAGGTGCAATAGCTTCCAGGTGCAATAGCTTCCAGGTGCAATAGCTTACGTCCAGTTTGGCTGTATAGCCAGCCAGAGGAGCTGCCTAGAAGCTGCTACGCGTAGCCCAATATTAAAACTGATGAACGGCACCCCAAACAAGCGTTTAACCGACTGGGGCCCTGAGTTTGTGCTACACTGATAATTTAACTCTGGCTCAAGTAGTGGTTGAAGCGATGACCTTGTAAACCGATTCTGGTACAAATAGTGGTTGAAGCGATGACCTTGTAAACCGATTCTGGTACAAATAGTGGTTGAAGCGATGACCTTGTAAACCGATTCTGGTACAAATAGTGGTTGAGGCGATGACCTTGTAAACCGATTCTGGTACAAATAGTGGTTGAAGCGATGACCTTGTAAACTGATTCTAGTACAAATCGTGGTTGAAGGGAAGACCTTGTAAACCGATTCTGGTACAAATAGTGGTTGAAGCAATGACCTTATAAATCGATTCTGGTACAAATAGTGGTTGAAGTGATGACCTTGTAAACCAACCACCAAGCCACAGCATACAATAACATGTCCACCCACCTTTTCGAAACCCGTGCTGTTATTTGTGTCATCATACTCAACCTGACGTGGGCAGACAAAGGGTACTTCCATCAGTTATATACGGATAGCGATGAGTTTGTGTGTATGTATGAATGTATTGTGTGTATGTATGTATGTATGTATGTATGTATGTATGTATGTATGTATGTATGTTATTTGTGTGGTAATGTACCCGTATGGATGTATGTATGTATGTATGCTGTATGTATGTATGTATGTATGTTCTGTTTATTATGTCTGTCGTCTGGTCTGTCTGTCTGTCTGTCTATTGTGTGTCTGTCCTGTTGTCCTGTCTGTCTGGTCATTCTGTCTGTTCTGTCTGCTGTCTGTCTGTCTTGCTACTGTCTGTCTGTATGTACAGTATGTGGTGTGTGTCTGTATGATGTGTATGTCTGTATGTCTGTAGTTGTATATCTGTATGTGACGTATGCCCGTCTGTGTGTAGGTCTTATGTATGTCTGTCTATAATGTGGTCTGTATGTATGTATGTATGGATGTCTGTATTATCCCTTCCTAGTCGGGTGGCTTGTGCGCCGTTTGCTCCCCCCTCTCCCCCCCCACCCCCCCCCCCCCCCCCCCCCCCTCCACACACATACACACACACCTCCACCCTATTCACCGGCTAGACTGTAAAAACACAAATCACTCATCACCCCCTGCCCATACACCACCCCAACCTCTCACACTCAACACTCCACTGCTCAAGTCCACACCCTTCACCCTTGCTGGATACCACAGCCCCATGTACTGCTCCCCCTCATTCCAGCTGCACCCTTGCTGGATACCACAGCCCCATGTACTGCTCCCCCTCATTCCAGCTGCACCCTTGCTGGATACCACAGCCCCATGTACTGCTCCCCCTTATTCCAGCTGCACCCTTGCTGGATACCACAGCCCCATGTACTGCTCCCCCTTATTCCAGCTGCACCCTTGCTGGATACCACAGCCCCATGTACTGCTCCCCCTCATTCCAGCTGCACCCTTGCTGGATACCACAGCCCCATGTACTGCCCCCCCTCATTCCAGCTACTTGTAGAACAATTCAAACATGCCTCCCCACCACCACCACCACCACCACCACCCAGTCCCTCACCCCCCTATCACTTATCGACCAACACCTGCAGCTCATCCACCACCCCATCCACCCACCTCCAACACTCCACATTGCCTTCACTGTCACTGGATACCTCAGCCCCATGTCCTGCCCCCCTCATTCCAGCTGCTTGAAGAACAACACAAACATGCCCCCTCCCCCCCCCCATCACTAATCGACCAACACACACAGTCTGTACACCACCCAAGCACTCACCTCCAACACTCCACTGCTCAAGTCCACATCCTTCACTGTCACTGGATACCACAGCCCCATGTACAGCCCCCCCTCCCTATTCCAGCTGCTTGGAGGGCTACAAAAACATGCCCCCCCCCCCCCCCTTATCACTAATCACTTATCGACCAACACCCACAGCCCATCCACCCACATCCAACACTCCACATCACCTTCACTGTCACTGAGTACCACTGCCCCTTGTACTACCCCTCCCTCAGTCCAGCTGCTTGTAGAACAACACTAATATGCCCCCCTATCCCAACCTCAACCCCCTATCTCCCCCACCCCCCATCACTTATCGACCAACACACACAGCCCATACACCACTCCAAGCACTCACCGCCAACACTCCACTGCTAAAGTCCACATCCTTCACTGTCGCTGGATACCACAGCCCCGTGTACTGCCCCCCCTCATTCCAGCTGCTTGGAGGGCTACAAAAATATGCCCTCCACCCCCATCACTTATCACATAACGACCAACACCCACAGCCCATCAACCCACATCCAACACTCCACATTGCCTTCACCATCACTGGGTACCACAGACCCATGTACTGCCCACCCTCAGTCAAGCTGTTTGGGGGACCCCCCCCCCCTCCTTCCCTCCCTATCACTAATCACTTATCAACCAACACCTGCAGCCCATCCACCCACATCCAACACTCCACATCGCCTTCACTTTCACTGGGTACCACAGACCCATGTACTGCCCCCCCTCATTCCAGCTGCTTGGAGAACAACACAAACATGCCCCCCCCCCCCTCCCCACCCCTTCCACCCCCTCTCCCCCTACCACTAATCCCTTATCGACCAACATCCGCAGCCCAAACACCACCCAAGCACTCACCTCAAACACTTCCACTGCTAAATTCCACATCCTTCACCGTCACTGGGTACCACAGCCCCGTGTACTGCTCCCCCCTCAGTCCAGCTGCTTGGAGGACGACAAAACCATCCCCCCCCCCCCCCCCCCCCCCCCCCCCCCCCCCCCCCCCCCCCCCCCCCCCCCCCTATCACTAATCATTTATCGACCTGCAGCCCATACACCACTCCAACCACTTACCTCCAACACTCCACTGCGTAAGTCAACATCCTGCACTGTTGCTGGATACCACAGACCCATGTACTGCTCCCCCTCCGGCCAACTGTCCGAGGGGCAGCCGTAGCCTGGTACCCGCCGGTCTGGTAACCCGGCCTGAAGAGTGGACGTTGCCGTCTCAGCATACCAGAACACATACATGCGAGCCCCGATGATGCGAGTGGCCCCGTGGCGTTGGACAGCCCCACGCACGTGTTCTCGGAGAGTGGGCCGGTGGGATGAGGTGGAATCCTGTTGAGGTGGTGGTGGGTGGGTTGGTGGTGGTGGGTAGGTGTTGGTGGTGGTTGGATGGTGGTGGTGGTGGTGGTGGGCAGAGAGTGGGACGGTGGGATGGGGTGGAGTCCTGTAGAGGTGGTGGGTGGGTTGGTGGCGGTGGTTAGTTGTTGTTGTTGGTGTTGGTGTTGGTGGTGGTGGTGGTGGTGGTGGTGGTGGAGGTGGGCAGAGAGTGGGCCGGTGGGATGAGGTGGAGTCCTGTAGAGGTGGTGGGTGTTGGTGGGTGGGTTGGTGGTGGTGGGTTGATGTTGGTGGTTGGTTGGTTGGTGGTGGTGGTGGTGGTGGTGGTGGTGGGCAGAGAGTGGGCCGGTGGGATGAGGTGGAGTCCTGTAGAGGTGGTGGGTGGGTTGGTGGCGGTGGGTGAATGTTGGTGGTGGTTGGTGGTGGTGGTGGTGGTGGTGGTGGGCAGAGAGTGGGCCGGTGGGATGAAGTGGAGTCCTATAATGGGGACGGAGGGTTCCCTAACCCCCTAATCCCTAACCCTCACCCCCTAACCCTAACCCCCTCACCTCCCCACCCTCCCCCCTTTCCCCCTCCCCCTATCCCCCCCACACCCCCACCCACACACCCTACCCCTACCCCCCTTACACACACACCTGCTGCTGCACTAACAAACTGTTGTACGCAACAGCCCCCCTACCCCCCCTTCCCCGCCCCCTTTTCCCTACCCCCCCCACCCCTACCCCCCTTACACACACACCTTGTGCTGCACTAACAAACTGTTGTACACAACAGCCCCCCTACCCCCCCTTCCCCGCCCCCTTTTCCCTACCCCCCCACCCCTACCCCCCCTTACACACACACCTGCTGCTGCACTATCAAACTGTTGTACACAACAGCCCCCCTACCCCCCCTTCCCCCGCCCCCTTTTCCCTACCCCCCCACCCCTACCCCCCTTACACACACACCTGCTGCTGCACTAACAAACTGTTGTACACAACGGCACTTGAAATGTCCTCGTCCACATCTTCATGAAAATTTCTCCCTGCGATGTATGGAGGAGTGGGTGTGAGGGGGGTGGGGGTAGGGTTGATGGTGAGGGTGAGGGGTTAGGGTGTGAGGGTGAGGATGAGTGGGGGTGAGGTTGTTATGGGGTGATGGGTGAGATGTGAGGGGGGTGGGGGGTGATGGGGTGAGGGGTTTGGGTATGGTGAGGGGGTTTATGTGTGCGTGTGAGTATTGATTAGGTGGTGAGGGGTGTTCTGGGATTCGGGGGTGCGGGGGTGAGTCGTTAGGTGTGAGGGGGCGCGGGGGTTAGGGGTGATGGTGCTTCTGATTTTGGGTTGAGGGTGTTCGGGTA
>JACBWV010000223.1:10470719-10620100 GCA_013435795.1 Chlamydomonas sp. ICE-L
AACAGGGATGCTAGCAGGAACTGTCCCTGTGTTGAGCTCTAATCCACATGCCATATCCTGTGTGGGGTAGGTGATGGAGGACAGGGGATGAGGGAACAGGGATGCTAGCAGGAACTGTCCCTCTGTGTTGAGCTCTAATCCACATGCCATACCTGTGTGGGGTAGGGTGATGGAGGACAGGGATGAGGAACAGGGATGCTAGCAGGAACTGTCCCTCTGTGTTGAGCTCTAATCCACATGCCATATCCTGGTGGGGTAGGGTGATGGAGGACAGGGGATGAGGGAACAGGATGCTAGCAGGAACTGTCCCTCTGTGTTGAGCTCTAATCCACATGCCATATCCTGTGTGGGGTAGGGTGATGGAGGACAGGGATAGGGAACAGGGATGCTAGCAGGAACTGTCCCCTCTGTGTTGGCTCTAATCCACATGCCATATCCTGTGGGGTAGGGTGATGGAGGACAGGGGATGAGGGACAGGGATGCTGGCAGAACTGCCCCTCTGTGTTGAGCTCTACCACTGCCATATCCTGTGTGGGGTAGGGTGATGGAGGACAGGGATGAGGGAACAGGGATGCTAGCAGGAACTGTCCCTCTGTGTGGAGCTCTAATCCCACATGCCATATCCTGTGTGGGGTAGGGTGATGGAGGACAGGGGATGAGGGAACAGGATGCTAGCAGGAACTGTCCCTCTGTGTTGAGCTCTAATCCCACATGCCATATCCTGTGTGGGGTAGGTGATGGAGGACAGGGGATGAGGGAACAGGGATGCTAGCAGGAACTGTCCTCTGTTTTGAGCTCTAATCCACAGCCATATCCTGTTGTGGGTAGGGTGATGGAGGACAGGGGATGAGGGAACAGGGATGCTAGCAGGAACTGTCCCTCTGTGTTGAGCTCTAATCCACATGCCATATCCTGTGTGGGGTAGGGTGATGGAGGACAGGGGATGAGGGAACAGGGATGCTGGCAGGAACTGTCCCTCTGTGTTGAGCTCTAATCCACATGCCATATCCTGTGTGGGGTAGGGTGATGGAGGACAGGGGATGAGGAACAGGGATGCTAGCAGCAGAACTGTCCCTCTGTGTTGAGCTCTAATCCACATGCCATATCCTGTGTGGGGTAGGGTGATGGAGGACAGGGGATGAGGGAACAGGGATGCTAGCAGGAACTGTCCCTCTGTGTTGAGCTCTAATCCACATGCCATATCCTGTGTGGGGTAGGGTGATGGAGGACAGGGGATGAGGGAACAGGGATGCTAGCAGGAACTGTCCCTCTGTGTTGAGCTCTAATCCACATGCCATATCCTGTGTGGGGTAGGGTGATGGAGGACAGGGGATGAGGGAACAGGGATGCTGGCAGGAACTGCCCCTCTGTGTTGAGCTCTAATCCACATGCCATATCCTGTGTGGGGTAGGGTGATGGAGGACAGGGGATGAGGGAACAGGGATGCTAGCAGGAACTGTCCCTCTGTGTTGAGCTCTAATCCACATGCCATATCCTGTGTGGGGTAGGGTGATGGAGGACAGGGGATGAGGGAACAGGGATGCTAGCAGGAACTGTCCCTCTGTGTTGAGCCTCATCCACATGCCATATCCTGTGTGGGGTAGGGTGATGGAGGACAGGGATGAGGGAACAGGGATGCTAGCAGGAACTGTCCTCCTGTGTTGAGCTCTAATCCACATGCCATATCCTGTGTGGGGTAGGGTGATGGAGGACAGGGGATGAGGGAACAGGATGCTAGCAGGAACTGTCCCTCTGTGTTGAGCTCTAATCCACATGCCATATCCTGTGTGGGTAGGGTGATGGAGACAGGGGATGAGGGAACAGGATGCTAGCAGGAACTGTCCCTCTGTGTTGAGCTCTAATCCACATGCCAATATCCTGTGTGGGGTAGGGTGATGGAGGACAGGGATGAGGGAACGGATGCTGGCAGGAACTGCCCCTTTGTTGAGCTCTAATCCACATGCCATATCCTGTGTGGGGGTAGGGTGATGGAGGACAGGGGATGAGGGAACAGGATGCTAGCAGAACTGTCCCTCTGTGTTGAGCTCTAATCCACATGCCATATCCTGTGTGGGTAGGGTGATGGAGGACAGGGATGAGGGAACAGGGATGCTAGCAGGAACTGTCCCCTCTGGTTGAGCTCTAATCCACATGCCATATCCTGTGTGGGGTAGGGTGATGGGGACAGGGGATGAGGGAACAGGGATGCTAGCAGGAACTGTCCCTCTGTGTTGAGCTCTAATCCACATGCCATATCCTGTGTGGGGTAGGGTGATGGAGGACAGGGATGAGGGAACAGGGATGCTAGCAGGAACTGTCCCTCTGTGTTGAGCTCTAATCCACATGCCATATCCTGTGTGGGGTAGGGTGATGGAGGACAGGGGATAGGGAACAGGGATGCTAGCAGGAACTGTCCCTCTGTGTTAGCTCTAATCCACATGCCATATCCTGTGTGGGGTAGGGTGATGGAGGACAGGGAGGAGGGAACAGGGATGCTAGCAGGAACTGTCCCTCTGTGTTGAGCTCTAATCCACATGCCATATCCTGTGTGGGGTAGGGTGATGGAGGACAGGGGATGAGGGAACAGGGATGCTGGCAGGAACTGCCCCTCTGTGTTGAGCTCTAATCCACATGCCATATCCTGTGTGGGTAGGGTGATGGAGGACAGGGGATGAGGGAACAGGGATGCTAGCAGGAACTGTCCCTCTGTGTTGAGCTCTAATCCACATGCATATCCTGTGTGGGGTAGGGTGATGGAGGACAGGGGATGAGGAACAGGATGCTAGCAGGAACTGTCCCTCGTGTTGAGCTCTAATCCACATGCCATATCCTGTGTGGGGTAGGGTGATGGAGGCAGGGGCATGAGGGAACAGGGATGCTAGCAGGAACTGTCCCTCTGTGTTGAGCTCTAATCCACATGCCATATCCTGTGGGGTAGGGTGATGGAGGACAGGGGATAGGGAACAGGGATGCTAGCAGGAACTGTCCCTGTGTTGAGCTCTAATCCACATGCTATATCCTGTGTGGGGTAGGGTGATGGAGGGCAGGGGATGAGGGAACAGGGAGGCTTGCAGGAGCTGTCCCTCTGTGTTGCGCTCTAATCCACATGCCATATCCTGTGTGGGGTAGGGTGATGGAGGACAGGGGATGAGGGAACAGGGATGTCAGGAACTGCCCCTCTGTGTTGAGCTCTAATCCACATGCCTATCCTTGTGGGGTAGGGTGATGGAGGACAGGGATGAGGGACAGGGATGCTAGCAGGAACTGTCCCTTGTGTTGAGCTCTAATCCACATGCCATATCCTGTGTGGGGTAGGTGATGGAGACAGGGGATGAGGGAACGGGATGCTAGCAGGAACGTCCCTCTGTGTTGAGCTCTAATCCACTGCCATATCCTGTGGTGGGTAGGGTGATGGAGGACAGGGGATGAGGGAACAGGGAGTGCTAGCAGGAACTGTCCCTCTGTGTTGAGCTCTAATCCACATGCCATATCCTGTGTGGGGTAGGGTGATGGAGGACGGGGATGAGGGAACAGGGATGCTAGCAGGATGTCCCTCTGTGTTGAGTCTAATCCACATGCCATATCCTGTGTGGGGTAGGGTGATGGAGGACAGGGGATGAGGGAACAGGGATCTAGCAGGAACTGTCCCTCTGTGTTGAGCTCTAATCCACATGCATATCCTGTGTGGGTAGGGTGATGGAGGACAGGGGATGAGGGAACAGGGATGCTACAGGAACTGTCCCTCTGTGTTGAGCTCTAATCCACATGCCATATCCTTGGTGGGGTAGGGTGATGGAGGACAGGGGATGAGGGAACAGGGATGCTAGCAGGAACTGTCCCTCTGTGTTGAGCTCTATTCCACATGCCATATCCTGTGTGGGGTAGGGGGATGGAGGACAGGGATGAGGGAACAGGGATGCTAGCAGGAACTCCCCTGTGTTGAGTCTTAATCCACATGCCATATCCTGTGTGGGTAGGGTGATGGAGGACAGGGATGGGGGAACAGGGATGCTAGCAGAACTGTCCCCTGTGTTGAGCTCTAATCCACAGCCATATCCTGTGTGGGGTAGGGTGATGGAGGACAGGGATGAGGGAACAGGATGCTGCAGGAACTGTCCCTCTGTGTTGAGCTCTAATCCATGCCATATCCTGTGTGGGTAGG
Source organism: Chlamydomonas sp. ICE-L (assembly GCA_013435795.1). Classification (NCBI taxonomy): domain Eukaryota; kingdom Viridiplantae; phylum Chlorophyta; class Chlorophyceae; order Chlamydomonadales; family Chlamydomonadaceae; genus Chlamydomonas; species Chlamydomonas sp. ICE-L. Next base: position 10,474,882 of record JACBWV010000223.1, read on the forward strand.
GTGATGGAGGACAGGGGATGAGGGAACAGGGATGCTAGCAGGAACTGTCCTCTGTGTTGAGCTCTAATCCATGCCATATCCTGTGTGGGGTAGGGTGATGGAGGACAGGGATGAGGGAACAGGGATGCTGCAGGAACTGCCCCTCGTGTTGAGCTCTAATCCACATGCCATATCCTGTGTGGGTAGGGTGATGGAGGACAGGGGATGAGGGAACAGGGATGCTAGCAGGAACTGTCCCTCTGTGTTGAGCTCTAATCCCACATGCCATATCCTGTGTGGGGTAGGGTGATGGAGGACAGGGGATGAGGAAACAGGGATGCTAGCAGGAACTGTCCCTCTGTGTTGAGCTCTAATCCACATGCCATTCCTGTGTGGGGTAGGGTGATGGAGGACAGGGGATGAGGGAACAGGGATGCTAGCAGGAACTGTCCCTCTTGTTGAGCTCTAATCCACATGCCTATCCTGTGGGGTAGGGTGATGGAGACAGGGGATGAGGGAACAGGGATGCTAGCAGGAACTGTCCCTCTGTGTTGAGTCTAATCCACATGCCATATCCTGTGTGGGTAGGGTGATGGAGACAGGGATGAGGGAACAGGATGCTGGCAGGAACTGCCCCTCTGTGTTGAGCTCTAATCCCACATGCCATATCCTGTGTGGGGTAGGGTGATGGAGGACGGGGATGAGGGAACAGGGATGCTAGCAGGAACTGTCCCTCTGTGTTGACCTCTAATCCACATGCCATATCCTGTGTGGGGTAGGGTGATGGAGGACAGGGGATGAGGGAACAGGGATGCTAGCAGGAACTGTCCCTCTGTGTTGAGCTCTAATCCCATGCCATATCCTGTGTGGGTAGGGTGATGGAGGACAGGGGATGAGGGAACAGGGATGCTAGCAGGAACTGTCCCTCTGTGTTGAGCTCTAATCCACATGCCATATCCGTGTGGGGTAGGGTGATGGAGGACAGGGGATGAGGGAACAGGGATGCTGCAGGAACTGCCCCTCTGTGTTGAGCTCTAATCCACATCCATATCCTGTGTGGGGTAGGGTGATGGAGGACGGGGATGAGGGAACAGGAGGCTAGCAGGAACTGTCCCTCTGTTTTGAGCTCTAAATCCCATGCCATATCCTGTGTGGGGTAGGGTGATGGAGGACAGGGGATGAGGGAACAGGGATCTGGCAGGAACTGCCCTCTGTGTTGAGCTCTAATCCACATGCCATATCCTGTGTGGGTAGGGTGATGGAGGACAGGTGAGGGAACAGGGATGCTAGCAGGAACTGTCCCTCTGTTTGAGCTCTAATCCACATGCCATATCCTGTGTGGGGTAGGTGATGGAGGACAGGGGATGAGGGAACAGGGATGCTAGCAGGAACTCCCTCTGTGTTGAGCTCTAATCCACATGCCATATCCTGTGTGGGGTAGGGTGATGGAGGACAGGGGATGAGGGAACAGGGATGCTAGCAGGAACTGTCCCTTGTGTTGAGCTCTAATCCACATGCCATATCCTGTGTGGGGGTAGGGTGATGGAGGACAGGGGATGAGGGAACAGGGACTAGCAGGAACTGTCCCTCTGTGTTGAGCTCTAATCCACATGCCATATCCTGTGTGGGGTAGGTTGATGGAGGACAGGGGATGAGGAACAGGGATGCTAGCAGAACTGTCCCTCGGTGTTGAGCTCTAATCCACATGCCATATCCTGTTGTGGGGTAGGGTGATGGAGGACAGGGGATGAGGGAACAGGGATGCTAGCAGGAACTGTCCCTCTGTGTTGAGCTCTAATCCACATGCCATATCCTGTGTGGGGTAGGGTGATGGAGGACAGGGGGGGAACAGGGATGCTGGCAGAACTGTCCCTCTGTGTTGAGCTCTAATCCACATGCCATATCCTGTGTGGGGTAGGGTGATGGAGGACAGGGGATGAGGGAACAGGGATGCTAGCAGGAACTGTCCCTCTGTTTTGAGCTCTAATCCACATGCCATATCCTGTGTGGGTAGGGTGATGGAGGACAGGGGATGAGGGAACAGGATGCTAGCAGGAACTGTCCCTCTGTGTTGAGCTCTAATCCACATGCCATATCCTGTGTGGGGTAGGGTGATGGAGGACAGGGGATGAGGGAACAGGGATGCTAGCAGGAACTGTCCTCTGTGTTGAGCTCTAATCCACATGCCATATCCTGTGTGGGGTAGGGTGATGGAGGACAGGATGAGGGAACAGGGATGCTAGCAGGAACTGTCCCTCTGTGTTGAGCTCTAATCCACATGCCATATCCGGTGTGGGGTAGGGTGATGGAGGACAGGGGATGAGGAACAGGGATGCTAGCAGGAACTGTCCCTCGTGTTGAGCTCTAATCCACATGCATATCCTGTGTGGGTAGGGTGATGGAGGACAGGGGATGAGGGAACAGGGATGCTAGCAGGAACTGTCCCTCTGTGTTGAGCTCTAATCCACATGCCATATCCTGTGTGGGGTAGGGTGTGGAGGACAGGGGATGAGGGAACAGGGATGCTAGCAGGAACTGCCCCTCTGTGTTGAGCTCTAATCCACATGCCATATCCTGTGTGGGGTAGGGTGATGGAGACAGGGGATGAGGGAACAGGGATGCTACAGGAACTGTCCCTCTGTGTTGAGTCTAATCCACATGCCATATCCTGTGTGGGTAGGGTGATGGAGGACAGGGGATGAGGAACAGGGATGCTAGCGGAACTGTCCCTCTGTGTTGAGCTCTAATCCACTGCCATATCCTGTGTGGGGTAGGTGATGGAGGACAGGGATGAGGGAACAGGGATGCTAGCAGGAACTGTCCCTCTGTGTTGAGCCTAATCCACATGCCATATCCTGTGTGGGGTAGGGTGATGGAGGACAGGGGATGAGGGAACAGGGATGCTAGCAGAACTGTCCCTCTTGTTGAGCTCTAATCCACATGCCATATCCTGTGTGGGGTAGGGTGATGGAGGACAGGGGATGAGGAACAGGATGCTGCAGGAACTGTCCCTTGTGTTGAGCTCTATCCACATGCCATATCCTGTGTGGGGTAGGGTGATGGAGGAAGGGATGAGGGAACAGGGATGCTAGCAGGAACTGTCCCTCTGTGTTTGCCTGTTTCCCCTCATCCCCGTCCCCTCCATCACCCTAACCCCACACCAGGATATCTGCCGGTGATTAGAGCTCAACACATAAGCCACAGTCCTGCTAGCATCCCTGTTCCCTCACTCCCGCTTGCTCCATCAACGACCTCCTAAGGCCCTAACATCCACCCTACCCACACACTGATATTCAGTGTGGATTAGAGGCTCACACATAGGGGACAGTTCCTGCTAGCATGCTCTGTTCACCTCGCATCCTGTCCCGTGCGAGCAGCCCTTTTTCCCATCATCCCTGATCCTCCATCACCTAACCCCACACAGGATATGGCATGTGGATTAGAGCTCAACACAGAGGGACAGTTCCTGCTAGCATCCCTGTTCCCTCATCCCCTGTCCTCCATCACCCTACCCCACACAGGATATGGCATGTGGATTAGAGCTCAACACAGAGGGACAGTTCCTGCTAGCATCCCTGTTCCCTCATCCCCTGTCCTCCATCACCCTACCCCACACAGGATATGGCATGTGGATTAGAGCTCAACACAGAGGGACAGTTCCTGCTAGCATCCCTGTTCCCTCATCCCCTGTCCTCCATCACCCTACCCCACACAGGATATGTGCTGTCATATGTGGATTAGACCATCAACACATAGGGACAGTGTTCGGTACGGCCATCCGAGCCGCAGACCAGGCTGTGTTCTAATTCGAACGATGGGTCCCGATGGGTGGTCAAGAGATATCAGCGGTGCCATGATCACGGGTGAGTGTATCATTATATCTATGTATGATATTCATTTAGTTTATGTGTATTTTATGTATGTTATGTATTTTATGTATGTTATGTCTGATATGTATGTTATGTATGTTATTTGTGTTATGTATATTGATGTATGTTATGTATGTTATGTATGTTATGTGTGTTATGTATGCTATGTATTTTATGTATATTGATGTATGTTATGTATGTTATGTGTGTTATGTATGTTATGTATTTTATGTATTTATGTGTGTTATGTATTTTATGTATGTTTTGTATATTGATGTATATTTTATGTATTTACACGCCATGATCAAGGGTGTGGTTATCATTATAAATATATATATATATATATATAGACATTCCGGGATTTACCGTGAACTTTTCGTACGTGTAGGTCTCCGAAATCACACAACAAACACGGCCTGCGGTTCTGTACTGCCGACTAAAAATGCTTGCAAATTTTGAAACTCAGCTACTGCGCCCTTTGCTTCGCTTCTCCTATGCCCTTCGCTTCTCCACATTACGCCCTGCGCGACCTATACACACAGCCCTACCTTTCACGTACCACAATTGCTTAGCTGTCGTAGTCTGCTTTTCGTACCATGCCTCATTACCATAGATTCAATCCTTCGTCCACTTTGTTTGCTTTTTTGCCTTTTTGCCAACTAAACCAAATATGGCGCTCAGATTGATAATATGCAAATTCCTGCTTCTTGATGCCACCATGCTCATGGCGTTTACATAACAATATACAGATCATATATATAAATGATACAATCCGTTTTCCAATAAGGCGTCGCCAGGGTACTACAAAGCGCGCGCGGCAGCTTTTTGTGCCTCACTGCGCGTTTTTGTGCAGTTTTTTCAACCCTTTGAGGGCGCAGCGCGCAGTTTTCGCACTTTTTGCACTACAAAGTGCTGACCAATTTGACGTTTGTGCGCTTTAAGCGCTGACCAATTTGACAAAATGTAGTACCCTGGGCGTCGCCATTCCGTCGCCATCCAGTCCCTGCACTGCTTCACAGGGGTCTGGCTAAACTAAATCAGAAATGCCCTCCCCCCCCCCCCCCCCCCCATCCACCCGTGTGAGTGTGTGGGGGTGATGGGGGTGGTTGGTGGGGGTGAGGGTGAGGGTGTGGGGTTCGGGGGAGCAGTGCATCGCACTGGGGTCGCACCGAATCGCTCAATTTGCATTGCGTAGCACACAACAAAAATGTCATTTATATGTTCTCTCTTTAACTGGCGACAATTCTTCAGAAGTCGTCACTGGGACTGGCGACAAATCGTCAAAAGTCGTCACTGGCACTGACGACGCGTTGCCCAACAAGTTCTATGCAGCGTCGCCTGCGACACTAAGAAATGGCGGAGAATGATCGCGAGGGAGCGACAGGTGGCAACAGAAGCGAGTTAGCTACGAGACCGTTGGCTGACGTGTCAGGCTTCATCGCGGTCAGACGGATGGATGGTCGGTCGGACGGACAAATGGGTAACATGGGGGCTCTCGCCCCCTTGAAGAGGGGGCTCCGCCACAAAATAAAACTGATGTGGGACCTTGTCTTACTTCCAGGAGACTTCCCCATGATGCAGGACAATCAGTATGTAAGCGTAGCATTCCCCCTTCCATCTACCCCCACCTATCCACCCCTCCACCCCACCCCTCCCCCTCACCCCCAACCCCAACCCCAAATATAAAAAATAAAGCTGATGCTGGACCGGTGTTGGACCTTTTCTTGCTTCCAGGAGACTTTCCGGTAATGCAGAACAGTCGGTATGCATAGCATTCCTTTTCCTCCCCCCACCAATCCACCCCTCAACCCCACCCCTCCCCACCACCCCCTCACACCCACCTCCACTCCTCCCCCTCAACCCCTCACCCTCACCCCCACCCCCACCTCCACCCCCACCCCCACCCCTGAAAAACGAACTGATGCTGGACCTTTTCTTGCTTCCAGGAGACTTCCCAATTATGCAGGACAGTCGGTCCACTGCACAAGCCAAGAAAGGTCTCCCCTTCCCAGCCATGTGCTGCTGGAATGGAATGGCTGTCGTATCAGCACTTCCTTTCTACCAAGGCGTGAGGTTCAGGTATGCAGAGTCAGTCAAGAGGCTAGTCATGATTTTTTGTGTGCGTCACAAATTGATCGACTTTGTGCACCCTACCCAACACAACACAACAAAACAAAACAAAACAAAACACAACACAACACAACACAACTCAGCACAACACAACACAAACAACCCAATCAGCACCCTCTTTCTACCAAGACGTCAGGTTTGGGTATGCAGAGTCAGTCAAAAGGCTAGTCATAATTTTGTGTGTGCGTCACAAATTGATCAACTTGGACTCCTCCCCACCTACACCACACCACACAACTCTCCTCCTCACCCCCACAACACAGCACAACACAACACAATCAGCACTTCCTTTATACCGAGGCGTCAGGTCAGGTATGCAGAGTCAGTCAAAAGGCTTGTCATGATTTGTTTTGTGCGTCACTAAGTGATAGACTTGGTGCACCCTACCCAGCACAACACAACACAACTCAGCACAACACAACACAACACAACACAACACAACCATATCAGCACTTCCTTTCTACCAAGGCGTCAGGTTCAGGTATGCAGAGTCAGTCAAAAGGCTTGTCATGATTTTTGGCGGAGCCCCCTCTTCAAGGGGGCGGAAGCCCCCATGTTAACCCATTTGTCTGTTTGACCGGGAAAAAACTTGAAGCCTGACACGTCAGCCAACGGTCGCGTAACAAACTTGCTTCGGTCAGCTCCATTGTTGCCACCTTTCGTTCCGATGCCAACACACTCTGCCAATTTTCCGCGCGCTTAGGACTTGCTTTTGTGTGTGTCCCATTTGTCCGTCTGTCCGAACGAAAAAAGAAAAACTTGAAGCCCGACACGTCAGCCAACGGTCGCGTAACTAACTCGCTTCGGTCAGCTCCATCTTTGCCCCCTTTCGATCCGTTGCCAACACACTCCGCCAATTTTCCGCGTCGCTTGCGGACCTAGGCGGTCATAGGACTGTTTTTGGGTGGTTTGGGCGTGGTGGTATGGTAGGTAGAATGGTGGGACAATGGACTACCGATGGTTGACTGTGTATTGGTGGTAGGTGGTGCAGTGGTGCCCCTGTGGTGTGTGTTTGGTGTAGCGATGTAGCATCGAGTTTAGTGATCAGGAGTGCTGCTGTCGTATAAGGCAGTGTGGGCTGGTATGTGTGGTGGTGGTAGTGTGCAAGTGGGTGGGGTGTGAATGCGTGTGACATGTACCAATCATGTTATTCATGAGTGTGTGTTTATTGTGGTGGTGTGTGTTTTGTTGGTGGTGTGGCTGTTGTGTGTGTGTTTCCATGTGCCATTTGTGAGTGGCGCACCAGGATCCTTCCTTCTCCTGCTATGTGGTTTATCTACGGAAGGGTGGCTGTCTCACTCTTTTGTGCCCAGATGGCTTGAAGTTTGTCGATAGACAATGGATATCGCTTCGCAATGCTCCCATTGGGTCGTTTCATATTTCCTTGCACAGGGATGTTAACATATATATAGAGAGGGGGGGTGGTAGCGGGAGAAGAGAGAGAGACGAGATTATATAGATTAGCAGAGATAGAGGAAGAGCGCGAGAGTGGTACTTTTTTTTTGAGTGGGTAGCGCTATTAGTCAACTGTCATCAAGGAAACCGTCATGGGCCAGCTTCAGATGTGCTCGCTTTGTTTGGTGTGTGAGCTGGTACATCCGTACAGTGTGTGACCAACAGCTGTGAACCGAAGACTAGAGTGTGTAGTATAACACTTGTGGGCTTGTGTTGTAGGCGGGGGGGCTGTGTATAGGGTGTGAATGCGCGTGCTGTCTTGGTGCTGCTCAGTGTGTGTGCGATGACGTACAAGCGCACAGGGTGTCAGCGCATGGATAGCACGAAGATACTACACAGACCACTAGGGAGAAGGAAGTGTATAACGTGCGTGGGGGGGTGTCTGTGGGGTGGGTGTTGTAGGGCGGGCGTGTGTGGGGGGTGAGTGGTCGTGCGTCAGTGGTGGCTCCCGTTGTTTGTGACGGACCTGCGATCGTACGGGGGGTTCAGTCGAAGCATGGGAGTGGACTCTAAGACTAAAACGAGGTTGTAGTGATCGAGACGTATACGTGACCGACTGGGGGGGGGGGGTGGTCGACTTGAAATGTGGTGGTAACACGGTTGGGCGCTGGTGTTGTGGGGCGGGGCTGTGGAGAGGGCGAGGTGTTTGGTTTGGTCAGAGTGCTGCGCGGCGGTTGTGTTTTGAACGATCCGCGATGCGCACGGGTGGGTTGCACAAGATGTTGGTGCTGTCTATGGGGACCGAGCTGGGACTGGACTATGAATAGTCAGAGCACTTTGGGAGCGAAAAGGGTGTGTGTAACAGCGTGTGGGCCCTGTGTTTGTAGGGCCGGCTGTGGAGGAGAGTTGGTGTGTGTCCGAGAGTGCTCCCTTGTTTGGTGGGTCGATCGGCATGCGCACCGGGTTGCAAATAGTTGGGACCTTGCGAGACTATTTGCAAGCCACTGAAGATCTAAAGGTGTAGTAAACTTGTTGCCTATGTTTTGAGGGCGGCTGTGGTGGAGTGGCGACGTTCGTGTCTTCCGAGTTTCGGCCCCTGTTGTTGTGATGACCGTCGTCGCGCTTGGGGGTTTCAAGCATAGTGGTGGATAAACCGAAGACGCCATGACAGATACCATAGGTGACACAAAGTGTAATAACACCGTGTGAAGGGTTGTGTGTGTAGGGGGGTGGCAAGGGCGTGATAGGGTGGGGCTTGGGGCATCGTACAGGGTGTCAACAACATGTTTGTACTAAACAAGACCACTAAGACTTAACTGACCACTCGAAGGCGTGAGCCGAAAGGGCGGTAAAACAATTGAGGGCGTGTGTGTGTGTAGGTGGTGAGTGCGTTTTCTGTGGAGTATATAAACTGCTGTGCTCCTGAGTGCTCCTCCTTTTTGTGACTGACGCTGCAATGTACTCGGACTTACAAAATATTTTTTACTTACAGACCACGAGACTATACAGAGCCCGAAGACTAAGCTTGTGATAGCACTTTGGGCCCTGTGTTGTGGGCGGCAGCTGGGCGGACGAAGTGGCAGTGTGGGCTCAGTGGTGGCTTGCTGTCTTGTTGTTGGATGATCTGCATCACACAGGTTTCAACAACAGGTCTGACCAGCGGCTAACTACCAAGGACCACGAATGACTAATACAAGACTACATGCGTATAGCACTTGGGTGGCTGGTGTCTTGTACGGGCGGCAGTGGAGGCGAATGCACGTCTTCAGATCTGCTCTCTGTTTGTGATGATTGCATCACACAGGTTCACATCCTTCAAACACGCATTATGACCACACCACTAGACTACAACAACCACTCAAGAACTAAAAACAGTTGTAATTCACTTGTGGCTGTGCTTTGAGGGTACGCGCTCAGTGGAGGCAGCGAATGCAATCTGCTTCGTGTGCTACACCTCTTGGTGTGATGATCTGCATCACACAGGTTTCAACAACATGTATGACCACCTAGACTAAACAGACCACTGAGACAAAAAGGCGTAAAACACTTGTGGGCTTGTGTTGTAGGGCGGCAGTGGAGGGTGAATGCTGTGCTTCTGAGTGCTCCCTTGTTTGTGATGATCTGCATCACACAGGTTTCAACAACATGTGTGACCACCTAGACTAAACAGACCACTAAGACTAAACTGATCACTCAGACAAAAAGGCGTAAAACACTTGTGGGCCTGTGTTGTAGGGCGGCTGTGGTGGGCGAATGCCGTGCTTCTGAGTGCTCTCTTGTGTGTGATGATCTGCATCGCACTGGATTCAAGAAAATTGCCATTGATCCATGCGTTCGCACCGCCTATCACTACCACCACGCCCAGGTAAGGTTTCTTGAATATTAAAACCTTGAATATGGATTGGTGGCAGTGGCGGGAGCGGTGGCCGTGATCGAACACTTGACTGGGAGGATCAATGCGTTCGCACCGCCTATCACTACCATCACGCCCAGGTAAGGGCTCTTGAATATAAAAATCTTGAATACGGATTGGTGGCGGTGGAGGTGGCGGGAGCGGTGTTGGTCGCGATGGCGGTGATTGAACACTTGACTAAGAGGATGCATGTGTTCGCACCGCCTATCACTACCATCACGCCCAGGTAAGGGCTCTTAAATATTATATGGTTTGGTGGCGGTGGAGGTGGCGGGAGCGGTGGTGGTGGTGGTGGCGGTGGCGGTGATTGAACACTTGACTAAGAGGATGCATGTGTTCGCACCGCCTATCACTACCATCACGCCCAGGTAAGGGCTCTTAAATATTATATGGTTTGGTGGCGGTGGAGGTGGCGGGAGCGGTGGCGGTGGTGGTGGCGGTGGCGGTGATTGAACACTTGACTAAGAGGATGCATGTGTTCGCACCGCCTATCACTACCATCACGCCCAGGTAAGGGCTCTTGAATATTATATGGTTTGGTGGCGGTGGAGGTGGCGGTGGCGGTGGTGGTGGCGGTGGCGGTGATTGAACACTTGACTATGAGGATGCCTGCGTTCGCACCGCCTATCACTACCATCACGCCCAGGTAAGGGCTCTTAAATATTACATGGTTTGGTGGCGGTGGAGGTGGCGGGAGCGGTGGTGGTGGTGGTGGCGGTGGCGGTGATTGAACACTTGACTAAGAGGATGCATGTGTTCGCACCGCCTATCACTACCATCACGCCCAGGTAAGGGCTCTTAAATATGATATGGTTTGGTGGCGGTGGAGGTGGCGGGAGCGGTGGTGGTGGTGGTGGCGGTGGCGGTGATTGAACACTTGACTAAGAGGATGCCTGTTTTCGCACCGCCTATCACTACCATCACGCCCAGGTAAGGGCTCTTGAATATTATATGGTTTGGTGGCGGTGAAGGTGGCGGTGGCGGTGGTGGTGGCGGTGGCGGTGATTGAACACTTGACTAAGAGGATGCCTGTGTTCGCACCGCCTATCACTACCATCACGCCCAGGTAAGGGCTCTTGAATATTATATGGTTTGGTGGCGGTGGAGGTGGCGGGAGCGGTGGTGGTGGTGGTGGCGGTGGCGGTGATTGAACACTTGACTGGGAGGATCAATGAGTTCGCACCGCCTATCACTACCATCACGCCCAGGTAAGGGCTCTTGAATATTATATGGTTTGGTGGCGGTGGAGGTGGCGGGAGCGGTGGTGGTGGTGGTGGCGGTGGCGGTGATTGAACACTTGACTAAGAGGATGCATGTGTTCGCACCGCCTATCACTACCATCACGCCCAGGTAAGGGCTCTTAAATATGATATGGTTTGGTGGCGGTGGAGAAGGCGGTGGTGGTGGCGGTGGCGGTGATTGAACACTTGACTAAGAGGATGCCTGTGTTCGCACCGCCTATCACTACCATCACGCCCAGGTAAGGGCTCTTGAATATTAAAACCTTGAACATGGATTGGTGGCGGTGGAGGTGGCGGGAGCGGTGGCGATGATGGTGGCGGTGGCAGTGGCGGTGGCAGTGGCGGTGGCGGTGATCAAACACTTGACAAAGAGGATCCATGTGTCCGCACCGCCTATCACTACCATCACGCCCAGGTAAGGATAAGGTACGGCAATATGATATCATGTGAGATCATGTCATCATATGATATCATATGATGCTGGTAGTCTGACTAGTCTGACTAAAGTTACCATGTATAAACAATATCATTTGATGCAATTTGTATGATATCATATGTTATCATACTGGCCTCGGTTTTAGTCATATGATATGATCCCTAGGTGAGGACGATACTGTTAGATCCGGTTAGTTAGATGATGATGATGATGACGATGATGATGATGATGATGATGATGATGATGATAGGCTGTACGCTTCAACCAGAGATATTTTGACCCAAACCACACAACACCACACCACACATCCACCCACACCACACCCACACCACACACACCAGGCCCTACGCTTCAACCAGAGATCTTTTGACCCCAAGCTGCTTATCCGTAACACTAAGTGGAAGGATTTGGTCAAAGCTGCGCATAAGGAACAAGTTGGTTTGAACACCAGAGGTTTGGTTGTCTCATGGGATGCAGTACATGCAGTACAGGAGGAAGTACATTCAGGAGAGGAGGCAGTACAGCCAGGAAAGTTGCGCCAGGTGGCGGTGGTCAATCACCTCACTTCCACCAATTATGAATGGTCTCTGTGCTGCAGCAAGGAAGCGGAGAGTGACTCCATACATTGGGAGAAGTGCGCACGTCAGGACATAATGAAAACCAACTTCACCGCGCTGGCGTTCCCTTGATACCCCGTTCCCCTGAAAGTTTGCTCCGAGTGGGATTTGAACCCCCGACCTCGAGAAATTGACCGATTAGTAGATCGCCTTGTGGGTGAGCTCCGGGCACAGCTCCCATCCCAAACTATAAACCCCCATACGCTATAAGATGTGAGCACCTCAGGAAATTTGCATCCCTCCCCTTTCTGAATTGATTTCTGGATGGCTGACTTCGGACCTGGCCGGTGAGGACATGCTTTGGTGGACACTGCAGCGCCACTGGATACTAATTGGTAGAGCCTTTCTAGCAATGCAAGTCTGCCCTGTCAATGGGGGTGGATTCCTTAGTCTTAGACGTTTTGTACTTGCTTGCTGAGACTTGTTAGCTTGGTTTTGTGGACTCTCTGCGTTTAGTCTGAATACTCCCTATTCTCCTTGGGGTGTGTTTGGTTGTTCTCCTAGGCACTCTTGTCCTTCCATGCAAGATTCTGCTGGGTTGGCTTGTGCTTTTTTCTTTCAAGTGCATTATCGCTGTGTCAGCTTTAGCTGTTCGTTGGTTCTACCTGTCCTTTTGGCTGCGCAACCTATCGCGTCTGTCCTTTCCCACAACCTAAGGGTTTCAGGTTTGCCGTCAGGACTCCTCTCTCGAGAGGCGTCCCTCGGCCCTTTTAACTGTCCAGTTGTTTAAACACTTCGTTCCTGGTCTCCTTACGTCCCCTGAACTCTGTCACGCTGCATATTAAGGTGCTCATAGCGCTTGCCCTTTCTTAGTCTTTCTCTCTTTTGGTGCGGCCCTCTTCTCTTGTGTTATTTGGGCTTCGTGCTCTGGATTGCGTGCCTCGGCATCCCTCCCCTTCACGTTCCCATTTCCGCTCTTCTTTCCGCCTCTAGTTTGTTTCCTCTTTTGGACTTGACCAAGTCTTGTTTTTCAGGTTTGTGGGGGTGCCTTAAAACCCTCGTTCTACCTGTTATAAAATGTGATGGTCTGCAGGGTGTCTCCCTCTCTCTCTCTCTCTCTCTCTCTCTCTCTCTCTCTCTCTCTCTCTCTCTCTCTCTCTCTCTCTCTCTCCTCTCTCTCTCTCTCTCCCTCACCTTTCCGCTCTCCTTTCGGCCTCTATCTTGTTTCCTCTTTTGGGCTGACCTAGTTTGTTTTTCAGGTTTGTGGTGGTGCCCCCTAAAACCCCTCGTGCTTCCTGTTACGGCATAAAATTGTAAACTCGTCAGGCTGCGCTGCTGTCCTGTCTCGGCAATGATTTGCTGAGTTTATGTAACGAAGAGGAGGAGGGTTCTGGGCCTGGCCCCCAAAATAAAGCCAATCTACCTACATGCATTGCATTACATTACATAAACGTTAAATACTGCTTAAAATCAACAACCCTTCAAAAACTCTCTGGTTCGTCACTTTATAGTTAACAATGATAAAACATCAATCGATTCATTGAAAGTCAATTACATTAAAGCCTCCAGGAGCCCTTCAAATTTAATCCTATTCGAATTGATACAATTTAAAGCAATTACATGCATTCAAATCACGTTCATTACATTAAATGGAAAGGAAGAGATCGAATTAAAATAACACAACATTAAATACAATTCAATTAAATTATTTAAAATACATTGAATGAAGGATTCGAATTATTTCATTCGGGACGTGCCTCAAGGCGCCCTTAATAGGAGGAGGGTTCTGGGTCTGGTCCACGTGTCGTAATGGAGCCATTCCTACAGGAGGACTGTAGCACGAACTCAGGGCCCCCGTCTTTTAAACGATTGTTTGGGTTTCAGTTCATGAGTGTTTTTTCTTTTTAAGCCCTTCCTATACGGTTGGGCAAGTCCCTTTAGCCTATTTGGCCTACCCCTGGACTGTAACATACATACAGGAGGACGTAAGCACCGGTGGGTCACCTGGAGTGATCCTCTGCATGTTTGTACGCTACAGTCCAGGGGGTAAAATGAAAATGAAAAAATGAAGAAAAAGTGCCTTTTCGCGTTTATAATATCCTGGTAATTATGTTTTTACTGCCAAATTTCTGGCTGAAGATATGTAGGGCTGTCAAGCTTTATATCGCCCGGTATTTATTTTACCGTGTACCGTACGATATATCGTACGGTAATAAAGTTCCAGCGTACGGTATTTTTGGGATTACCGTACGATATATCGTGTTTAACCATATCCTGTGGTCCTGTGGTCTACGAAAATATCTTCTCCTCTTGTCTGTCTACGAAAATATCTTCTCCTCACCTGAGTCTGGGCCAGGGAATTTAGTATACCGCCTTATGCCGTACGATATATCACGATATATCGTACGGTAATAGACCACGATATTACCGTGTTTTTCTATCTCCCTCAGTATTGGTTCATTTGACTTGATTTTAAGTGTATGGACGTGTAAACGGTATTTCCTGTTATATCCCCTTGGTCTTATACTGATTTTCCCCCAAAAGGGTATAAAAATATCGTACGGTATCGATACCGTACGGTATATCACAATATATTGTACGGTAATTGAAAATACCGTACGGTATTGACAGCCCTAAAGATATGTAACCAAGTTCATGTCCAGGGGGTAGCTAAATGGGCTAAATGGACTTGCCCCCTGTTAAACGACACGAAGATGGCACTCGTATCCGTGTCGTTCAACACCCCTGATGTAATCACATCAGACATAACAAGTTTTACAACTGCTGCATTATGCTAGCAAACGGGATGGCCCCCTCAACCTTGCGCCTCATAATAAGACGTAGTATTTATTTTATTCTTCACAACTGCGCATATTCGTCCTCCCCAGCACGCCACACACAAAACACAAAAGGAGCTGCTTGGTAGGCCGCGCTCATCCAACCCCCACTCTTTCCCCCCTCGCCACCCGTCGATCGCCGGTGTAACTGGACCACAACTTTGCCACCACGAGGCCCTCTTGATGACCCACCCCCCTTTCCTTGTCCGCCTCTAAAATCATTGTTGCCGTGGCTGCTTCTGCTGCTAGCGCTCCTGCTCCAGCTAGTGGCAATGCGATTGCTGTTGCTCGTGCTAGTTCTAGTTGCATTCCGGGTGCTCATACTGTTTATAGCGCTAGTGCTAGATCTGTTGCTAGTTCTGTTGCCAGTTCTGTTGCTAGAGATAGTGCTTGTGCTCTTCATCTCCTCGTCCACCACAGCCAGGGCTCTCAGGCATGTGTCTAGTTCTGCCATCCCAGTAGACTCCACCCAAGCCACGCCATCAGTCAGCAGTCGTTTAAGCACTTCCTTCTTCAGCTGCATGTGGTTACGAAGACCCGCGACATACAGCACAGGGGCATCCATCGGGGCGTCTGAAGCACAAACATTGGCAAGGATCAGCTAGTAAAAAAGAAAGGGAAAAAAACGCTACTTTATTATTTATATTATTAGCTACATTATTATTTTCAGCTGCATGTGCGTAGTTCTGCCATTCTTGTGGACTCCACCCAAGCCACGCCACCAGTCAGCACTTGATGAAGCACTTCCTTCTTCAGCTGCATGTGGTTACGAAGACCTGCAACAGGGCGTCTGAAGCACATGTGTGGGCCAGAGCTTTTTACCGCCCCTCCATGGGTAGCGACTTCGGTACATCAGGCGTACTGCCGAACGAGCAAAACGGGCGAGCAAAACGGATGCGCCAAACGGATGCACTAGGAACCTCAGGGTTCGCCCTACAAAGTGCATTTAGACCGCACGAACTGACGTTTGCAAACGGCAGGCAGCTTGATAAACTCGCAAATACACTCACAAATTCTCCGACTCGAAGCAAATTTCAGACAAGTTGTATCTTCAGTCACGTCACCTCATCTTCCAGGTAGCTTTAAGTCAAACTGCGCCCCGAACCACTTGATGTTGGATTCAACAGTCAAGTCATCCCAAAAGAGACTGCCTAGACACAGCCGGAGGGTGCACAGCCCCAGTTTATGAGGTAACGCGCAACTGTGTACCAAAGCGCGGGATACGGGACACACGTTCCGCAAGAACAGCCACGAGGGCAGCAACAAGGTTTACGAGGGCAGCAACAAGGTTGCACACACCGCACATTGCTCACAGCACACAAAACAACCCTAGTGACAGCGGGGCTCAGCGAGGCTTCCTCATACCTCCAGCGGATCCCCATTCAATTGCCAACACAAGGGCGGTCACGCCCTTGTTTTTGTCTCGTGAAGGGGGTCTTCTGTGTTTGGGTGTGTGTGTGTGGTGGTGGTGTGTGTGTGGGGGGGGTTGGTGTGGGTGTGTCTAAGTGGCGGTGGCAGCGCTGGGCCAGAGTTTTTTCGTTTCAGAAAAGGGGTCTTCTGGTAGCTTTCAGGGAATTGGTGTCTTCCAAGGGTGGTGTCCTGGTAGAGATTTGGGTAAGAGAAACCAACGGGCCGCCCCGGGGGGTTAGGGGGGCGATAATGGCCAAAACAGGGTCTCATGTATCGATCAGGAGTCAAGGTTCAGGCCTTTGCAGGGACTGCGACTTCTCACCTTCAGGGTTTAGGGTTTAGGGTTTGGGGTTTATGAGACCTTGAATCCCCTTGGTGATGGAGATTTAAGCTTTGGCCATTGATGGGAATGTGATTTCTCACCTTTAGGGTCTAGGGTTTAGGGTTTAGGAGACCTTGAATCCCCTTGGAGATGGGAATTCAAGGTTTTGGTCTTTGATGGGACTGCTGTTTTCATTTTAGGGTTTAGGGTTTAGGGTTTAGGATTTGGGAGACCTGTAATCCCCTTGGAGTTTGGGATTAAAGGTTTTGGCCTTTGATGGGACTGCTGTTTTCATTTTAGGGTTTAGGGTTTAGGGTTTAGGATTTGGGAGACCTGTAATCCCCTTGGAGATGGGGATTAAAGGTTTTGGCCTTTGATGGGACTGTGATTTCTCACAACTACGCACTGTTTCCTAATTAGGCTACGTGTTGCAGCTTCTAGGCAGCTCCCTTTCCCTATCCTGCAGCTAAACTTGCAGCCATACCCGCAGCTAGCTAGTGCGCCTGAAAGCTGATATGACAGACATTTAAATGCAGCTGACAGCTTTAGGATTGCCCAAGTGGCTGGCTAATGGAGCTGGCAGGAAGCTGCCACGAGTAGCCCATACATGAAACAGTGCTCCTTGTACTAGCTGTAGTACTCGTTATCTCAAACCCCCTAATGGAGCTGGCAGGAAGCTGCCACGAGTAGCCCATAAATGGAACAGGGCTCCACACGTTGCACACAACAAATAGTGTCACCTATATTTGCTCTATTTCACTGGCGATGCGTTGCCTAATTCCTCACCAGCACTGGCGTCGTGTCGTTGAAAGTCGTCAGTGTCACTGGCGCACACCCACTCACCCACCCACTCACCCAACGCATACCTGGTGCCCTGGCTGCCTGCATGTGCACCCATGGATCCGGCGAATAGGGAACAGCTCATTTCACCAGCTGAGGGATTAAATGTTTGTACCTATGGAAGGACCTAACTTTACTACAGCGCATACCCCCCCCCCCACCACCACCACCACCACACACACACTCCCACTACACATACCTGGTGCCCTGGCAGCCTATCTACCCCCCACCCCCACTCCCACTACACATACCTGGTGCGCTAGCAGCTTGCATGCGCTCCCATGGATCTGGGAAATAGGGAATAGCATCATTCGCCACCAACAACACTCTCAAGTGGTGGATGCTTATCAACCGCTTTTGAAAGCGATTACCAGGCGATGTCCGCCCTGGGTATGGGCGAAAGATTAGAGCCAGGGCAGTGGGCGGCGTTTCGTGTTCAGCCTGCTTGGCCTGTTGGTGGTGGTGGTGGTGGTGCTGTTGGTGGTGGTGCTGCTGCTGTTGGTGGTGGAGTGGTGGTATGGGTGGTGGATTAGAGCCTGAGCAGTGGGCGGTGAGTTGTGTTCAACCTGCTTGGCCTGTTGGTGGTGGTGGTGGTGGTGCTGTTGGTGGTGGTGCTGCTGCTGTTGGTGGTGGAGTGGTGGTATGGGTGGTGGATTAGAGCCTGAGCAGTGGGCGGTGAGTTTTGTTCAACCTGTTCGGCCTGTAGGTGGCAAAGATGGTGGTGCTGTTGGTGTGGTGTGGTGGTGGTGGTGGAGTGGTGGTGGGGCGAAAGATTAGAGCCAGAGCAGTGGGCGGCGTGTCCTGTTCAGCCTGTTCAGCCTGTAGGTGTTGGTGGTGTTGGTGGTGCTGCTGTTGCTGTTGTTGTTGTTGTTGGTGGTGGTGGTGGTGGTGGAGTGGTGCTGGGGAAGCTGCTGTTGTGGTGGGGATGGGGGTGGAGTGGTGGTATGGGCGAAAGATTAGAGCCAGAGCAGTGGGCGGCGTGTCGTGTTCAGCCTGTTCGGCCTGTAGGTGGCAAAGATGGTGGTGCTGTTAGTGTGGTGGTGGTGGTGGTGGAGTGGTGGTGGGGCGAAAGATTAGAGCCAGAGCAGTGGGCGGCGTGTCCTGTTCAGCCTGTTCAGCCTGTAGGTGTTGGTGGTGTTGGTGGTGCTGCTGTTGTTGTTGTTGTTGTTGTTGGTGGTGGTGGTGGTGGTGGAGTGGTGCTGGGGGTGCTGCTGTTGTGGTGGGGGTGGGGGTGGAGTGGTGGTATGGGCGAAAGATTAGAGCCAGAGCAGTGGGCGGCGTGTCGTGTTCAGCCTGTTCGGCCTGTAGGTGGGAAACGATGGTGGTGCTGTTGGTGTGGTGTGGTGGTGGTGGTGCTGTTGGTGTGGTGGTGGTGGTGGAGTGGTGGTGGGGCGAAAGATTAGAGCCAGAGCAGTGGGCGGTGTGTTGTGTACAGCCTGTTTGGCCTGTAGGTGGGCAAATATGGTGGTGCTGTTAGTGTGGTGGTGGTGGTGGTGGTGGAGTGGTGGTATGGGTGGTGGATGAGAGCCAGAGCAGTGGGCAACATGTCCTGGTCAGCCTGTTCGGCCTGTAGGTGGTGGTGGTGGTGGTGCTGGTGGTGGAGTGGTGGTATGGGTGGTGGATGAGAGCCAGAGCAGTGGGCGGCGTGTCGTGTTCAGCCTGCTGTACCACACAACTTGCTGTGTCGTGTTGATGTTGATGTGAGCCTTGGAGGGATGCGGGATCAGGGGCCTGAAGGAGGGCAAAGGTGGCAGTGGTGGTGGTGGTGGAGTGGTGATAGGGTGGTGGATGAGCGCCAGAGCAGCCGGCGGTGTGTTGTGGTCAGCCTTCTCGGCCTGTAGGAGGGCAAAGATGGTGATGCTGTTGGTGTGGTGCTGTTGGTGTGAGCCTTTGTGAGGGACGCGGGATGATTGATATGACCACGTAGGAGTGTAAAGAAAGAGGGGATGAGTGACAGAGCAGTGGAGGCAAGGATGTGTGTGTGGGGGGGTGTGGGGGGGTGTGGGGGGGGGATTTTTAGCCTGCTCTACCTTCACTGCACTGGGGTGAGGGCAGAGGGACGCGGGGTAATGGGGCTGTAGTGCAAAGAAAGAGGGGATGAGTGACTGAGCAGTGGGCGTGCGTGTTGTGTTCAGCATGCTCAGCCAACTCTACCACGCCACCTGTTGTGTTGTGTTGGGGTGAGCCTTAGAGGGAAGCGGGATAATGGATAGGACCATGCAGGAGGGTAAAGAAAGAGGGGATGAGTGACAGAGCAGTGGGCGTGCGTGTTGTGTTCAGCATGCTCAGCCTGCTCTACCACACCACCTGCTGTGTCTTGTTGGGGTGAGCCTTGGAGGGAAGCGGGATAATGGATAGGACCATGCAGGAGGGCAAAGAAAGAGGGGATGAGTGACAGAGCAGTGGGCGTGCGTGTTGTGTTCAGCCTGCTCAGCCTGCTCTACCACACCACCTGCTGTGTCTTGTTGGGGTGAGCCTTGATGGGGGATGAGTGACTGGGCAGTGGGGGCGGGGATGGGGGTGTGGGGGGCATGAAAACTCAAATCCAAATCACCAAGTCTGTGTGCGGCCAGAAGTGCCATATGCCTCCCTTTAGCTAGGACCAGAGCCAAGAGGGGCTTATGGTCATCATTACCCCCCCACCCACCCACACCCACACACAAAAATGCAACACAATTGAACAAGCACACCTGTGGTACCTGGAAGCTTAAAGCCACGTCACCAAGTGTGTGTGCGGCCAGAAGTGCCCTCTACTTCCCTTTGGCCAGGACCAGATCCAAGGGGGACTCATGAACATCATTGCCCCTAAAAAACAAATTGAACAAGCACACTCCACTCCACTCCACTCCACACCACTCCTCTCTACTCCACTCCACTCCACTCCTCTCTACTCCACTCCACACCACTCCACTCGCTTAAAGCTACGTCACAAAGTGTGTGTGCGGCCAGAAGTGCCCTGTGCTTCCCTTTTGGCCAGGACCAGTGCCCTTGAACTAGATCAGTTATTTTTCAAATCATTAATTGTTTTTTCCCTAGCTTTTTGGTTTTAGGCCTCCTTTAGGGACAGCGTTTTGGTGCTTTCTTTAGCTTCTTATAGCTTTTTGTAGCTTTTTAAAGCTTTTTGGGGCCAATTTCCCCCACCGCTGTATGTAGCGATAATTTTGATGTAACTAGGGAGAAACTAGCGATCTGCTATATTTAGCGGAAACATCCCTGAGCCAGATGCTAGGTAGGCAGCCAGTTGAACTAAACACTAATAGCATGATAACGCGTAATAATCGACGATCTGTACACTAACTGCCACAAGCGAACAAGCACACCTGTTGTACCTGACAGCTTGAAGCCAAGCCACAAAGTGTGTGTACAGCCATTTGTCTCCCTTTAGCCAGGACCAGAACTAAGGGGGGCTTATGAGCATGATTACCCCCCCCCCCCCCCCCACCCCACCCCACCCCACACACACACACAACAAAAGGTGACACAATCCAACTAGCGAACCTGTGGGGCTTGAAAGCTTGAAGCCAAGCCACAAAGTGTGTGTACAGCCAGAAGTGCCATTTGTCTCCCTTTGGCCAGGACCAGATCCAAGGGGGGCTTGAGAACATCATTACCCTCCCCCACCCACACACCCACACCCACAAACACAAACACAAAAAAAGGCAGCACAATTGAACACGCACACCTGTGGGGCGTGAAAGCTTGAAGCCAAGCCACAAAGTGTGTGTACAGCCAGAAGTCCATTTGTCTCCCTTTGGCTAGGACCAGGGCCCTTGAGCCAGCTTCTGGGTAGGCAGCCAGTTTAACTAAACACTAATAGCATGATAATGCGTAATCATCGACGATCTGTACACTAACTGCCCCAAGCGAACAAGCGCACCTGTGGGACATGACAGCTTGAAGCCAAGACACAAAGTGTGTGTACAGCCAGAAGTCCATTTGTCTCCCTTTGGCTAGGACCAGGGCCCTCGAGCCAGCTTCTGGGTAGGATGCCAGTTGGGCTAAAAATTAGATGTATAATATTGTATACAAATTGACGATCTGTACACTAACTGCCACGATTGAACAAGCGCACCTGGGGGGCTTGAAAGCTAGAAGCCAAGTCACAAAGTGTGTGTACAGCCAGAAGTCCCATTTGTCTCCCTTTGGCCAGGACTAGGGCCCTTGAGCCCGCTGCTAGATAGGGGACCTGTGGGACCGATTGCTCCGCATCTAGGCTGATAGCGCTGCTGTGGAGGCTGGCCTGAGGCTGGCTGAACATAGCCTTGTGTGGGCCGGTCTCACCTGGATGCAATAATACATGTGTGTGGATGTGTGTGTGTGTGGACGATGGAAATCATGTGTATGTGTGTGTATGTGTGTGTATATGTGTGTATGTGTGTGTATGTGTGTGTATGTGTGTGTGTATGTGTGTGTGTGTATGTGTGTGTATGTGTGTGTGTATGTGTGTGTATGTGTGTGTGTGTGTATGTGTGTGTGTATGTGTGTGTGTGTATGTGTGTGTGTATGTGTGTGTGTATGTGTGTGTGTATGTGTGTGTGTGTGTATGTGTGTGTGTGTGTGTATGTATGTATGTGTGTGTGTATGTGTGTGTGTGTATGTGTGTGTGTGTATGTGTGTGTATGTGTGTGTATGTGTGTGTGTATGTGTGTGTGTGTGCATATGTGTGTGTATATGTATGTGTGTGTGTTCCAGTCCATGATGGCACTGCTGTGGAGGCTGAGCTGAGGCAGCTTGAACAGAGTCTTGGGTGGGCCGGTCTCACCTGGATGCAATAGTACATCTGTGCGTATGTGTGTGTTTGTCTATGTGTTTGTGTGTGTATATGTGTTTGTGTTCCAGTCCATGATAGCACTGCTGTGGAGGCTGAGCTAATGATGGTTGAGCTGAGTCTTGTGTGGGCCAGTCTCCCCTGGGTGCAATAATACGTTATGTAGGGATGATAATGTTAGATCCACTTAGTATGATGATGATGATGATGATGATGATGATGATGATGATGATGATGATGATGATGATGATGATGATGATGATGACCGATAGCTCTGCGTCTAGGCTGATAGCGCTGCTGTGTAGGCTGAGCTGAGGCTGGTTAAACAGAGCCTTGTGTGGGCCAGTCTCCCCTGGGTGGTAACTAACTCTCGTAACTAACTCCCTTCCGTTGCCACCTGTCGCTCCGTCGCAAACACTCTCTGCCAAATTTTAGCCTCGCATGCGACGCTGCATATAACTTGATGAGCAGGTGCCCATCTGCAGCTGGTTCACTGCATCAGCCAGGATCTTCAGCAGTTGCTGGATGCCGCCAAGGCAGTCTCCTTGCCCCCCCCCCCCCCCCCTCCACCCCACCACCACCACCATCCCACTCCACTAACCTGGGAACAAGGGCCTCTTCCTCCTCTGCTTCAACTCCTTCCCGTCTGAAACATCTCTCTCTCTCTCTCTCTCTCTCTCTCTCTCTCTCTCTCTCTCTCTCTCCCTCTCCCTCTCTCTCTCTCTCTCTCTCTCTCTCTCTCTCTCTCTCTCTCTCTCTCTCCTCTCTCTCTCTCTCTCTCTCCTCTCTCCCCCTCCCCATGTCTCTCTCTCACCCTCAACCCTCTGTCTCTGCTTCAACCCCTCCCCATCCACAACATCCATTCTGTGAGGGGACACTCCAGGTCTCAGCCTGGGCCGTTGTCTAACACACTACCACAATCCAGCACAATATTAGGACAACATCCTTACCTCCTCCTCCTCACCCTCCTCCTCCTCACCATTATTTCCACCCTCCTCCCCCTCCTCCTCCTCACCATCATCCCCCCCCTCCTCCCCCTCCTCCTCCTCCTCGCTATCATCCCCACCCTCCTCCTCCTCTCCATCATACCCGTCTCCACCCTCCTCCTTCTCCTCACCACCATCCCCATCCCCACCATCCCTCTCCACTCACCAGGGAACAAGGGTTTCAAGGGTTTCCTCCGCCTCTGCTTAAACTCCTCCCCATACGCAACATGGATGCGGTGAGGGGACGCCCCTGGTCTCAGCAAGGGCCGTTGTCTACAACACTACCATAGTCCAGCAAAGTATAAGGTCAACGTTCTCACCTCCTCCTCCTCATCATCCCCATCCCCATCATCCCCATCCCTCTCCACTCACCAGGGAACAAGGGTCTCAAGGGTTTCCTTCGCCTCTGCTTAAACTCCTCCCCATCAGCCACATCAATTCGATGAGGAGACGCCCCAGGTCTTAGCATGGGCCGCTGTCTGAAAGCAGCAGTCAGAGCATCCCGGGCAGCAGAGGGGCTCGGGTACATTATTTGGACCAGGGGGTCGAAGTCCCGACTGGTGCGGAGCTTAACAAAGCGTGCAGTGGAAGGGGCGGTGCGGTAGCCCCCCTTGGGAAGGGTCCCTACAAGAGAGGCGGGCTGGGAGGGAGGGGCGGTCCGGTAGCCCCCCTTGAGAGGGGTCCCTACAAGAGAGCCAGGCTGGGAGGGAGGGGCAGTGCGGTAGCCACCCTTGGGAGGGGTCCCTACAAGAGAGGCAGGCTGGGAGGGAGGGGCGGTACGGTAGCCCCCCTTGGGAGGGGTCCCTGCAAGAGAGCCAGGCTGGGAGGGAGGGGGTCTGTAGCTAGGGTTGGTAGACATGCCCTCCCCTGGGTGTTGCGCAGGGGGAGGTGATGCAGGCTGGGGGTGGGAGGGTCTGTACACTCCCTGGGTAGATGTACTTGGAGGTGAGGGTCTGTTGCTGTTGGCAGAACTCTGCCCCTCTGGGTTTTGCGCAGGGGAAGGTCGTGCAGGCTGGGGGTGGGAGGATATGTAACCACCATGGGTAGATGCACTGGGAGGTGATGCACGTGGGAAGGAGAAGGGTCTGTAGCTAGGGTTGGTAGACCTGCCCTCCCCTAGGGTTTGCGCGGGGGGAGGTGATGTAGGCTGGGGGTGGGAGGGTCTGTACCCTCCCTGGGTAGATGTACTGGGAGGTGATGCAAGTGGGGAGGAGGAGGGTCTGTTGCTGTTGGCAGAACTCTGCTCCCCTGGGGTTTGCGCAGGGGAAGGTGATACAGGCTGGGTGTACGAGGGTCTGTACCCACCCTGGGAAGATGTAGTGGGAGATGATACAGGCAGGGAGTGAGCGGGTATGTTGCTGTTGGCAGACCTCTGCCCCATTGAGACTGGTGCAGGGGCAGGTGATACGGGCTGGGAGGGGGGGGATCTATACCCCCCCTGGGTAAATGAACTCGGAGATGGTACAGGGAGGGAGGGGGAGGGTCTGTTGCTGTTGGCAGAACGCTGCTCCCCTAGGTGCGCAGGGAAAGATGATACAGGGTGGGAGGGGGAGGATATATACCCACTCTGGGTATATGTACTGCAGGGTGTATGGCTGCAAGAGTGCCTTCTGCCATCACGGCACATGTGTGGCTGTACTGTGCATGTGTGTGGCTGTACTCTGCAGGTGTGCTTGCGAATATAAGATGAGCAGGCCTGTAGTAGGCAAGGCCTGCTTGACGACATCGCAGGAACGCAAGAGCCTCGCATCTCAGCCAAGTAAGTTTGCATTGGACCTCTTGTCACAGTTTTTTGGGGGGGGAGCGGAGGAGAGGGTTGTCAAGGGAGGGGAGGGGAGGGGAGGGGAGGGGAGGGGAGGGGAGGGGAGGATTTTCAACCAAGGAGATGGTTCCACCGACACAAACCTTAGTTGCTTACTGAGCTCTTGTAGTCTGGCCTTCTAACCTTCTTGCTGGCTGGCTGGCTGGCTAACTGGCTTCCTTACGTGTCTCCTTGGCTTAAGACATCCCCACCATTCATGGAAACGTTTTGTCGCTTACTCTGTTCTCGCTGGCTGGCTGGCTAGCTGGCTGGCTAACTTGCTTCCTTATGTGTCTCCCTGGCTTAAGACATCACCAACTTTCAGGGGAGGGGGAAATTATGATGCTTACTGTATTCTTGCCTTCTAACCTTCTTGCTGCCTTAATATGATCTTGTCTTATAAATTTCTTGCTGGCTGGCTGGCTGGCTGACTGGTAACTTCCTAGCTTGCTTCCTTGCTTGTCCTCCCAGTCAAAGGCATGGTCACCTTGCAGTTGAGGGCAATATTCGGTGTGTTAGTTAGTTAGTTAGTTAGTTAGTTAGTTAGTTAGTTAGTTAGTTAATTAATTAGTTAGTTAGTTAGTTAGTTAGTTATGTAGTTAGTTAGTTAGTTAGTTAGTTAGTTAGTTAGTTAGTTAGTTAGTTAGTTAGTTTACTCAAAAGCACCTACAATCATCCGAACATGACCAATAGGGTGTGTGTGTGTGTGTGTGGGGGGGGGGGGGGGGGGGGGCTGTCATCCCCCCTGGATGAAGTCACATTGTTGCATTCTTAGCCCGTAATGCAGCTACAGTTTCCTCAGCCTTCTCATACACCAGCTGAGGGGTCCTCAACATGTCGCCGGGGTTGACCCCCCAGCTTCTGGTGCTCGAAGTAATAATCCCAAGCGACTTGAGATTTTGCCCGTATTGCAACTACAGTTTCCTCAGCCTTCTCAAACACCAGCTGGGAGTTCTTCAACATGTCGTTGACCCCCAAGGTTCTAGTGCTCAGGGTAATAATCCCCGAGCGACTTATTCTGGATCGACCAACAATTTACAGCACTTGTGGCACACACATTTCAACAGCTTTAGAACAATATCGAAAAAATGGATATAATACATTGGTTTTGCCAGCTTTACGTGACCGAGATTTTGCCGGTGATGCACGCTCTAGCTGGAGCTATGATTAGAGCCACGGGCGTTTATAGAGACCTAGACCGGTACCCGTAGGTTACCGGATAGAATCAGTTACCGGGCGCGAGCGCTAGCTAGTTCTTGGCATGGTTCCGGACAGGTAGGACGACGAGTATCCTCGGCGTCGACCAGACTGGTACCACTGTAGCAAGCCTATCCTGCTACAATGCAGCTACAGTTTCCTCATCCTCCCCATATATGTAGGGAACCGCAATATGATATCATATGATATCTAGTCATCATATGATATCATATGATGCCGGCACTCTGACTAGGCTTAAGTTACCATTTGTATACACTATCAAATGATGCGATTTGTTTGATGTTCATATGATATCATACTCGCCTTGGGTCAAAATAATATGATATGCCGGTCCCTGCATGGGAGGTAGACAATATGGGAGGTTGACCCAAGAAGAAGAAAGCAAGTCCTTGGGCCAACAGCTGGCTCAGGGAGCTGTCTAGAAGCTGCATCGCAAGTAAAAAAGAAAAACAGCACCCACCTATATACCCCCCTCCCATGCATCCACCTCAATACACTCCTACCATGCACCCACCTCTTTACCCTCCTCCTATGCACCCACCTCTATACCCTCCTCCCATGCACCCACCTCTACACCCTCCCGTGCCCCCACCTCTATGATAATGATTACATTTTCCTGGTGCCCTACCGGATTCCAAATGTGCCCGCGGTTTGACGGAGTCGAGGGGGACTACACCCTCCCATGCACCCACCTCTATTTCCAGCTCTTTGTCCGGGTAGAACGTGAACTTGGATTCACCAAGTTCCAGCCATTAAGATTGATCGCCATCTTCGGCGGCTACACAAATATGCTAAGCATTTGCGCAACATGGCACTGCGCGTGTCGCACTTCGCGTGAGAGGGGGCAGAAGCAAGCCGACTAGGGGAAATAGTTGTCAACGTGAGAGAAAGCACTGCGGGAGTCTTAATGTAAGGCGTGTTTGGGTGCGTGCAATATCAGTTGGGGAAGAGCAGCATGAGAGGAGAAGAGGACATCGAAAACCCGGCTCGAGTATCTTCGGGAAAACAACCCTTGTGGCGAACGGTTGCTCGGTTGATAT
Source organism: Chlamydomonas sp. ICE-L (assembly GCA_013435795.1). Taxonomy (NCBI): domain Eukaryota; kingdom Viridiplantae; phylum Chlorophyta; class Chlorophyceae; order Chlamydomonadales; family Chlamydomonadaceae; genus Chlamydomonas; species Chlamydomonas sp. ICE-L. Next base: position 10,502,124 of record JACBWV010000223.1, read on the forward strand.
GAGCGGTAAAACTGTGGGGCGTCACTACCCGTATCCGCCCGCCCGTACCCGCGCGTATCCGCCCGTACTCGCCCGTACCCGCCCGTACCCGCCAGTACCCTACCGTCAGACCACCCCGGACCACCCCCTTCCGTGTCGAATGTTGATCGGTCGCCTTTCGGACCCGTACCGAAGATTGATCGGACCCACGCCCACGACAACTAGCCGACCGCTGAATATGATTATCACCCAACCCTCGACGTACTCGCACTGAGTCATCCAGACCACGTACATTCCCCGTTACCGAACCTGCATGCACTTGATCGGCAGTTCGCCGGCGGCCTGATCATATTCAACATCTGCAGCTCGGACCTCCATTCTCGCTTTCGCCTGTTCCAACCCCTTTATTTAACCTGTCTGTCCTTGTACCCGTTCTTCTATCTACTCCAGCTGCGCTCCAATCTCCCGAGGACACACTGAAACAAGCTACATCATCACCTAGTTCTACCTCTCCACCCCAATTCAGCTCTCCTCTCATTGAAGTACTTCTACATTCCCTTTGTAAGTCCTCTTGATAGTCTTTAACTATCTCTAGTATCTGGGGTTGGGCAAGTCCTTTCAGCCCAAGTCAACAACCCCCTGGACAGTAACATACACAGCTCTTTATAATTCTGTCAGTTTCATTTACTGGACGATCCGATGAGTTGTTGTATGAGCCTTTATTATGCATTCCCGAGGTAGCCAGCCACACCCTGGGACGAAGACATGGGAAGAGGTAGTATTCCAAGCCTCCAGACCATGGGAAGCTGCATGGAGTGGCTCGGGCACAGCCTACATGGAGTCCGCACTATAGCAAGGTCAGGTGGCTTGGCCCACCATGCTCTGGGATCGGAGGGCTGCACGGAGTGGCTTGGGCACAGCCTCCAGGGAGTCCACACAAGTGCAATGTCAACTGGCTTGGCATACCCCGTCCTGGGCTCGACGAGCTGCTCAGTGTGGCTTGGGTGCGGCCTCCTTGGAGTTCAAGCAACAGCAAGGTCAGGTGGCTTAGCCCACCAAGTTTTAGGCACAGGAGACTGCACAGAGTGGCTTGGGCACAGTCTCAGGAGAATGAGCACAAAAGCACGGATAGAAGGGGCTGCCCGGGGACACAAAGGTGCCGAGACCAAGAAATTTGTGAGCAAATCTTTCGTGACCCATCAAATTGTGAGTTGTTCTAGCGTGATGCAACTGGCTGATGTGCTGACTCAGCATGGGTTTCCAACTGGCAATGCAAGCATCCCCAGGGAAGCTGGGCAGAAGCTAGAGGGTGAGCCATGCCGCATGGGTGGCGAGGAAGACAGTGTTGGGGAAGCTAGGTGGAAGCAGGAGAACAGCCTGGCTCATCAAAACAAGTCCAAGGACAGTGTTGGGGAAGCTAGGTGGAAGCAGGAGGACAGCCTGGCTCATCAAGACAAGCCCAAGGCTCGTGTGGACTTCAATATAATACATCTCAATGCGGCGTGCCATGCCCTCACCCTCATAAAGCGCAGCAAGAGAGATGAAGCCTTGGTAAGTCCAGCCAGGGGGTTGTGTGTGGGTGGGTGGGTGTTGGTGGGTGGGGGTGGGGGTTCGGTGTGTGTGTGTGTGGGGGGGTGGGGTGGGTGGGGGGGGGGTCGGTGTGTGTGTGGCTGGGTGTGTGTGTGGGTAGCAAGAGAGATGAAGCCTTGGTAGGTCCAGCCTGGGGTTTGTGGGTGTGAGTGTGTGCGGGGGGTGGGGAGGGGTGTATGGATGTGTGTGTGGGTGTGTGGGTGTGGGTAGCAAGAGAGATGAAGCCTTGGTAGGTCCAGCCAGGGGGGTTGTGGGTGTGGTTGTGTGTGGGGGGTGGGGGAGGGGGAGGGGTGTACGGATGTGTGTGTGGGTGGGTGGGTGTGGGTAGCAAGAGAGATGAAGCCTTGGTAGGCCCAGGCAGGGGTTTGCGGGTGGGTGGGGGTGTGGGGGGTTAGATGTGTGTGTGTGTGTGTGTGTGGGGTGGGGGGGGGGGGGGGGGGGGGGAGTGTGTGTGTGGGGGAGTGTGTGGGTGTGTGTGTGGGGGGGGGGGTAGTAAGAGAGATGACGCCTTGGTAGATCCAGCTTAAACACATTGAATGTAAACGATGCTGTCATTTGCTTAATTATGGCCATTTATCAGCCAAAGAATGGTTGGAAGACCCACCCAGATATGTGGAGCGGGCTTGTCTTGGGTCAGCAATGGCCTGCCTATGACATCGTCATGTCATGTCATATCATTATACAATATGTGTCATATCGATATTTGTCATTATTACGAGGCGGGAGATTGAGGGGTTGAGATTGACCAACCACCAATCCATTAAGCATATGCTAATAAACAAATAAATAAATAAATAAATACATAAATAATGGTAATAAACAATGTTAATATATATATATAGAAATAATTGTATACTGCTCATTATTAATTTGCATACAACCGCACCGTGCCACAAGCCATTGCTGAAGAAATAACATTATACTTAGTTTCCTGAAAAGCATTTATTTGCAGATTATGGGGGGGGGGGGGGGGGGGAGTCAGCCCTACTCAGATTTTTTAGGTGTTACGTATTGAGTTTATTTTTTCTCCTGTCTGCTCATCATTAATTTGCATACCACTGTTATGCCTGTCACAGGCTGCTTCTCTATTGACAAGGATTGCTGCCCTCACAGCCATCTTTACCTTTTCTTTCTCTTTTTTCTTCTTCCCCTGTTTGATTTTTTGTTTCCTTCCAATCATCCTCCTGAATGGATAGCAACCCTTCCTGTGAGCTGACATTATAACCCATCGTTAATTGGATTACCACGGGTTTACTGTCACAAGCTGCTTCTCTACTGACAAGGATTGCAGCCCTCACAGCCATCCTTCCCTTTTCTTTCTCTTCTTCCTTCTTCTTGTCCTCCTATATGGATTGCAATCCTTCCTGTGAGCTAACATTACAACCCATCGTTAATTGGATTGCCACGGTTTTTACTGTCACAGGCTGCTTCTCTATTGACAAGGATTGCTGCCCCCACAGCCACCTTTCCCTTTTCTCTCTCTTCTTCCTTCTTATCCTCCTCCTATACGGATTGCAATCCTTCATATGAGCTTCCAACCCATCGTTAATTGGATGTCCACAATCATGTCCGGCGTCGGCTGCTTCTCTATTGACAAAGATTGCTGCCCTCACAGCCATCCTTTCCTTTTCTCTCTCTTTTTTCTTCTTCTCCAGTTTGCTTCTTTCTCTTTTCCCTTCTTATCCTCCTCCTATATGTATTCCAATCCTTCCTGTGAGCTTACATTACAACGCATTGTTAATTGGATTACCATGGTAATGACTGCCACAAGCTGCTTCTCTGTTGACAAGCATTGCTACCCTCAAGCCATCTTTCCCTTTTTTTTTCTTCCTTCATATTCTGTTTGCTTTTTCTCTTTTCCCTTATTAGTATCCTACTACTATATTCATTGCAATCCTTCCTGTAAGCTTATAAACCATCATTAATTGGATTACCACGGGGTTACTGTCACAAGCTGCTTCTCTATTGACAAGGATTGCTGCCCTTACAGCCATCCTTCCCTGATCTTCCTCGTTTTTCCTCTTCTTGTCCTCCGGTATGGATTGCAATCCTTCCTGTGAGCTAACATTACAACCCATCGTGAGTTGGATTACCACGGGTTTACTGTCACAGGCTGCTTCTCTATTGACAAGGATTGCTGCCCTCACAGCCATCCTTCCCTGATCTTCCTTGTTTTTCCTCTTCTCCTATCGCTTCCTTTCTCTTTTTCCCTCCCATCCTCCTCCTATATGTATTGCAATCCTTCCTATTAGCTTCCAACCCATTGTTAATTGGATGTCCATGACCATGACCAGCGTAGGTTGCCTCTATATTGACAAGGATTGTTGCCCTTACAGCCATCCTTCCTTGTTCTTCCTCGTTTTTCTTCTTCTCCTATCGCTTTATTTCTCTTTTTCCTTCCCATCATCCTCCTATATGTATTGCAATCCTTCATGTGACCTTCCAACCCATTGTTAATCGGATGTCCATGATCATGACTGTCACAGGCTGCTTCTCTATTGACAAGGATTGCTCCTCTTACAGCCATCCTTCCTTTTTTTCTTTCTCTTTTTTCTTATTATCATCCTCCTTAATGGATTGCAACCCTTCCTTTGAGCTTACATTACAATCCATCGTTAATTAGATCACCACGGTTTTGACTGCCACAGGCTGCTTCTCTATTGACAAGGATTGCAGCCCTCACAGCCATCCTTCCCTTTTCTTTCTCTTCTTCCTTCTTATCATCCTCCTACACGGATTGCAATCCCTCTAGTGAGCTTACAAACCATCGTTAATTGGATTCCCATGACCATGACTGACGTAGGTTGCTTCTCTATTGACAAGGATTGCAGCCCTCACAGCCATCCGTGCCCCATCAAGCGAGCTCTTATCTCTCTCGCCCATTTTGAGGAGTATGGGGCTCCTCAAGTTCTGCCCCCAACCCAAAGATCTTGGTCCCATCCATAAAAAGATCCTCTCCCCGTCTGGTAGGTGGCTGGCCCCACCTTACGTAACTAGGTTTGTTGTTCTATCTCTCTCGCCCATTTTAAGGAGTATGGGGCTCTTCAAGTTCTGCCCCCAATCCAAAGATCTTGGTCCCATCTATAAAAATATCCTCTCCCCTTTTGTTAGGTGGCTGGTCCCATCTCATATAACTAGATTTGTTATTCTATCTCTCTTGCACATTTGAAGGAGTATGGGGCTCTTCAAGTGCTGCTCCAAAGCCAAACATCTTGGTCCCATCTATACAAAGATCCTCTCCCCTTCTGGTAGGTGGCTGGTCCAACTTTTGTAACCATTTTTTTTGTTTAAGCCTATTTTGTGGTGTGTGGGTTGCCTCAGTGGCTAGTCCCACGTTTTGTAACGAGATTTGGTTTTCTGTGCGTTTCTTTTTTAGCCTATTTTGGGGAGTATGGGGCTCCTCAAGTTTTGCTCCAAAGCCAATCATCTTGGTCCCATCTAAAAAAAGATCCTCTCCCCTTCTGGTACGTGGCTGGTCCTACCTTATTTAACCAATTTGTTGTTCTGTTTTTTTTAGCCTATTGTTTTTAGTGTGGGGCTCCTCAAGTTCTGCTCCGAAGCCAAACATCTTGGTCCCATCTATACAAAGATCCTCTCCCCTTCTGGTACGTGGCTGGTCCTACCTTATTTAACCAATTTGTTGTTCTGTTTTTTTTAGCCTATTGTTTTTAGTGTGGGGCTCCTCAAGTTCTGCTCCGTAGCCAAACATCTTGGTCCCATCTATAAAAAGATCCTCTCCCCTTCTGGTACGTGGCTGGTCCTACCTTATTTAACCAATTTGTTGTTCTGTTTTTTTTAGTCTATTGTTTTTAGTGTGGGGGTCCTCAAGTTCTGCCCCGAAGCCAAACATCTTGGTCCCATCTATAAAAATATCCTCTCTTCTTCTGGTAGGTGTCTTATGTGACCAGATATATTTGTCTAAGCATATTTTGTGGTGTGTGGGTTGCCTCAGTGGCTGGTCCGACATTCTGAAACGAGATTTGGTTTTCTGTGTGTTTCTTTTTTAGCCAATTATTTTGAGTGTGGGGCTCCTCAAGTTCTGCCATTTGTGACCAGATATGTTTTTCTTTGTTTGTGGGTTGCCTCAGTGGCTGGTCCCACCTTTTGCAACAAGATGTGTTATGTTTTTTTGTTAAGCCTGTTTTGTGGAGTATGGGGCACCTCATGAGCAAGAGCATTCCTTTGGGGAGTATGGGGCACCTCATGAGCAAGAGCATTCCTTTGGGGAGTATGGGGCACCTCATGAGCAAGAGCATTCCTTTGGGGAGTATGGGGCACCTCATGAGCAAGAGCATTCCTTTGGGGAGTATGGGGCACCTCATGAGCAAGAGCATTCCTTTGGGGAGTAAACCATTCCTGGCCATTATATATTGATGTACAAATAATGATGACGCCTGGTGGGGCGTAAGGGCCCGAGGTAATGATAACGCCTGGTAGGGCGTGGTGTTAAGGGAGCCTGTCGTACGCGGGTGGGGAGCGGTCTCCTACCTCAACTGGACAAGCTACCATCGTGGTTGGCAACGACCTGCAACGCCAAGAGCAAGCGAAGGGGGAGTCAAACCCCCGACTCTTCATCCTCAAGCGATCTGGTCTACCACTAGACCATTGTATTTCACTGAAAGGGGCTTAAGGGCCCGACTTATGGCGGTGGAGCACCTTCATTAGTTCAACACAGGTTCAGTGTTGCACTTTCCTGACTATTTAATTATACCACCGTACCAACACCACCACACCAACACCACCATACCAATACCACTATACCAACACCACCATACCAACACCTTAAGCGCGCCTATATGGAATTGAACCCAGCACCTTCATTAGTTCAATATTGTTTCAGTGTCGCACTTTCCTGAAGCTTTCCTACTCCTCATATGTAGGTCTTAAGGAGTTGAATGTCCAGGGAGCTGGGCAGGGATATTTGTTTCAAACCGAAAAGAGGATTTTTTTTTCTTTTCTCCTTTTTCCCCCTCTCAAAACAGGATCCTTATACCGATTTGTGTCGATTTGGGTCATTTTTAGTCAGTTTCAGTAAAAAAACAAAACACAACTTTTTTGTGTTAGGTTTCTTATTCCGGCAATTTTGGCCAAAACGGGGTCTCGTATTCCGATCGGAAGATATTCCGGACAAAATATCCCTGGAGCTGGGGTAGGGCACCATAGCCTTCACAGAGCATTCATTCGCTGGTGACCTCTATTGCTCATGATTCATAATGTCAGTGTTGCACTTTCCTGACTTTTTGCTACTCCTCATATGTAGGTCTTGATGACTCGTTGGGTTGGGGTGGGGTGGGATTGGGTTTGGGTTTGGGTTGTCCAAATGTCTAGGGAGCTGGGGTAGGGCACCATAGCCTTCACAGAGCATTCATATGAGGTGACCTATGTTGCTCATGATTCATAATGTCAGTGTTGCACTTTCCTGACTATTTGCTACTCCTCATATGTAGGTCTTGATGACTTGTTGGGTTGGGTTGGGGTGGGTTTGGGTGGGATTGCGTTTGGGTTTGGGTTGTCCAAATGTCTAGGGAGCTGGGGTAGGGCACCATAGCCTTCACAGAGCATTCATATGAGGTGACCTATGTTGCTCATGATTCATAATGTCAGTGTTGCACTTTCCTGACTATTTGCTACTCCTCATATGTAGGTCTTGATGACTTGTTGGGTTGGGTTGGGGTGGGTTTGGGTGGGATTGCGTTTGGGTTTGGGTTGTCCGAATGTCTAGGGAGCTGGGGTAGGGCACCATAGCCTTCACAGAGCATTCATATGAGGTGACCTATGTTGCTCATGATTCATAATGTCAGTGTTGCACTTTCCTGACTATTTGCTACTCCTCATATGTAGGTCTTGATGACTTGTTGGGATGGGTTGGGGTGGGTTTGGGTGGGATTGCGTTTGGGTTTGGGTTGTCCGAATGTCTAGGGAGCTGGGGTAGGGCACCATAGCCTTCACAGAGCATTCATATGAGGTGACCTATGTTGCTCATGATTCATAATGTCAGTGATGCACTTTCCTGACTTTTTCCTACTCCTTATATGTAGGTTGTAAGGAGTTGAATGAGGATAACAGGGCAGTTGCCGCTGTCATGGCTTCAACATTGGGTCAGGTACTGCAGTGCTAGGGCAGTGCACTTTGCTGACTATTTACTACTCCTCATATGTAGGTCTTAAGGAGTTGAATGAGGACAATGGGGCAGTCGCCGCTGTCATGGCTTCAACGTTGGGTCAGGTACTGCAGTGCCAGGGCAGTGCACATCTATCTGACACTGAGTGTGAAGGTATGCAGATGATTTTTTATTATGTGTACATTACATTACATTACATTACATTACATTACATTACATTACATGTTAAAGTCTACTTGACACCGCGAGGGTGTATGAGACTCTGTGCTTTAAACAAAAAGAAAAAGCACCCACAAAGCAAAAAACCCCATTACATCAGGGGTGTGTCGAGGACAAACAAACCAAACTCCCAACCACCGTTTTGGTGGCGTAGGTATTAAACCCCTTAGAGCAGGACCCAGATCTCAACCACTTACAGTGGCGGAGGTAAGAAGCTAACAAATGAGAAGTCTCAAGAAGAAAAAAAAGGGATAATAAATTACGGTGCCACTAAGCAGTCCAGGGCTTCCTGTCTTGCTCTTCTACAAGTAGAAAGATAGTCGGCTAGGTTGCTCCAAAAAGACTTAGTGCCATTTCCATTCATAAAGGTTCTGAATGTGGAATCGCAGAATTCCACATTCCATACGGTTAAGTCGGTATCCTCATGGACATGCCTATAAATATCTGTAAACAGATTCTGGTAGCGGAGGCGAATATCATTATAAAAAGGGCACTCAAACATATGCATTTCATCCTCAGTTTTTTGGAACCCACACATTTGACAGTGTCTCATTGAGCGAGGGATGTGTGCTCTATCCACCACCCTCATTCTTTCTGTGTTCAGCCAATGGGAACCCATTCTAAACTGTGCTATAGAACGAATCTGATCCTGCTTATGTAAGGCGGATGTAAAGGGAATCAAGCCATTCTCATCATTGCTGTGTGATGTATGTTTGTATGTTTTTTACGAACTATTAAGTTATTGTTATGTTTTGCTGTCATACCCACAAAGCATACTTTTGAGTTTGTGGATTCAAATATGGGTAAAGCGCTGCTGTACCAGGGCAGTGCCCACTATCTGGCACTTGGTGTGAAGGTATGCACATGATTTGTTATTATGTTTGATGTATGTCTTGCTGTTTTTATGTTATTTTTTATAATTTGTGCTATGTTATGCTATCATACCCACAAAGCATACTTTTGAGTTTGTGGATTCAAATATGGGTAAAGCGCTGCTGTCCCAGGGCAGTGCCCACTATGTGACACTGGGTGTGAAGGTATGCACATGATTTGTTATTATGTTTGATGTATGTCTTCATGTTTCTTGCAAACTATTAAGTTTTTGTTATGTTTTGCTGTCACATACCCACGAAGCTTACGTATAAGCTTGTGGATTCAAGTATCGATAAAGCGCTGCAGTCCTAGGGCAGTGCCCACTATCTGACACTGGGCACGAAGGTGTGCAGATGAGTTGTTGTCATGGCTTCAACGTTGGGTCAGGTTCTGCATTCCTAGAGCAATGCTGATATATGACACTGGGTGTGAAGGTATGCAGATGCTTTTGTTCAATTGTTGTTGTATGTTTTTTATGTTTTATGTTTTTTGATGACCGATGAAGATAATTTTAGTGTATGTTCGTTATGTTTTGCAGCCCAACCCACAAAGCTGACTTTTGAATTCGTATATATATATATATATATATATATATATATATATATATATATATATATATATATATATATGTATATATGGGTAAAGTGCTGCAATCACAGGGCATAGCTTAAAAAAGTAATGATAACGCCTGGTGGGGCGTGGTATTAAGGAAACCCGTCGTACGTGGGCAGAGAACGGTGTACCACCTTGACTGGACAAGCTACCATCGCGATTGACAACGACCTGCAACACTCAGGGTGATCGTAGGGAGAATCAAACCCCGACCCCGCTTATTTTCATCGATTTGGTGTACGACCGGATCAATCGTATCACTGAAACGATTGGTCTAGTGGTACGGGGCATTTGCTTATCTATCTGATACTAGGCACGAAGATACAGTAGGAAGATGATTATGTTTGTTGTGTGTTTTCATTTGTTCTGATGAACTATGAAGATGATTTTCTTTTATATTTGTCTATCTTATCTATCTGACACTAGGCACGAAGATACAGTAGGAAGATGATTATGTTTGTTGTGTGTTCAGATGAACTATGAAGATGATTTTCTTTTATATTTGTCTATCTTATCTACCTGGCACTAAGCACAAAGGTACAGTAGGGAGATGATTATGTTTTCATGTATAATCTACGCAGCTGATTCTTATTTCGATGTTTTCGTGTATAAGCTACGCAGCTGACTCTTATTTCGCTGTTTTCGCGTATAAGCTACGCAGCTGATTCTTATTTCGATGTTTTCGTGTATAAGCTACGCAGCTGATTTGTATTTCGATGTTTCCATGTATAAGCTACGCGCTTGATTCTTAAGCTACGCAGCTGATTCTTATTTCGATGTTTTCATGTATAAGCTACGCAGCTGATTCTTATTTCGATGTTTTCATGTATAAGCTACGCAGCTGATTCTTATTTCGATGTTTTCGTGTATAAGCTACGCAGCTGATTCTTATTTCGATGTTTTCTTGTATAAGCTACGCAGCTGATTTGTATTTCGATGTTTTCATGTATAAGCTACGCAGCTGATTCTTATTTCGATGCTTTCATGTATAAGCTACGCAGCTGATTCTTATTTCGATGTTTTCATGTATAAGCTACGCAGCTGATTCTTATTTCGATGTTTTCGTGTATAAGCTACGCAGCTGATTCTTATTTCGATGTTTTCTTGTATAAGCTACGCAGCTGATTCTTATTTCGATGTTTTCGTGTATAAGCTACGCAGCTGATTTGTATTTCGATGTTTTCATGTATAAGCTACGCAGCTGATTCTTATTTTGATGTTTTCGTGTATAAGCTACGCAGCTGACTCTTATTTCGATGTTTTTTTGCATAAGCTGTAAAGCTGATTATTTTTATTTTGATGTTTTTATGTGCTAGCTAAGAACAAAAAAACCGTAGTGCCACACCAAACCCAGCAAATGCAAAACAAAGACCCAAGCTAACCCACAAATGCAGTTTCAAGGCTACAGGAAGTGGGGAGTGCCATCGCTACCATGCAAAACAGCCCAACCAACCCAAACCAACCCAAGCCAGCCAAGCCAAGCCAAGCCAACCCTCAGATGCAGTTTCAAGGCTGCAGAAGGAAGTGGGAGTGCCATCTCTACTGCATAACAAAGCCAACCAATGCAAAAAAACAACCCAACCAACCCAAACCAACCCAAGCCAGCCAAGCCAAGTCAAGCCAACCCTCAGATGCAGTTTCAAGGCTGCAGAAGGAAGTGGGAGTGCCATCTCTACTGCATAACAAACCCAACAAATGCAAAAAAACAACCCAACCTACCTAAACCAACCCAGGCCAGCCAAGCCAAGCCAAGCCAACCCTCAGATGCAGTTTCAAGGCTGCAGAAGGAAGTGGGAGTGCCATCTCTACTGCATAACAAACCCAGCAAATGCAACACAAAAAAACCTACCAACCCAAACTGACCCAAGCCGGCCAAGCCAAGCCAAGCCAAGCCAACCCTCAGATGCAGTTTCAAGTCTGAAGCAACGAGTGAAGTGGGGAGTGCAACCCCTACTGCATAAAAAAACCCAACAAATGCAAATAACCAACCCAACCAACCCAGCCCAATCCAAGCCAAGCCAAGCCAAGCCAACCCTCAGATGCAGTTTCAAGGCTGAAGCAATGAGTGAAGTGGGGAGTGCAACCCCTACTGCAGAAACAAACCCAACAAATGCAAATAACCAAGCCAAGCCAAGCTAAGCCAAGCCAACCCTCAGATGCAGTTTCAAGGCTGAAGCAACTAGTGGAGTGTGCCATTGCTAGTGTTGCTTTTGATCATTTGTGGATACCTGTCGCTCATGCACCCTATATGGCCCTACCCAGCTGTACCCCAGAAGCAAACCCTAACGCAACCCAACCCAACACCACCCAACACAACCCGAATCCTAAATGCAAAACCTAACCAAACCCAGCAAATGCAAAACCTAACCAAACCCAGCAAATGCAAAACCAAAACCCAAGCCAACCCACAAATGCAGTTTCAAGGCTGCAGAAGGAAGTGGAGTGTGCCATTGCTAGTGTTGCTTATAACCATTTGTGGATACCTGTCGCTCATGCACCCTTTATGGTCCTACCCAGCTGTACCCCAGAAGCAAACCCTAACGCAACCCAGCCCAATCCAAGACAACACAACACAAACCAAAACAAACCCTGAATGCAAAACCTAACCAAACCCAGCAAACGCAAAACAAAACAAACCCAAACACTAAATGCAAAACCTAACCAAACCCTGCAAATGCAAAAATAAAAACCAAGCCAACCCAACACAGCCCAACACAACTCAACCCAACCCAAATCCATAAATGCAAAACCTAACCAAACCCAGCAAGTGCAAAAACAAAACCCAACCCAACCCAAACCCTAAATGCAAAAACAAAGCCCAACCAAACCCAAACCCTAAATGCAAAACCTAACCAAACCCAGCAGATGCGAAGCCAAAACCCAAGCCAACCCACAAATGTAGTTTCAAGGCTGCAGAAGGAAGTGGAGTGTGCCATCTCTACTGTCGCCTTTAATCATTTGTGCATACCTGTCGCTCATGCACCCTATATGGGTCTACCCAGCTGTACCCTAGAAGCAAACCCTAATCAACCCAAACCAAACCAAACCCCAAATGCAAAACCTAACCAAACCCAGTACATGCAAACCTGAAACCCAAGCCAACACACAAATGTAGTTCCAAGGCTTCAGAAGGAAGTGGAGTGTGCCATCGCTAGTGCTGCTTTGAACCATGTGGTACGCATGGAGGGCCTTGCCATCAACAAGGCTATCACAGGGTTGGTGTCCATGGGCTATAGAGACCTGGATGTGCTTCGGCAGCTCGCGGCGGAGGTGAGGTTAGACAATGAAACATGAAAAAAATATGCCTTATAACGCTGCTTTGATCCATGTGGTACGCATGGAGGGCCTTGCCATCAACAAGGCTACCACAGGGTTGGTGTCCATGGGCTATTGAGATTTGGATGTGCTTCGGCAGCTCGGAGGGGAGGTGAGGTAAGACAATACTAAATGGAAATGTGTGTACGCCTTCTTACGCTGCTTTTAATCATGTGGGGTGCATGGAGGGCCTTGCCATCAACAAGGCTATCACAGGCTTGGTGCCCATGGGCTATAGAGACTTGGAGGTGCTGCAGCGGCTCGCAGAGGAGGTGGTTTTAGCAGGAGACGACATGATGCGCGCTATTGGGCGCTAGTGCGCAAGATTTTGGAGCATGCTTGCGCGATAGACGAATTTTTTTTAACCCCCTCTGTAGTGCGGTACGGAGAGATTTCGACCCCCACGGGAAAAATCAAGTTCAATACCAATGGAAGCGCATGCAAAGTCGAACGCATACAATCATCTAATTTCTCGAGCAGTGCAAGGTGCATCGGCGAGTTGTGTAGCTTTCGAGGTTGGTGCCCGTCCTGAGTCTGGGCGCAGCGCGCAGATTCCCGTTTTCAGTTGCGTCAAGAGCACAACTCCAAATGACAAAATGTAGTACCCTGGAGGTTAGACTTCACTTATAATGAAATGATCACTGTAGCACGAAGTCAGGGCCCCCGTCTGCACACCGATTGTTTGGGGTTCAGTTCATCAGTTTTTTTTTAAGCCCTTCCTATCACAGTTGGGCAAGTCCCTTTAGCCTATTTGGCCAACCCCTGGACTGTAACATACAAACATACATACATACATACATACATACATACATACATACACATAGACTTGACGCGCTTCCTCACTGATCTTCTGACCAGTTTGAAACAAAAGTAAATAAATAAAATTACGTACACACATGCTGCATATCTTTATATATATATATATATATATATAGAGAGAGAGAGAGAGAGAGAGAGAGAGAGAGAGAGAGAGAGAGAGAGAGAGAGAGGGAGAGAGAGAGAGAGAGAATACAATATAATATATATATTATAAGTACTACTGCCACACACATGCTGCACTTGCTGAAACCAATGCACAGATTTCAGTTTGAGAGTAGGTTCCGTGTACGTTTCTGGCTGCTGTACATGCGTAAGCTTGTGGATGCCGCCACCACTAATATAAATCATATGCACACATATATATAATATAATATATATCAAATTAATACTACTTTGTGTGTATATATATATATATATATTCATGTGAGTTTAATAAAAAACAAACATATGAATCCAATTTAATATAAATCACATGAATACTACTGCCGCACACATGCTGCAGGTCCAGAAACGAATTCACAGCTTCCAGTTTGAGAGTGGGTTCCAAGTAGGTTTCTTGCTGCTCGCCCTCATGGAGGCCAAACTGTACATGCCTAAGCTAATGGATGCCGCCACCAGCCTATTGCTAGATGATCTTCCTAACTCCAAACTGAAGGTGAGAGACGTATGCGAACTTCATGTGTGTGTTTGTGTGTGTGTGTGTATATTCGTATATGCGTGTATGTATGTGTGTGTGTGTATGTATGCGTGTATGCATGTGTGTGTGCGTGTGTAAGTGTGTATGTGTGTGTTTAAGACAATTGTACATGCCCAAGCTAATGGATGCCGCCCCCAGTTTGTTGCTAGATAATCTTCCTAACTACGAAGTAAAGGTGGGAGACGAATGAGAACTTAATGTGTGTGTAAGTGTGTGTGTATGTGTATGCATGTGTGTGTGTGTGTGTGTATGTAAGCAAACTGTACATGCCTAAGCTAGTGGATGCTGCCACCAGCTTGTTGCTAGATGATCTTCCTAACTCCAAACTAGAGGTGAGAGATGTGTACAAACCTAATGTGTGTATGTGTGTGTAAGTGTGTGTATGCGTGTATGTTGGGTGTATGGGTGTGTATGTATGCGTGTATGTATGTGTGTATGTATGTATGTATGTATGTATGTATGTATGTATGTATGTATGTATGTAAGCAAACTGCACATACCTGAGCTAATTGATGCCGCCACCAGCCTGTTGCTAGATGTACCCAATCCGCGCACCCACCCCATCCACCCCATCCACCCCATCCGTGCACCCCTATCCCCCCCATTTCACCCATCCATCCCATCCAACCCCACTGCGCAGGCATACCCCTATCTCCTGAAGCCCTGCGCATGTTCCAATTACCCTTGTATCCCATTTCGAGATTCCCCCCCCCCGTCCCCGTCCCCCGTCCCTCCCTCCCTCATCCCCTCCCATCCACCGCATCCACCCCATCCATCCAATCCACCCCCACTGCTCAGGTATACCCTTATCTCCTGCAGCCCAATGTATTTTTCAAGTACTCTTGTATCCCGTTTCTGAAATCCCCACCCCCCCCCCCCCCCGTCCATCCCTCCCTTCCCCCCTCCCATCCACCCCATCAATCCCATCCACCCCCACTGCGCAGGCATACTCCTATCTCCTACAGCCCTAGGCTTCATTCTTCAACCACCACCCTTGTGACCCATTTTTGAAATTTCAAAAATCTCACCGCTTTTCCCCCCAACCAAGCACTCCAAGCACCCGTCCCCCATCTACCCCATCCACGCACCCCCATCCACCCCATCCACCCCCACTGCGCAGGCATACCCCTATCTCCTTCAGCCCTACGCATTCTTCAACCACCCTTGTGTCCCGTTACAAGATGCCATTCACCAGCAGCTCCTGTCCCATCTGCACCAACCAGGCCGTATTGAATTGTTTACGTTGTACCAGGTAAGCAGTTGGGGTAGGTGGGCGGTGGTGGGGTAGGTGGTGGTGGTGGGTGGGGTGAATGGGTGGTGGTGGTGGGAGAGATGGAGAGCGGGGGGGGAGGTAGGGGGTAGCAAGGGCGCATTGCATTTTCAACCACCCTTGTGTCCCGTTACGAGATGCCATTCACCAGCAGCTCCTGTCTCATCTGCAACAACCAGGCCGTATTGAATTGTTTACACTTTACCAGGTGAGCGGTTGGGGTAGGTGGGTGGTGGTGGGGTAGGTGGTGGTGGGTGGGTGGGGTGAATGGGTGGTGGTGGTGGGAGAGATGGAGAGCGGGGTGGGAGGTAGGGGGTAGCAAGGGCGCATTGCATTTTCAACCACCCTTGTGTCCCGTAACGAGATGCCATTCACCAGCAGCTCGTGTCCCATCTGCACCAACCAGGCCGTATTGAATTGTTTACGTTGTACCAGGTAAGCAGTTGGGGTAGGTGGGCGGTGGTGGGGTAGGTGGTGGTGGTGGGTGGGGTGAATGGGTGGTGGTGGTGGGAGAGATGGAGAGCGGGGGGGGGAGGTAGGGGGTAGCAAGGGCGCATTGCATTTTCAACCACCCTTGTGTCCCGTTACGAGATGCCATTCACCAGCAGCTCCTGTCTCATCTGCAACAACCAGGCCGTATTGAATTGTTTACACTTTACCAGGTGAGCGGTTGGGGTAGGTGGGTGGTGGTGGGGTGGGTGGTGGTGGGTGGGGGGGGGGGAGGTGGTGGGCGGGGAGAGGTGGAGAGCAGGGTGGTGGGTGGTGGGCTAGGCGGGGCAGGCAAGGTAGTATTGAATTTTTTACATTGTACCAAGTGAGCAGTCGGGGTAGGTGGGTGGTGGTGGTGGTGGTGGTTGGGGGGGGGGGGGGGGGGGGGGGGGTAGGTCCAGGGAGGTGGAGAGCAGGGGGGGGCTAGGGGGGGCAGGCAAGGTAGTATCGCATTTTTTACATTGTACCAGGTGAGCAGTTGGGGTAGGTGAGTGGTGGTGGTGGGTGGGGTAGGTGGTGGTGGTGGGTGGGGTAGGTGGTGGTGGGTGGTGGTGGTGGGGTAGGTGGTAGTGGGTGGTGTGTGGTGGTGGTGGGAGAGATGGAGAGTGTGTGTATGTGTGGTGTGGTGGGGTGGGGGGGGGGGGGGGGCTAGGGGGGGCAGCAAGGCCGTATTGCATTTTTTACATTGTACCAGTTGAGCAGTTAGAGTAGGTGGGTGGTGGGGGTGGGGGTGGGTGGTAATGGTGGGTGAGGTGGAGAGCGGGGGTGGTGGTGGTGGTGGTGATGGTGGGTAACCCTAAACAAGGCCACATTCACTTGCATGGTGGTGATGGTGGTGGAAGGGGTGAAGAGTGTGTGTGTGTGTGTGGGGGGAGGGGGGGGGGGGGGGGGGGTCACTTTGTGGTTGGGGTGGTTTGGTTTTTGTTGTTTGGTTTTTGGGGTTTTGGGGGTGGTTCCCTCCTCCCCCTCCCCCCCCCTCACACCCCCCACCCCACCCACCCCCCCCCCCCACACCCCAACCCCCCCTCCCCCCCCCCCCACCCCCCCACCCCAACCCACCCCCCCCCCCCCCCCACCCCCTCTCTCCCCCCCTCATGCCAAGCTGTCATTAAGATGGCGGCAGTTGGGTAGCCCTACCTGTCTACCACTACCACCACCATTACTACCACCACTACCATCTCCATCACTACTACCACCACTACCACCACTACCACCACCATTACTACCACCACTACCATCCCCATCATTCTACCACCACTACCACCACCATTACTACCACCACTACCATCTCCATCACTACTACCACCACTGCCACCACTACCACCACCATTACTACCACCACTACCATCCCCATCATTACTACCACCACTACCTCCACTACCACCACCACTACCATCTCCATCACTACTACCACCACTACCACCACTACCACCACTACCACCACTACCACCACCATTACTACCACCACTACAATCTCCATCACTACTACCACCACTACCACCACCATTACTACCACCACTACAATCTCCATCACTACTACCACCACTACCACCACCATTACTACCACCACTACCCTCTCCATCACTACTACCACCACTACCACCACCATTACTACCACCACTACCATCTCCATCACTACTACCACCACTACCACCACCACCATCACTACCACTACCACCACCAACATCACTACCACTACCACCACCAACATCACTACCACTACCACCACCAACATCACTACCATGACTACCACCGTCCACCACCAGCACTACCACTACCACCACCGTCCACCACCACTACCACCACCAACACCACCATCACTACCACCACCACCACCACCACCACCACCACCACCACCACCACCACCACCACCACCCACCAAACCACCCCACCACCACCACCACCCACTACCCACCCACCCCACCCCCTCTCTTCCCCTCGTGCCGGCTGTCATCAAGTTGGCTACAGTTTGTCAGCCCTACAACAGCGATCTCTTAATTAAGCTTTGCGTTGTTGCCTCTGCATCGTTAGATCAACAGCAGCCCACCACCACCACCCACCCACCCCACCCCACCCCCATCTCTCCCCCTCGTGCCAGGCTGTCATCAAGTTAGCTACAGTTGGTCAGCCCTACAACAACGATCTCTTAAACAAGCTTTGTGTTATTGCCTCTAAATTGTTAGATCAACACAGCCCTGCACCACCACCACCACCACAACCACCACCACAACCACCACCACAACCACCACCTCCATCACCACCACCACCACCACCACCCACCCCCATCTCTCCCCCTCGTGCCAGGCTCTCATCAAGTTGGCTACAGTTGGTCAGCCCTACAACAGCGGGCTCTTAAACAAGCTCTGTGTTGTTGCCTCTGCATCGTTAGATCGACACAGCCCATCAGAGCTGTGTGCGCTTGTGGAAACTCTGGCAGAGTATAGGCATGTAGACAATCAGCTCATGACGCAGGTATGCCTGAAATATTCTAAACTATCCTGAAATGGCCCGTAATAGCCCAGCTTAGCCTGAAATAGCCTGAAATAGCACGGATTAGCCTGAACTACCGTATCCTGAAATAGTCCGAAATAGCCCGGATTAGCCCAAAATAGCCCAGATTAGCTTGAAATAGCTTGAAATAGCCCGGATTAGCCCGAAATAGCACGGATTAGCCTGAAATAGCCTGAAATAAGTGTGCAAATGCACCAGTGTCAGAGTGATTACAGTATGAGCCAAGTATTAATACGGTAGTAACACAGCACCGAAGAGCTGTGCGCGCTTGTGGACGTTCTTGCAGGGTATAGGCATGTAGACAATCAGCTCATGACGCAGGTATGCCTGAAATAGCCCAAACTAGCCTCAAAATAGCCCGGAATAGCCCGGATTAACCTTAAAGAGACTGAAATAGCCTGAAAAATCTTACTATTGAACACTCATTCCTCTGCCACCCTCTTGTTGCGACCTGTGTCTGATGCTCTTGGGCTTGTTGCAATCAAAAATGTTGTGAATCTAATAATCAAATACTTATTCCTCTGCTTCCTCTGCTTTCCAGGTGAATGACAGGCTGGCTGCCAACCTGGCCACCCTCAGGTTGCGACCTGTGTCTGATGCTCTTGGGCGTGTTGCAACCAAATATGTTGTGAATCTAATAATCGAATACTTATTCCTCTACTTCCTCTGCTTCCTAGGTGTGTGACAGGCTGGCTGTGAACTTCGGCAAACTTAAGTGTCGGCATGTGTCTGATGCTCTCTTGGGTGTTTGGAAATCAAATATGTTGCGAATCTAACAATCAAATACGTATTCCTCTGCTTTCCAGGTGAATGACAGGCTGGCTGCCAACCTGGCCACCCTCAGGTTTCGACATGTGTCTGCTGCTCTTGGGCGTGTTGCAACCAAATATGTTGTGAATCTAATAATCAAATGCGTATTCTTCTGCTCCCTCTGCTTCCTAGGTGTGTGACAGGCTGGCTGCCAACTTCGGCAAACTGAAGAGTCGGCACGTATCTGATGCTCTCGGGCGTGTGGCAAAGTTGGGTCACAATGGAGGTCTGCTGTACCCCAAGGTAGCTATGATGGTCTCCCAAGAGCTCTCCGCCCACCCACGGGGGGTGAATCAGAATTTTCTCAACCCCCTGGGGAAACATTGGCTTGGGATGAGGTATTTCCACCCAGTGTCTCTGTTCAACTTGTCGCACGCGTTGACTACGCTGGGAGCTATCAGCATCATAAAGCAAGCCCACTCCGTGGATTCCATCAGCTCCGGCAGCACCGCCAGCACCGACGGCACTGGAAGAACTGGAAGTACAAGCGGTACAGCTAGTGCCGGGGGTACCAGTTTGGGCGCTCAGACTACCAATATATCTGAAGATGTTCTTCCCAGCCTCAGGCCAGCTATCTCCAACCTGCTATTGCTCTATGACTACAACATGTCTGCAGACTATATTTCAGAGATCGGTTCTTCCTTCAAGGTCATCACTCCCCACTGCTCTACTACCGCCCTCATTTCAAAAATATTCTCCAAGTCAGCAGTCTGCTCCCCACACACAGCCTCCGCCTCACCGTCGGCCGCCGCCTGTCCCCCTGTCTCGGACGTGCAATCTGCCCCAGGACTAGACACAGCCTCTGCCTCTCCGTCAGCCGCCGCCTGCCCCCCTGTCTTGGACCTACAATCTGCCCCTGGCCTAGATACAGCCCCTACCCTTGACCCAGGTGCTCTCCTCCGCATGGCCTCTGCCTTGCGCGCCGCACCCTCGTCGTCACGTGGAGATGCTGGGTTGGCCAAGGGTAAGCTCAGGGACCAGATGCTGAGGGCTGTACGTGGACTTGCAGCTGCTGGGAAGCTGCCTTCCACTCTGCAAGTAGATGCAGCTGCTGGGAAGGTGCCCTCCACTATGCAAGTGGATGCAGCTGCTGGGAAGCTGCCCTCCACTATGCAAGTAGATGCAGCTGCTGGGAAGCTGCCCTCCACTGAGCAATTAGATGCAGATGTGATGCAAGAGGATCCCAGCCATTCGTTTTTTTACTTCCCTGGCTGTGTGGTTCACTTCACCGGCGATGATGATGTGGCTGCAAACAGCCCCTCTCACCTGTTTGGAGATCTGAAACTTCTGGCATGGTTGGTTACCAATGCAGGCTTGCGGCTTGTTCACATCCCGCACAAGGAGTGGGCGGCGTTGGATGAGTGTGATGATGCAGGCCGAGGCCAACTATTGCACACGGCATTCATGGGACCAACACTCACTTGAAATAGGCAGTTGCCTTGTGGCCACCACCACCACCCACCCACCAACACCACCAATACCACCAACACCAACACTCACTTGAAAAAGGCAGTTCAGGTTGTTGTTTAACAGGTTTTCAGGGTGTTCAAAACCTGTTCAGGTTGTTGCTAAACAGGTGTTCAGCACCTACATGCTTCACCAACGGATGCTACAGTGATAATTTAATTCTACAATATGCTTTTTTTGTACTCGAGAGCGCTTGTTCCTGTCACACCTCACACACAACTGAGCATTATAGGAGTTCATCCACCAAACCACCCTTGGCTGTGCTTTCACTCTAGTTCATCTCATCCAGTGCAGGATTCTATGTAGTGATATACCACAGCAGCCTGCAGACCTGCACTTGAGAGCGCTTGTTCCTGTCACACCAACCACAACTGAGTATTATAGGAGTTCAACCACCGAAGGATTTACGCCATATAGGGTAGGTTCCCCAACCAGGGTACTTCAGGAGGACCCCCGGCTCTGCTGCCTGAGACGCAACCAATTGTTAAGTCAGCAAATCATTGCTGAGACAGGACAGCACTACAGCAGCACAGCCTGCCTACCGTCCAATTTTATTTCATCCAGAAGTAAAGGGGGAGTACGAATGAAATACAGAGAGTCCAGAAACCAATCCTTGCAAAGTTGCAAGACTCAGCAAGCAGGCACATATGACAGGGGCGAGAGAATCCACCACACAAGGCAGACCTGTTGGCTATAAGCATCTGATGGTTTCTGCAGCCAACACAAAGCCATGTCCGTACACCAGAAGCAACAATCAAGAGCTCGAACTAGAGAAACGATAACGCCGAACTAAGCACATCCACCGAGAAGAGGGACCGAGAACGGCATGAAGGAACAACACAAAAGGGTGTCCTGTGACGTAAGGAACCCGAAAGTGCACCAATGCATGGCGTCCATAAAAGAGGAGCAGAAAAAATAAAGAAAGATTATAAGGGGCTCATGTCCTAGCAGTAAAACAACACCGCCCTAAAGTCGGACTCGAGAAAAACACCCGCCCAAAAAGAGAAATAATTTTAGAGATGATATTGTTACATACTCAGCAAAAATCAATGCCGAGACTGAACAGCGCCAGGGCAGCTGGACAGTTTTATAACAGTGAGGGTTTGGGCAACATACCCTATATGGATCCTGATTACAAATTTGTCTATGATGGAGCACAACTTTCTACAAAGTTATCTTTTATCTACTTGGGATCCCTCTTTGTGGATGGTGACTCAAGCAATCGTGCAAAAGCTGCTTTTTCTAGGATGCTCACTAAGGCCCAAAAGGCACACCACATGCTTCGTAGGCGATGCCATACTATGGAGATATACAATATTGATATTCTCACCCACCTGTTTGATTCTCTTGTACAACCTATCCTGAATTTTGGCTGTGAGGTGTGGGCTCCTTCTATTCTGAACAACACACTTATCTCAAATGACCATGCTTGTGAGAAATGGCATAGAGGTATACTTAAACAAATGTTGGGTGTTTGCCAATCTACTACATCTAATATTATCATGGAAGAGCTGGGTAGAACCCCGTTGTGTTTTGCTTGGCTTAAACAAGCTTTGCGCTTCTGGAACAAGACCATACATAAAGAACCTGAGGATCTCATTAGAATGGCTCTTGAGGAATCTTTTGACTCCAACACTGGCTGGGTTCATGACTTGCGTTGTGCTCTCCACAAGCTAGGATCCAGTAAAAACATCAACATTTTGGAGGCTGTCGATGTCGAAGGTATTATGTCTGAAGTTTTTGAGTCATGGAGGTTTAAGTACCCAAGTGACACCAATGCAGTTAGAGACATCCCTGATGAGAGAAGGGTTGGCTTTAAACGCCTCCGATACCAAAAATGGTTCGCAGCCAACAGCAATGATGAGAATGGCTTGATTCCCTTTACATCCGCCTTACATAAGCAGGATCAGATTCGTTCTATAGCACAGTTTAGAATGGGTTCCCATTGGCTGAACACAGAAAGAATGAGGGTGGTGGATAGAGCACACATCCCTCGCTCAATGAGACACTGTCAAATGTGTGGGTTCCAAAAAACTGAGGATGAAATGCATATGTTTGAGTGCCCTTTTTATAATGATATTCGCCTCCGCTACCAGAATCTGTTTACAGATATTTATAGGCATGTCCATGAGGATACCGACTTAACCGTATGGAATGTGGAATTCTGCGATTCCACATTCAGAACCTTTATGAATGGAAATGGCACTAAGTCTTTTTGGAGCAACCTGGCCGACTATCTTTCTACTTGTAGAAGAGCAAGACAGGAAGCCCTGGACTGCTTAGTGGCACCGTAATTTATTATCCCTTTTTCTTCTTCTTGAGATTTCTCATTTGTTAGCTTCTTACCTCCGCCACTGTAAGTGGTTGAGATCTGGGTCCTGCTCTAAGGGGTTTAATACCTACGCCACCAAAACGGTGGTTGGGAGTTTGGTTTGTTTGTCCTCGACACACCCCTGATGTAATGGGGTTTTTTGCTTTGTGGGTGCTTTTTCTTTTTGTTTAAAGCACAGAGTCTCATACACCCTCGCGGTGTCAAGTAGACTTTAACATGTAATGTAATGTAATACCCCTCAGAACCTGGTCCAGGAGGTGATCTCAAAAAAAGCGTACGAAAGAGCAAATTAAAAGGCTTGACAACAAGCAAATCGAACTACCAAGGCATAGAGAAACTAGCGAGTTAAGTGTATATTGTAGAAGGGCTGAGAGTTGCCGAGGCCTATAAAGCGAGATTCTACAAGAAGACGTAAAGGACAAAAGGCACAGAAAATTCACCAAACAAACAAGGAGAGAGGCAAAGAGCTCTAAAAAGGCGGCCTGAACACTCCCTATCTAAAGGCAAACACAAGACGAAGCCGTCAGCCAAAACGCCACAAGGAAAAGCACAGCTAAGAAAGGACACTTAACAACCTATGCAGAACTACTAACACAATAAAAAGCGTGTGGAAAAGCGAAAGACCAAGACCAGCGGGGAAAAGCTAAGAGAGTCCATAGCCTATCTGTCATGAAACCATCAAGCTAAAGGACGGAGAGAGAGCACAGGAGAGCAATCAAACAGTGGGCCGAAACCATAATCACCGGGTCTGGACCATGCCGCCCTCCAGACTGGGCAAAACAACCGCTTATACCATTCAAAACCTAATGAGAGAGAGGAAATAGTTACATACTCAGCAAAAATCAATGCCGAGACTGAACAGCGCCGGGGCAGCTAGACAGTTTTATAACAGTGAGGGTTTAGGCAACATACCCCTCAGAACCTGGTCCAGGAGGTGACCTCCAAAAAAGCGTACGAAAGAGAAAGAAAGATTACAAGGGGCTCATGTCCTAGCAGTGAAACAACACCGCCCTAAAGTCGGACTCGAGGAACCACCGGCCGTCTTCCGGCAGCGGGGCTCGAACTCCGGTGGCCGAAGCCTTAACCACCGGGTCTGGACCATACCGCCCTCCAGACTGGGCAAAAACGTAAAACGTTGCTACGAAAGAGCAAATTAAAAGACTTGACAACAGGCAAACCTAATTCCTGGAACAATTATTTTGTGATGTGGAGTTACAGACAACGTGAAACACCTTGATGACCCAGTTTAGAGCTCCTCATGGTGTAGTGACCTAGTCACGTGGTGGACCCGGGTTTGAATCCCGTTGGGGAGGCACATTTTAAAACCCCCCGGGTGGGTGTCTAAGTAGGCACTAATTAGTCCTGGGGGGGCCGAGGAGGCACATATTCTCCTCCTTAGCCTTATGCGGCGTTTCCATGCCGACGTTGTGCGACTCAAGATTGACTTGGGCGAGCCGTTAAAAGAAACGCTAGCGAGGAGTTGGACCTCGCCTGTTCCCTGCCACCCCGCCCCATCCACGTGTGCATGTGGCCAGTTACCTGCGCTGGTCTCGGGGATCAAGTTCCGCGTGTGCTCGATCCTTGTCCTCGGCAGTTACGCGAAACGAACGAGGCCTGGTTAGTGGTGTACTGGTGTCCCAGATACTGATCGTGTCCCACAACGTTTTACGTCTCTCAACTCTCAACCGCAGGTGTTTGAGGGTGTAACCTTGAAAAAATAGATTGTAGCATCGCGAGACTTGGATTTTGACCCAAGAAACGTAGCTTTTGGCATAAGAATAGGGAACGGCAATATGATATCATATGATGCCGGCAGTCTGACTAGGCTAAAGCTACCATTTATATACAAAATCATATGTTGCAGTTAAGCAGTTTGTATGATGTCATATGATATCATACTTGCCTTTCAGCAAATCAGCATCATGTGATATATATAGAGGAAATTGTTACATGCCCAGCAAAAATCAAAGCTGGAGACAACCAAGGGCACGCGCTACAAGCGCATTATGAAGCAGTTGTACACCACGCTGTAGAGTCTTGTAAATAATCATGTCCTCTAAGACATAAATTATGAAAGTTCTTGCTTTCGTAGCCTGGTCTCAATCCAGGGACGTATGGGTTATGGACCCATCACGCTAGCCACTGCGCCACTCCAATGTTATATACATGGGTCACTTAACCAATATCAATAAACAATACTTTTATTTTAATAACTTAATAAATTTCCCATCAATTGTGTCACGAAACTCTCTCTCTCTCTCTCTCTCTCTCTCTCTCTCTCTCTCTCTCTCTCTCTCTCTCTCTCTCTCTCTCTCTCTCTCTCTCTCTCTCTCTCTCTCTCACGAAACCTCTCTAAAAATTGTTTCTGGATTTTTTTGTCTGGAGGAGGGTTCCTATACCGGATATCTGGCTGGAGTGATGACCTATGGATTTCTGGATGGCTGCCCTCGGACCTGGCCGGTGACGACATCCTTATTTGGACACTGCAGTGCCTCTGGATACTGCATTGTAGAGCCTTTCAAGCAAAGCTGTGTGTTGGCTGCATATATTGTAGATATGCTCATGGCTATAGCCAACAGGTCCGCCCTATGGGGTGAATTCCCAAGTCCCAGGCGTTTGTGCTTGCTTGCTGAGTCTTGTTACCTTGTTTTTGTGGTCACTCTATGTTTAGTCGGATGCTCCCTCTCCTCCTTGGGGTGCATTTGGTTTCTATCATAAGCACACTTTTCCTTATCTGCAACTTGGTTGTGTTAGGTTGACTAGCCCTCTTCTCTTGTGTTTGTTGGGCTTGGTGCACTGGATTGCCTATCTTGCATCCCTCCCCTTTCCGCTCTCCTTTCCGCCTCTAGTTTCTTTCCTCTTTTGAAAAAGAAAAAGTGTTTTGTTCGCGTTTACATTTTCCTGGTTATAATGGCAATTTGGCTGCCTAAGACGGCGAGCAGCCAAATTGCTGGCTGAAACTATATAACCAAGTTCAAGTTTCCTCTTTCGGACTGACCTAGTTTGTTTTTCAGGTTTGTGGGGGTGCCTTACAAACCCTCGTGCTCGGTGCTTCCTGTTATAAAATTTGTTGGTTGGCAGATTGTGCTGCTGTCCTGTCTCGGCAATGATTTGCTGAGTTTATGTAACGAATCCTGTCTCTCTCTCTCTCTCTCTCTCTCTCTCTCTCTCTCTCTCTCTCTCTCTCTCTCTCTCTCTCTCTCTCTCTCTCTCTCTCTCTCTCTCTCTCTCTCTCTCTCTCTCGAGTTTATTTAACGAACCCTCTCTCCCTTCAAGGGCATTATTATCGCTGTATATTAAAGTGCTCATAGCGCATTCCCTCGGTTGTCTTTAGTTGTTTGGTTCGGCCCTTCTCTCTTGTGGTTGTTGTGGTTGGTGCTCTGGATTGCCTTCCTCGGCATCCCTCCCCTTTCCGCGCTCTTTTCCGCTTTATGTTAATTTCCTTTCTTCAGTCATCAGATGCTCATAGCCAACAGGTCTGCCCTCTGCGGTGGATTCCTTATCCCCCTGTTGTTATTTACTGATTTATATATCAGTATCTGAGTTGGCATAATGCACACCGGTACCTACTTCCTCAGGGACCCGCCATGTTGCCTGCCGCCAGGCCACAGGCTAGCTGTGGCCTGCACGTGACTGCAGTACCTTGCAGTACACATCCTTATTCTATATGATTGCGCCTGTTGCGCTTAATAGCATCTTCTCCTCTATCGAGCCTATGCCGTTATAAAGAACTTACATTAAAAGGTTATGTGCGCCATCTTTAGACGCTAACGAAGAACAGCCGCTGATTTCCGCATTCGGAATCAGTTCCCCTCTGACTAGTCGAAGGCCCGAGTTTTTAAGCACCTGGACTCCCTGTGCGGATCCAACTTCCCGCTGCTCCGCCTGCCGCTTCCTACCAAGAATCCTTGGATCTGCCACTGCGTCCAACGACTGGAGCAAGCAAGGGCGACCACTAGTCACCGAAATCTATGAAGTGAGTATAGGACGACGCCCTCACCGAGACCCACACAGAGCTGTATTGATCCCAGACGATCAACTTGCTTGCGACCCCAGCTTAAGAGAAGCTCCTGTCGTAGAACATTGCCGCTCGGCAAAGTTCACCACTACCAATCCGCTGGATCCCTTTGGATCGCCGATCCCCACAAGCACTCCATCCCCACTTCCCCTGCCCCGCCCTCGTAATTCCCCACAACCCAACACTCCGACCTACAACGCCAAGACTCCCACAAAGAAGACCTCATCATGCAACACCCCAGGATCTTCACTGGTAACAACCTATACACCTGGCGTAACGCCAAGGTGCATATACTCCTCGACCTCAAGTCCGATAGAGACTGCATTGCCATCGCATTCGACTGCCAACAGCCGGTGATCGATGGCGAACCTGCTTACTCTGATGGTTACCCTGCTGAAGACTTTACTTACCCTGTTGTTGCGGGTGCTGATCCAGCTGCTCCAGCTCGTGGTGTTCCCAACAAGATCTCCACCTGGAAAAACAACAAGGCATTCAAGATGATCCTGGATCGGGTGTCAGACTCGATCCAGACGGCCATCCATGCTCACACAGATATGGCCACTAAAGCCTTCAGGCTTCTGGACTCTCTATACTCTGAGGAAGGTAGCAAGCTAGAGTACTCCACCATGACTAACCTCTATGCCATACGTATGACTACCACTGAATCTCTGCAGACCTACCTATCCAGGGCAGCTGACATTTATGCCCAAGTCCCCAAGATCCAAGGCACTTCCACCTGTTCTGTCAGCAACTTCCTCAATATTGTTGTCAAAGGAATGAACTCACGTCCTGAATATGATGGATTCATCAACTAGTTCAACCCTACAGCAATCACCACATTTGCCTTACTCCAAAGTGCAATATTTAACTGGTGCCTAGTGAAGAGCGTTGACCCTGCCCCATCCCCAGAGGAAGCTGAACTGGCTGCTGCAGCCTACAGAGTCAGAAGACCATTCAACAGCAGGAACCTCCCCACCAGAGACAGGAGAGAGGCCTACAAGAAGATGACCTGCTGGAACTGTGGAGGAATAGGTCATAGCTCCAGAGAATGCATCAGTGAGGACACTGACCTGGCTTTCAAACCAGCTGACTCAGATGAAGCTGACCATGGATCCAAGTCACCTCCCAAGCAGAGATTAGGAGATGACAAGGACTCTGACGGCAAGAAGATCTACAAGAAAGGTGACAGGAGACAAAGCCCCAGAAGATACCAGAGCAAGGGACGCCATGACATGTTGCTGATGGTGATCAGTCTACCTCAACCTCCAACTCTGACAGTGAGGGTGAGGAGCACAACTTCCTGTCCCTGGCACTGGATGAAGACAACCCCCAGCCCATGAGATTTGCTACACCAACCAGAGGCAAGTCTGTATCATTTTCCTTGCCACATGACCCCCTGGCTGAAACAGCATTCTTTAGACATATAAGTGCTGATGATGAATGCACTATAGAAGATGATGAAGAAGTTTTCCAGGCAGCACTGCAGACAGAATGGATCATAGACACTGCAGCACACTTTCATGCAACATGTAACATCTCATATCTGCATGACATTCAGGACCTTTCACAGCCTATTAGGCTGCAGCTGGCAGATCAAGACTCTCCACCTATCTTCTGCAAGCAGATAGGGAAGGCCAAGATCCAGGGCCATGGCAGAGCTCTGATCATCCTGAACAGTGTACTCCTTGCTGACTGCAAAATGCCCAACATCATTAGCATCAATGCAGCTACCAATCTGTGCCCAGATCTCCAAGTACACCTGTCCAAGACCAAGGCTACCCTCTCCATTCCAAGAACATCTGGCAACAAACTACTCCTATCATGCCCCAAAAGGCATGGAATCTACCTCACTCAAACTTCCCCAGCCACCACCAGTAATTTCTCTGTGGGACCTCCCACTGCCTACATCATGATGGTTACCAAGACTCCATCACCTCACACTGGCTCTGAGACAGGGCAGTTCCCACCCACTCATGAGACCACCCTTAGTAGAGCTGACCAAGACTGCCAGGATCTCCCCACTACCTCTGAACCATCTGCACCCCACACTGACCTTGATACAGGCCAGTACCCACCCACTCATGTGGAGGCAGACCAAGACCTCCAGGACCATCCCCATGCCACTGAACCATCTACATCCAACACTGACTATGAGACAGGGCAGTACCCACCCACTCATGAGACTACCCCCAGTAGAGCTGACCAAGACTGCCAGGATCTCCCCACTACCTCTGAACCATCTGCACCCCACACTGACCTTGAGACAGGGCAGTACCCACCCACTCATGTGGAGGCAGACCAAGACCTCCAGGACCATCTCCATGCCACTGAACCATCTACATCCAACACTGACTATGAGACAGGGCAGTACCCACCCACTCATGTGACTGCCCCCAGTGCCCTTGTAGACCCTAACAGAACTAAACCCCTTCCTTTCTGCCATCACAATACCCCCTCCACTTCAGAGAACTTCATTGGAGAAACTGACAGTGACACTGACAGTGATGCCATGCCAGAGCTCATCACTGAGGAGGTCTACCTACAACGTCTGGCAGATCGTGCAAAAGGATTCCAGCCCCTGTCAGAAGACCAGCAAGCTGGTGATCCACCAGATACCACTTCATCTCTTCCCCAGCATCTGGACAACCTGACCCTGCAACAAGCCAGAGCAGAGATGGAACTCCTCAGTGACCAGATCAGGACCAACTATGAATAATATGATGGCTCCATAGATGGGGACGGACCACTCAAGCCATCTGATCTGGACACAGCAACTACAGTGGATCTTGGACAACAGTTCACCAGACATTGGACTACCACTGGGAAAAGTCAACCAGAATGTCAACCACATCCACTTCTCCAACAACTCCAGACTCAACCTCACAAGATTTGGATGCACCCTACACCACCTGAACAGCAGACCTGCTTCACCATCCTTCAATATCAAGCCCAGGCCTCCACTTCCCCAACTCATCACCGCCTTCACCAGCAGGTTCCCAACCCTGCTGACTTCTGAGAAAGAAAAGTTCCCACACAGGTCAATGCACAGGATGCCATCTGATGCATATGCCCCCATCATCAAGCACACTGGCAGGCTCCAACAGATGGTGCAAGCCTACCCTACTGTCTCCACCACAGCCAGACCCACTCTACAGTGGGCCATCTGCCTTCAGGCTGCCATGACCAGTGCACATGCTTATGCACTATCCTTTCGACCAAAGATGATCATGGACCCCAGGAGCTGTGCCTATCCTGGAGGAAAAGTGCTGTGTGTCAACCGCCTCAGCATGAACTGGAGTCCCATGGACTTCACTTTTGTCAACATCCTTGCTCCACCCAGTCTGGCCCCCAAATCGTTTGATGAGTCCTTTGCCCAGATCTGCCACCAGCTTGACCTTGATGTTTTCCCCAGCATGCCAGGCACCTAATAGTTCCAATCATTGCTCCCCACCTGTTGTATTAGACTTGAACACTCTAGAATTTATTAGATTGCCTGCCACCTGTACTGCCCCATGTACTTTCACATGCTGCAAAAATTTAAATTTAGGATTATCCTAGTCTCTACATGATGTCTGTGTTTTAATTTAGGTTTAACCTATGTAGCTCACCCAAATTATGGGGGGACTAGTCCAGACATCCTGCCTAGAACAGATTCTCTAGCCTCAAATCATGCCCTTCTCGTAACCAAGGTTATCTCCACAAGATTTAACCAAGCCTGGAAGTTTTCTTCCAGTCCAATAGCAGCCCCTCTGCACCCTAGCACGCAGCGTACCTGCAGCTTCATTATGGTTTCCCAGCAGCCTCCCTGCAACCTAGCCTGCAACCTATCTGCAGTCCCCTTTAGTTTCCTAGCAGCTTCCCTGCAATCTAGCCTGCTGTCCCTTTGCAGATTCCCACCAGGGCCAGCTACTTCAGTAGACTGACATTCCTTTGAAGACATCTGCTAATATGCTTTCCCCCCTGAATCCTGTCCCAAATAATTTATTATTTACAGTCTTTCATACCAGCTATTAGCAACCATCTCAAAAGTCTTACTAGTCCCTATATTATTATTTCCTTATGCCCCTCAGTAAATTCCAGGAATTCTTGAGCTCAAGAATACCTTGAATTGGGGGGGATGTTATTTACTGATTTATATATCAGTCTCTGAGTTGGCATAATGCACACCGGTACCTACTTCCTCAGGGACCCGTGTTGCCTGCCGCCAGGCCACAGGCTAGCTGTGGCCTGCACGTGACTGCAGTACCTTGCAGTACACATCCTTATTCTAATGATTGCGCCTGTTGCGCTTAATAGCATCTTCTCCTCTATCGAGCCTATGCCGTTGTACAGAACTTACATTAAAACCTGTCATGTTTGCTTGCTTGTGGCGTCTCGCCAGTTTGTTTTTTTACATTATTTGCTTAGTCAGGAGTTCAGGACTCTCCCTTCACTCCCAGGGTTGTTCCTGGCACTGCGTCCTGCGGTAGACGCAACGTCGAAGGGTCTGTTGCGTCGCAGGACGCAACATGGGGAGTATCAGCATGAATTGCGGTGCTCTCACGCGTTTTATGACTTGGTGAATACTTATGTACTTCCTTAGAACTATCGGTCCAGACAGTGTTTCTGTCTGTACTGTGTCAGCTTCCCGTAGACTGTGTCATCCTTCATGACACGGTGACAGCTTCCTGTTGGCTGCGTCACGGGTCCCCCTGACACGCGCTATATTGCCTGCGCCCGGCTTTGAGATTCCTGGCTTAGGTTCTAGACTTAGGTTCTGGCTACCGCCTCTTCCACCGATGGTGCACTTTGGCGTCCGCCTGTCCTTGTAACGTTATTCTCGTCTCCGTGTATAGATTGGCGCGTCTGTTTCACGCAAGCATCTCTGTCCACTCTCTGGAGTGTATTCAGGCTGATAGGGAGGGTTGAGTCGTTGACCAGAAGGAAGGGTCCGTTGCATTGTAGGACGCAGGCAATTGGTTGTGTCTCAGGCAGCAGAGCCGGGGGTCCTCCTCAAGGTATAACCGCCAGAGTCCTAATAGTATCATATTCTCTCCTGTCTTGGCATTGTCCTGCTGATTTTATGAAACATCTTCTGGATTGACTTTATGCACACCATACTGTATTATTTGTATGTTACAGTGCAGGAGTAGCCAAATAGGCTGAAGGGACTTGCCCAACCTCGATATCAGGAGGGCCTACAGCGAAAACAAGCACTGGTGAACTGGTACCGGTAACTAACAAATCGTTTTACTGACGAAGCCCCTGAGTTCGTGCTATACTGTACATGCAGTTAGCAGACAGGAGCTCATGCAGTGAGGGACTCAATCACGAACCTCAAGCCTGGTTACAGGTACGTGGCTCCAGCCTGTTAAGGCTCCTCACTGAGTCGCAGTCTCGGGCACTTGACACAACATTCAAAGCATGCTGTGCAAATCATTGCCCCCCGCCCCCCCATTCACACACCAAGTTTGCGAGAAATTCCTGTCTGGAGGAGCCATGTAATCAAGTTCAAGTAAGTTAAATGTTGATCGGCTGAGACGTAACTTGGTGGATGTGAGGGAGTCGAGTGGTGGTGGAGAATCTATCTGTGTATCGAAGACGTGGTGGTGTTAAAAAACACCGTTTTGTGTGCGAGTGCACGCCTCAATTTAGTAGGAGGAGTATTTATCCACCGAAGCCGTATAGGGTGCGACCCTGGCGCTTGAGGGCGTAGACGACATCAAGGGCAGTCACTGTCTTACGACGAGCGTGCTCAGTGTAGGTCACAGCATCGCGGATGACGTTCTCCAAGAAGACCTTGAGCACACCTCGGGTCTCCTCGTAGATGAGGCCGCTGATACGCTTCACACCACCACGGCGTGCCAAACGGCGGATGGCAGGCTTGGTGATACCCTGGATGTTATCACGCAAGACCTTGCGATGACGGTTCTTTGGTTGTACACAGTTCCGTATTTATAGGAATGGGGTCGACCCTCAACGACCCTCGATAAGGTCTGCTGATCCGACCCTTGTATGAAGCGGATCAGCAGAACCCGCTCCTCTTCCCGTTCTCCATGAGTAGACCCGCGCGGGCCCGCGTTGAGATCTGAACCCGGACCAGGATTCTTGAAGGTTTAAAACCCCGAAAAATCGACAGATGAGCATCTAACCTACTAATTCCAATCGAGGGAGCCCCCATGTTTACCCATTTGTCCGTCCGACCGACCGTCTGACCTTGATGAAGCCTGACACGTCAGCCAACGGTCTCGTAACGAACTCGCTTCTGTTGCCACCTGTTGCTCCGTCGCGATCACTCTCCGCCAATTTTCCGCGTCGCAGGCGACGCTGCATAGAACTTATCAACAATTTATATTTGCCAGCCATTTATCAATGGTCCCTCGCTTGTGCATGTCCCTGTCAAACTCCTGAAGAAGGCTATGTCTTACAGGAGATAGATCACCGAGCATACTGTATATATTTAGAAACGGCAGCTTTGGATGGCGACCTTGCCTACTGAGAGTCGTTGTGAACCCCTCGAGCAGCAACCCTCTAACACATGGTCGCCCCCCCCCCCCCCCCCCCCCCCCCCCCCCCCCCCCCCTACATATACGTATAAAATGCATGACGACCGCGACATGTGCCAACTGACTCGCCTCACAGATACACTTTGATCTGTCGATACAATTTGGAAGGCGGTTCGATGCCCATTGTACAGGTCCTCACAGCATATTAACTTATTATAATTTTATATTCTCCGAATTTAAACGTCTCACTCAGTAAACAGTTGGAAATACCCAGAAATGTTTGGAAGGGGTCTGGGACTCTGAGACACAACATTCTGCAGTAATCCGTTGATGAAACCCGTCATGAAGAATTCTCCATTTTGACAATCGAGTTCAAGATTAAAAGTGGTGCCACCAGTGGGGTTCGAACCCACGCAGCTTGCGCTATGCGAAATTTCAGGCTCTTGAGTCGCACCCCTTAGACCGCTCGGGCATGGTGGCTCGCTTTTTAGCGAGAAGATTTGAGATGCTCGATGGCGCCACGTTGGTTTTAAGTTCTACCTTGCTCAGTTTTCCGAGTTGGGGGGGGGGGGGGGGGGGGGGGGGGGGGGGGCAAAATTAGATGGTCGGCAGGCTGTGCTGCTGTCCAGTCTCGGCAGTGATTTGCTGAGTTTATGTAACGAATCCTCTCTCTGGATGCCTACCGGTATGGTCTTCATCCTAGGGAGAGTTCGAGCCCCACTGCCGGAAGACAGTAGGTGTTATCTCGAGTCCGTCGTTTGAGGGCGGGGGTGTTTCCACTGCCAGGGCAAGTGCCACTTGTAATCTTTCTTTCTTTATCCTTGGCACTCTGGTCCATTTGTGCAAGATGGTTAGATGGTTGTGCTGATTTTACTATTTTTCGTTAAAGGCATTACCGCTGTATACCGATATTAAGGTGCTTATAGCGCGTGCCCTTGGTTGCCTTAAGCTATTTTTTCGGCCCTCTCCTCTTGTGTTTGTTGGGCTTGGTGCTCGGGATTGCCTGCCTCGGCATCCCTCCCCTTTCCGCTCTCCTTCCCGCCTCTTGTTCGCTTCCTTTCTTGGACTGTTTCTAGTTTGTTTTCCAGTTGTGTGGGGTTGCCTCAAAAATATCATGCTTTCCTGCTATAAAATTTGATGGTAGGCAGGGTGTGCTGATGTCCTGTCTCAGCAATGATATGCTAATTTTATGTCACGAACCCTCTCTCTCGTAGTCTCGTACCTCAAAATTAGTGGGGTGCCCTGGTGGTTCCCCTGGAGGTCGGCCCTGGGGCTCGTGTGTCGTTGTTCAGTTGTGTATGTGGCCGGGATCAAACGAACTGCCGCCTATAGGGGCGCAGGTTTTAGCTATGTAACTTTGGCATGCATACACACGATTTGGGACGCGATGGATTTAGGGACGGTGTGTGTGTGTGGGGGGGGGGGGGGGGGGGGGGGGGGGGGGGGGTACACCTTCCAAGTAGTACCATACTGTTCCTGCATGCGAGAAGCCTGGTCAGGTCCGTGACCCTGGACGTCAGGCCAGCTAGTGGCTGGTACCATCAGCCACCTATGGCTATTATATAGTAGTAATGGCGGGCCCTTCGGCCGCCTCCTCTGATGCTACTTAGAGATTGCCATCTTAGCTCGCACTCATATTATCTCATGTTAATGTACTGAGTACTTGAGTAGCATCTACTTTAGCTTCCGGAGTATTATCTCGTGAGGACTATTACAGGGAGTAGGCGAAGGTGCTACGTTTACAATCGTGATAGCATGCCAGTCGGCAAGCTAGGTATAAGAAGGGAAAGAGCGACAGTACCTCAGGGTACTGCCGCCGGTAGGTGCCGGCCCTAACGGGTGGAGGCACTACTATGGAAGCTTCCAGGCGGAAGGCCTGGTGCTCCAAGACACTCTAGCTGAGCCGGGAGAACCGGTCAATAACATCCCCCCCAATTCCTGGTATTCTTGATATACAAGAATCCCTGGAATTAGGAGGTTCTAGGGAAGGGAGGCTAGAGTGAAAATAAACATCTGGTGCATATGGAAGCACAAGGGGAAAGGCTTCTGACTGGCCAAACTGAGTCAAAGAGTGGTGCCTGGCTTGTAAGGCATGTGAAAGTACACTCAGAGGAGAGCAGGGGCCAGTGGCAGTACAGGTCATCTATTATCAAAATAGGACTGGATTTCAGCTGTGGAGCTGCCAGGAAGGTGCAGCCATATGGCTTTGTTTATCAAGAGGGGGCTGATAGCAATCTGTTTGATTTCCATTAAAACAACTCTAAAGTAGACGTCACCCGCTGGCTCATGGCTATCATTCCAGATGGAAGAATATGGTGAGATACTTCCAGTATCATCTTATAAAGTATCATGAGTCAGGATTTCAAGATCACAGCTGGGGATAACTATGGGGTCAGTAATGGACTGTAAGGGATCTGCAGGGAGCTGCAGGAGAGCAAGAAGGCAGGTAGCTCCCCATGGTCAAGGACATGAGTGATGCTATATCACAGGTTCTTGATCAAAGCTTCTACAGTTAGTCCATTTTGAGTTTGGCAATGCATCCAATCTTTGCTCTGAAGTCACAGAACTTGGTCCTGGGCAGAGCTTTGGTGAGCATGTCAGACATGTTGGCAGCAGTATGGATCCAGTTCATTTTGATGCCCTCCTTCTTGGACTGTTCTTTGAGGAAGTAGAACCTGGTCTCCGTGTGCTTCAGTCTGGATGACAGCTTCTCTTGGTTCCAGGCACTAAGGGCAGCTTGGTTGTCACCATTGATGGTGAGGGGAGGGGGAACTATGCCAGTGGCAGAGTGTTGCAGCTTTCTCAACCACATTCCTTCTTGGGCAGCAGAGGTAGCTGCCATGAACTCAGCTTCTGTAGTGGACAATGCTGTGGCAGATGCCTGGATCTTAGATGCCCATGAGATTGCTCCCCCTTGGTTGAGGAAGACGTAACCTGTTGTGGACTTCCTTGTGATTGGACAGGCAGCATGGTCAGAGTCACAGTAACCAAAGAGGGGTTTGTTGG
This sequence comes from Chlamydomonas sp. ICE-L, assembly GCA_013435795.1. Classification (NCBI taxonomy): domain Eukaryota; kingdom Viridiplantae; phylum Chlorophyta; class Chlorophyceae; order Chlamydomonadales; family Chlamydomonadaceae; genus Chlamydomonas; species Chlamydomonas sp. ICE-L. The sequence continues at coordinate 10,538,737 of JACBWV010000223.1, forward strand.
AGAAGGTGTAGGTGATGCCATGGTCTGGGGTGTTAGACAGGTACTTGAGGATACCTGTTGCAGCTTCCATGTGGTCATGCAACGGGTGTGCACTGTGCCTGGCCAATCTGTTGACTGCTTGGGCAATGTCAGGTCTTGTGTTAACTGCCTGGTAGTTGAGGGAGCCTACAATTTGGGCAAGTGGTAGACCTGTGTCTGGAGCATCTTTGTTGGCATAGGGCAGTGGAGCATCTGGTAGAAGGGGCACAGGGAATCTGGTGCTGTTGGGTTCAGGAAGCATGTTGTGGGCACGCAGCAGGTCCTGGATGAACCTTGATTGGCAGATGTGGAGGGTGCCAGCTGATGCATTCCTTGTGATTTCATAGCCAACAAAAACTGAGGGGTCACCGAGGTCTCTAGTTTTGTAAAGCGTCATGATGGTGGTTTTTTATTTGTCTAGGATGGTTTTGTCAAAGGACAGCATAAGGAAGTCATCAACCCAGAGGAGTACCCAGATAATGGGTGTGTTGGTTGAGCTGGGGAGCACAAAGAGACCTTGGTCTACGTCTACCTCTTTGAATCCAATAGCTGTCATATCTTCCTTTACCTTGAGGTACCACTGTCTGGAGGCTTGTTTGAGACCATATAGGCATTTCCACATACGACAGACCCTGTGGTCCTGTTCGAATCCTGGTGGTTGGGTGCAGTACAGTTCTTCTTCAACTGTTCCATTGAGGAAGGCTGTGGAAACGTCTAACTGGGCTAGGTATGCCTTTGGGTTTGCTGCCATTGAGAGGATATAACGAATGGTAGCATGCTTAGCTACTGGTGCAAAAACTTCATCATAGTCCATTCCTGGGCGTTGGGCATACCCTTTGGCAACTAGTCTTGCTTTGTATCTGACAATTTCTCCATCAACTGACTGTTTGATATTAAATACCCACTTGGTTCCTATGGCTTTTGCTCCTGATGGGAGTTCTGAGAGGGACCAGGTGTTCATCTGTGCAAGAGCTGCTAGTTCTTCTTGCATAGCTGCCCTCCATTCTTTGGCTTGAGGGCCAGAGAGGGCTTCTCTTTCATTCTTGGGAATGATAACTTGGTCTGCAGCTAGGAATGCTAGAAAGTTAGGGGAGTGTCTCTCTCTGCCACTACGTCTAGGTTCAACTAGAGATGGGTCCACTTCTTGGGGTGGTGGAACCTCAGGGCTAGGAGGTGTGGCTGGAGGTAGCTCCTGGTGTGGTGGAGATGGGGGGTTATTGGGATTTTCAATTACCTGAGGTATGTGTTCATCTCCTTGTTCTACTGTGTGGTTATGAGGTGTACCGGCTGCTGGTTGGAGAGTGGATGCTGGTGGAGTATAAGTCGGCTGGTAAACTGTTTCTGGGTAAGAGGAGAGGTTGTCTGGTAGTCCCCACACCTGTGGGTTGGTCTGATATTTAGCTTTTCTGGCCAGGATGTACTCTCTTTCCATGAGTTCAGACTGGGTGGGGATAGCAGGGGGAAGAAGAGGAGGGTCATCTTCATCAACTTCTACAGGGATATCATCTTCATAGGTTCCTAGTACTACAGCATCTGCACCGGGGAATCCTTTTTGACCTGCCAGGTTTTCAAATTCATTGAAGGTGATGTCTCTGGCATCAAAAATTTTGTGTGAGGAGTCTACCACTCTGTAGGCTTTTCTGGAGTCTGAGTATCCAATGAGCCTAGTGATCTTGGCTGATGGGGAGAATTTGAAATCCCTTGATTTGGGTGGGACATGTACATATGCTGTGCATCCAATAGTCCTGAGGTGGTCTATCTTAGGTTTGACACCATGGAATAGTTCATATGGTGTTTTGTTGGATTCAGAGGTTGGTGAGAGGTTTCTGAGGATACTTGCATTTTTGACCATTTCTGCCCAGTACCTGTTGGGGAATTTAGATGAGAGGAGAAGGGCTGTGGACCTGTCATGCAGAGTTCTGTTCAGGCGCTCTGCTGCACCATTTGTAGAGGGGTTTCCTGGGACTGTGAAGTTGAGTGTGATTCCTTTCTTTTTGCACAAATTTTTGAATTTGTTGCAAATGTATTCTGATCCATTGTCGCAAAAAATGGTTCCAATTTTGTTTTGGGCGAGGACCTCATACCGTTCAAGCTCAGTGATTGTAGCCTTGGCTACTGCATCTTTGGTTTTGTGGAATGTGACAATGGATTATTTGGAGTAATCATCCAGAATGCCTTGGAAGTAGATGCTGCCATTTAGGCTAGGAACTTTCATCTTTCCACTCATGTCAATGTGAATGATTCCCATAGGTCTGGTAGCTCTAGTGTGAGATGTGGGGTAGGGGTTTTTGTCCATCTTAGATAGAATGCATATCTCACAGGTTTGCTTACTCATTTTCCGAAATGCAGATGAGGTGATGTCGTTTCCAATGACCATGTCTTCTGAGGCCATTCGTGCTAAAGAGCTGTAGGCTAGATGTCCTAATCTGATGTGTTGAAGTTCAGCTGTCATAGGGGGTTTTCTGGAGACAGCTGCCATTGCTACAGCAGTGGTGTATTCAGATCCTCTGATAAGGATAGGGTCATGTTTGACTACAGGAACTAGGTATAGGAGCCGCTTTCTGGATCCTGAGATGATGACTTTGTTATTGATGGTCATGGTGCCTTTGTCAGATGTGAACTTAATTTCCATGTTGGGCACATTTTTGATGGCTGATGCCATGGAGAACAAGTTGGGTGTGTTCTTATATGAGTTGAGGTGAACATTGAGAAGATTGTGAAGTTTCCCATTTTCTCCTCTGATGAGGGCTGTGCCAGACTTTGTAATGTAAGTGTGGCCAGAGGCTGTCAGGACTTTTATGGGAGCTATGTCTTTTATGTCATGTAGGAGGCTGGCATCTCCAGTCATGTGGGAGGTTGCACCTGTGTCCATGATCCAGTTTTTGTATATGCTGCGGGTGTTGCGTGTCGCATTGAGAGCATATTGGGTGCATGGTTGTTCGTCTGGCTCTGTGTGACTTTTGTCTGGCTCTGGCTGGTTGGGTCTTGTGGATACAAGGGATATGGAATCACTCATGGATGGGGAAAAGTTCAGCATGTTGAGCTGTGGGTGTGGCACTAGATCTGTTGATGAATCTATGTTGTCGAAATACCAGTCTGCATACAAATCACCGAGCCAAGTTAATAAGTCTATGTGCCTGAAGTTTCTCATGTACTGGAGGCTGAGAGCAGGGGACAAGTTGTGCAAGATGAAGATGCTAGATCTAATTTTAGTTTTGTCGGGAGTCTCTATACTTTCTTCCTCCATCACCTTAACTTCTTGAGAGATGTCCTTGAGCCAGTGATGGAACTCTGCGGCGTTAGACGCCGTCGGGGGGTTCATTGCAAGGGCTGAGACGACTCGTAGTTGAAGAGGGAGGGGGGGGGGGGGGGGGGGGGGGGGGGGGTTACAGATGGCTTGCGGGGCCGGAGAGGTAAGGTGACGGCGGGATTAGGGAGAAGGGAATTGATGGCTTGACGCAGTGGGGGGGGGGGGGGGGGCTGGTGTTCCAGCGGGTTGCCTAGCAATCAGAGGAGATTCTGCAACTGATATCCTTTTCCTTCGGTTGTTGCGGCGGCAACTGTGGAAGGCACTGCAGGTGCGCGGGAGCTCGGGATCTACGGACAGGGTAACAGGCGTGGAAGACTGTTGCAGTGGAACACGGGACGGCGTGGTGAGCGATAACCTTTAGCTTCCGGAGTATTATCTCGTGAGGACTATTACAGGGAGTAGGCGAAGGTGCTACGTTTACAATCGTGATAGCATGCCAGTCGGCAAGCTAGGTATAAGAAGGGAAAGGGCGACAGTACCTCAGGGTACTGCCGCCGGTAGGTGCCGGCCCTAACGGGTGGAGGCACTACTATGGAAGCTTCCAGGCGGAAGGCCTGGTGCTCCAAGACACTCTAGCTGAGCCGGGAGAACCGGTCAATAACATCTACCGTGTCCCTGCCCCATCGTCTACGAGAAGCAGCAAGAAACTACAGGGGGGGGGCGGGGGATTAGGATTAATGAATGGCGATGGGTCCGTCAGCCTTGAGACTGAACTCGACTGTGAGCAAGGAAGATTATTTTTTGGCCAATGAATTGATTATTGGCCATGGCTATGGGCAAGAATAACTAGAAAACGATTAATTATCGACCGAGGACGATTAACCTTGGACCAGCACTTGCTGATGAACTCGTCCACTTGACGGAACACGTCCCAACTCCCAAGGTTAGGATATGAAGATTATGGGCAAGACTGACTACCGGTAGCAACCAGTTCCGGGTACCTGGAGATTACCGGAGTAAGTTCGTTTAGTTCGTTAGTTCGTTTTGCATTCTTCATAACAGGTGAAAAGTAACCGGCGAAATCGCTAAAAAACGGCAATTTCGTTCATTATTGTGGTGTCGCGGCATAGATCTGGCGCGTACGGCAATAAGGAAGAAATACCCAGCTATGGCGTGTAATCAACACAGCAGGATTTATAATTTCAAAAAGGGTCACACATGACCATTTGTTGTGGGGAAGTTGAGCGAGATGCAGAAACAAATATCACATAATATTGGCTGGTACTACCTGACATATTTGGTCATGAATTAAATGTTTGTGTGGGTGGGGGTGGGGTGGGGTGTGGGGGGGGGGGGGGGGGTTCTTCGTTCTGCATTCTTGTTCTTCGTTCTGCTTTCTTGTTCTTCGTTTTGCACTCTTCATTACATATGAAAAGTAACCGGCGAAATCGCAAAAAACGGCGATTTCGTTCAATATTGTGGTGTCGCTGCATAGGTCTGGCGCGTATGGTAATAAGGAAGAAATACCAAACTATGGCATGTAATCCACACAGCAGGATTTATCATTTCAAAAAGGGTCACACATGGCCATTTGTTGTGGGGAAGTTGAGCAAGATGCAGAAACAAATATCACAGAATATTGGCTGGAACTGCCTGACATATTTGGTCATGAATTAAATGTTTGTGTGTGTGTGCGTGTGTGGGTGGGGGGTGGGTGGGGTGGGGGGATAACTTTTGACCATGATCCCATACTTCACACTCTCCATCTGTCCAAGGATGCAAGGTATGAGATATTGACCCGTTTCCAATAGTAATTAACTGACTGTTTAGGCTTGAACCCTAAACAGCAGTGACATCAACATTGCACATGCTTATCGCAGCTGATTAAGATAATGATCTATAACTAGCCATATAGGGGATTCATGGAGCTTGTAGGGAACTAGTGACTAGTGAGGCAAACGTATGCAAAATTGCAAATGTGAAACCTTTCGACACAACTTTTGGGGGGAGATCTCCCTTCTGGGGGGCGGGAGCCCCGGGAGGGAGCCCCCAGCCCAGGCGGGGCAGGGTCACCGCGTTGTCCGTTTTGACCACAGCCCGCACTGGCCCTAACTGTCTCGCAAACCCTGGCTTCGGTCCCTGGACTCGATTCCGTTGCCCCTGGTTGCTACCTGTCGCTCCGATAGCCAACACTCTCCGCCATTTTCCCGCGTCACTTAAGCTCCAAGACAACGCCCCAGAGAAATTCGTATGCACAATTTTCAACTTTTCGAAATTGCAAATATTGGCCAATCCTGGCTTCTCGCGACAGATACTTCTCGCCCAGCAACAACCAAAGCAGCGTACACCCAATGTCGAAGATCACGCCTTGCTCTTCACTGCGATGCTGATTCGAATTTGACTAATAAGCAAGGTTTCCAAGGCCGTCCAGTAGCTCGGCCTGCAATTTCGCGCGAGCATTCGACCTGCTGATTAGCTTCAAAGCAGGCTCGCTGATCCGAGGAGTGGACAATGGGTTTGTTTGGTCGAATCTTCCGACGTGGCGATGGAAACAAAACGGCAGAGCAGCTGAGGCCTGATGAAGAAATGGAGCCAAACAGTACAGCAGATACACCGGGCAATATGCAGGGCATGGTCCCATCCCATGCAGGTATTGTACCATGGTGTTGTTTGAGGACCCTCTTTGGACAGCTTCCTTAATCACGCCGACTTGGCGTAGTGCTATTATTTTCTTTTGATGCTCCCAAGGTTGTGGGGTTCAATCATGCTTATTGTGGGGCTTTACAATATTATATTGGATCGTTGCATGGTTTCCAAAAAACTCTTGCCTGTTCACCGTCGTGCAATTCAAAGTGCGATACCCACAGAAACAGGGAGCATACCAAGCGGATTGGACGCTTGAAAGACTTGTTCAGGCTCCTGCTGGAAGTTGACAGATTTGTCCAGGGCTTGACTATACTACCCAAGTAATGACATTGACGTAGTAGAGAAGACAATCACTGCACTTCCCAACCTCACCTGCCTAGGGATCTCCAAAGTAGCCGCCCTCAAGCTCTGCACCAAACTTCACACCCATGCCACTGTTTCCTTCCAATCCATCGTCGCCCTCAGACGACATATGGACTAGCCCCCCAAAACTTCTCCAGGGGGATGACAGCCCCCCCCCCCCCCCCCCCCCCCCCCCCAGGGGTCACATACAGACACATACAGCCTGGCCCCCTCCAAGGGGGGGGGGTCAGTGTGTGTGTCTGTATTTGTCTATGTGTGTGTGTCTGTGTGTCTACGTGTGTTTCTGTGTGTGTCTGTATGTGTGTCTGTGTGTGTCTATGTGTGTGTGTGTGTGTCTGTGTCTCTTACTGCCCCCTGGCCCTGTTGCATGCAAATCCCACCTCCTGTCCATCTGAATAATAACAGGGTGATCAGGAGGCAAGTACTGTTAAAAATAGCCCCAAAGTACCAATATTCTCCATCCTCACCTCCCCGCCGATGATAGCGATGGTAATCCCACCTCCTGTCCATCTGAATAATTGCGGGGTGATCAGGGGGTGATTACTGTTAAACATGGCCCCAAAGTACCAATATTCTCCATCCTCACCTCCCCGCCGGTGATAGCGATGGTAATCCCACCTCCTGTCCATCTGAATAATAGCGGGGTGATCAGGGGGTGATTACTGTTAAACATGGCCCCAAAGTACCAATATTCTCCATCCCGAATTCCCCGCCGATGATGGCGATGAGAATTGCACCTCCATTCAATCTGAATAATAAAAGGTTGATTGGGGTTGACTGCAGTTAAAAATGCCCCCAAAGGTACCAATATTCTCCCTCCTCACCTCCCGCCAGATTATAGCGATGAAAATCCCACCTCCATTCCATCTGAATGATAACGGGCTGATCAGTAGCAATTACTGTTAAAAATGGTGATTACACTTTAAACTGCAGAAGCTGTAGCTGACTGATCTACGGATCTACCACTTATCCCTCCTCCTCCCACCACTGACCCCTCCTCCTCTCATACCCGCCGGTGGCAATGTGGATGGGGATTCTCCCTCCTCTCCTACCACTGGTCCCTCCTCCTCCCCCCACTGACCCCTCCCCCTCTCCTACTACTGGTCCCTCCTGCTCCTGTACCACAAACCCCTTCTCCTCTCCTATCTGCAGGTGGCGACGGGGATGGGGATTCTTTCTCCTCTCCGACCACTAATGGCGTTGGGGATGGGGATTTTCCCTCCTCACCTACCACTGACACCTCCTCCTCACCATCACTGGTCCCTCCTCCTCCCACCACTTACCCCTCCTCCTCTCCTACCCGCAGGTGGCGATGGGGATGGGGATTCTTTATCCTCTCCGACCACTAATGGCGTTGGGGATGGGGATTCTCCCTCCTCACCTACCACGGAAACCTCCTCCTCCTACCACTGATCCCTCCTTCTCTCCTATCTGCAGATTGCGTTCGGGATGGGGATTCTTTCTCCTCCGTCCACTGATGGCGTTGGGGATGAGGATTCTCCCTCCTCTCCTACCATTGGTCCCTCCTGCTTCTGTACCACTGACCCCTCCTCTCCTACCCGCAGGTGGCGACGGGGATGGGGATCCTTCCCCTCTATGTCCACTGATGGGAATGGGGATTCTCCCTCCTCACCTACCACTGACACCTTCTCCTCACCACCACTGGTCCCTCCTCCCACCACTGACCCCTCCTCCTCTCCTACCCGCAGGTGTCGATAGGGACGGGGATTCTTTCTCCTCTCGGACCACTAATGGCGTTGGGGATGGGGATTCTCCCTCCTCACCTACCACTGACACCTCCTCTCCTACGACTGGTCCTTCCTCCTCCCACCACTGACCCCTTCTCCTCTCCTGTCTGCAGGTGGTGACGGGGATGGGAATTCTTTCTCCTCTCCGTCCACTAATGGCGTCGGGGATAGGGATTCTCCCTCCTCACCTACCACTGCCACCTCCTCCTCTCCTACCACTGGTCCCTCCTCCTCCCACCACTGACCCCTCCTTCCACCACTGATCCCTCCTCCTCTCCTACCCGCCGGTGGCAATGGGGATGGGGATTCTCCCTCCTCTCCTCTCACAGATTCCTCCTCCTCCCACCACTGACCCCTCCTCCTCTCCTACCCGCAGATGGCGATGGGGATGGGGATCCCATCTCCTGTCTGTCCACTGATGGTGTGTGGGATGGGGATTCTCCCTCCTCCCCTACCACTGACTCCTCCTCCTCTTTTATCTGCAGATGGCGACTGGGATCCCACCTCCCCCCCACCACCATCACTGATCCCTCCTCTCCATCACCACTGACCCCTCCTCCTCTCCTATCTGCAGATGGCGACTGGGATGGGGATTCCTTCTCCTCTCCGACCACTGATCCCTCCTCCACACCACCACCACCACTGATCCCTTGTCCTCACCACCACTAACCCCTCCTCCTCTCCTACCCTCAGGTGGCGTTGGGGATGGGGATTCTTCCTCCTCTCCATCCACTGATGGCGTTGGGGATGGGGATTCTCCCTCCTCACCTACCACTGACACCTCCTCCTCTCCTACCCCCGGGTGGCGTTGGGGATGGAGATGTTCTCTCCTTACTAACCACTGACCCCTCCTCCATTCCTACCGGCAGATTGCGTTCGGGATGGGGATTCTCCCTCCTCTCCGTCCACTGATGGCGTGAGGGATGGGGATTCTTCCTCCTCACCTACCACTGACCCCTCCTCCTCTCCTACCACTGGTCCCTCCTACTCCTCTACCACTGACCCCTCCTCCTCTCTTATCTGCAGGTGGCAATGGGGATGGGGATTCCTTCTCCTCTCTGACCACTGATGGCGATGGGGATGGGGATTCTTCATCCTCTCCTACCACTGGTCTCTCCTGCTCCTCTACCACTGACCCCTCCTCCATTCCTACCAGCAGATTGCGTTCGGGATGGGGATTCCTTCTCCTCTCCGTCCACTGATGGCGTTGGGGATGGGGATTCTTCCTCCTCACTTACCACTGACCCCTCCTCTCCTACCACTGGTCCCTCCTACTCCTCTACCACTGACCCCTCCTCAATTCCTACCAGCAGATTGCATTCGGGATGGGGATTCTCCCTCCTCTCCGTCCACTGATGGCGTGAGGGATGGGGATTCTCCCTCCTCTCCGTCCACTGATGGCGTGAGGGATAGGGATTCTCCCTCCTCTCAGACCACTGATGGCGTGAGGGATGGGGATTCTCCCTCCTCTCCGTCCACTGATGGCGTGAGGGATGGGGATTCTCCCTCCTCTCCGTCCACTGATGGCGTGAGGGATGAGGATTCTTCCTCCTTTTCTACCAATTACCCCTCCTCCTCTCCCATCCCCAGGTGGCGTTCGGGATGGGGATTTTCCATCCTCACATACCACTGACCCCTCCTCCTCTCCTATCCCCAGGTGGCGCTCGGGATGCGGATTTTCCATCCTCACATACCACTGACCCCTCCTCCTCTCCTATCCCCAGGTGGCGTTCGGGGTGGAAGATTTTCTATCCTCACATACCACTGACCCCTCCTCCTCTCCTAACCCCAGGTGGCAAAGGGGATGGGGATTCCTTCTCCCCTCCCACCACTGATGGCGATAGGGAGGGGGATTCTCCCTCCTCACCCGCCACTGACCCCTCCTCCTCTCCTATCTGCAGATGGCGACGGGGATGGGGATTCTTCATCCTCTCCGACCACTGACCCCTCCTCCTCTCCTACCACTGGTCTCTCCTGCTCCTCTACCACTGACCCCTCCTCCATTCCTACCAGCAGATGCGTTCGGGATGGGGATTCTCCCTCCTCTCTGTCCACTGATGGCGTTGGGGATGGGGATTCTTCCTCCTCACTTACCACTGACCCCTCCTCTCCTACCACTGGTCCCTCCTACTCCTCTACCACTGACCCCGTCCTCAATTCCTACCAGCAGATTGCGTTCAGGATGGGATTCTTCCCTCCTCTCCGTCCACTGATGGCGTGAGGGATGGGGATTCTCCCTCCTCTCCCGTCCAACTGATGGCGTGAGGGATGGGGATCTCCCTCCTCTCCGTCCACTGATGGCGTGAGGGAATGGGGATTCTCCCTCCTCTCCGACCACTGATGGCGTGAGGGATGGGGATTCTCCCTCCTCTCCTGCACTGATGGCGTGAGGGATGGGGATTCTCCTCCTCTCCGTCCACTGATGGCGTGAGGGGATGGGGATTCTCCCTCCTCCCCGTCCACTAATGGCGTTTGGGATGGGGATTCTCCCTCCTCTCCGTCCACTGATGGTCCTCCCTCTCTCTCGTCCACTGAATGGCGTGAGGGATAGGGATTCTCCCTCCTCTCGTCCACTGATGGCGTGAGGGATGGGGATTCTCCCTCCTCTCCGTCCACTGATGGCGTGAGGGATGGGGATTCTCCCTCCTCTCCGACCACTGATGGCATGAGGGATGGGGATTCTCTCTCCTCCTCTCCTCCGTCCACTGATGGCGTGAGGGATGGGGATTCTCCCTCCTCTCCGTCCACTGACGGCGTGAGGGATGGGGATTCTCCCTCCTCTCCGCCCACTGATGGCGTGAGGGATAGGGATTCTCCCTCCTCTCCGTCCACTGATGGCGTGAGGGATGGGGATTCTCCGTCCTCTCCGTCCACTGATGGCGTGAGGGATGGGGATTCTCCCTCCTCTCCGTCCACTGATGGCGTGAGGGATGAGGTTTCTTCCTCCTTTTCTACCAATGACCCCTCCTCCTCTCCTATCCCCAGGTGGCGTTCGGGATGGGGATTTTCCATCCTCACATACCACTGACCCCTCCTCCTCTCCTATCCCCAGGTGGCGTTCGGGATGGGGATTTTCCATCCTCACAAACCACTGACCCCTCCTCCTCTCCTATCCCCAGGTGGCCTTCGGGATGGGGATTTTCTATCCTCACATACCACTGACCCCTCCTCCTCTCCTACCCCCAGGTGGCATAGGGGATGGGGATTCCTTCTCCCCTCCGACCACTGATGGCGATAGGGAGGGGGATTCTCCCTCCTCACCCGCCACTGACCCCTCCTCCTCCCCTATCTGCAGATGGCGACGGGGATGGGGATTCTTCATCCTCTCCAACCACTGACCCCTCCTCCTCTCCTACCACTGGTCTCTCCTGCTCCTCTACCACTGACCCCTCCTCCATTCCTACCAGCAGATTGCGTTCGGGATGGGGATACTCCCTCCTCTTCGTCCACTGATGGCGTTGGGGATGGGGATTCTTCCTCCTCACTTACCACTGACCCCTCCTCTCCTACCACTGGTCCCTCCTACTCCTCTACCACTGACCCCTCCTCAATTCCTACCAGCAGATTGCGTTCAGGATGGGGATTCTCCCTCCTCTCCGTCCACTGATGGCGTGAGGGATGGGGATTCTCCCTCCTCTCCGTCCACTGATGGCGTGAGGGATGGGGATTCTCCCTCCTCTCCATCCACTGATGGCGTGAGGGATGGGGATTCTCCCTCCTCTCCGTCCACTGATGGCGTGAGGGATGGGGATTCTCCCTCCTCTCCGTTCACTGATGGCGTGAGGGATGGGGATTCTCCCTCCTCTCCGTCCACTGATGGCGTGAGGGATGGGGATTCTCCCTCCTCTCCGTCCACTGATGGCGTGAGGGATGAGGATTCTTCCTCCTCTTCTACCACTGACACCTCCTCCTCTCCTATCCCCAGGTGGCCTTCGGGATGCGGATTTTCCATCCTCACATACCACTGACCCCTCCTCCTCTCCTATCCCCAGGTGGCGTTCGGGATGGGGATTTTCCATCCTCACATACCACTGACCCCTTCTCCTCTCCTACCCCCAGGTGGCATAGGGGATGGGGATTCTTCATCCTCTCCGACCACTGACCCCTCCTCCTTTCTACCACTGGTCTTTCCTACTCCTCTACCACTGACCCCTCCTCCTCTCTTATCTGCAGGTGGCGATGGGGATAGGGATTCCTTCTCCTCTCTGACCACTGATGGCGATGGGGATGGGGATTCTTCACTCTGACCACTGACCCCTCCTCTCCTACCACTGGTCTCTCCTGCTCCTCTACCACTGACCCCTCCTCCATTCCTACCAGCAGATTGCGTGAGGGATGAGGATTCTCCCTCCTCTCCGTCCACTGATGGCGTGAGGGATGGTAATTCTCCCTCCTATCCGTCCACTGATGGCGTGAGGGATGAGGATTCTTCCTCCATTTCTACCACTGACCCCTCCTCCTCTCCTATCCCCAGGTGGCGTTCGGGATGGGGATTTTCCATCCTCACATACCACTGACCCCTCCTCCTCTCCTATCCCCAGGTGGCGTTGGGGATGCGGATTTTCCATCCTCACATACCACTGACCCCTTCTCCTCTCCTATCCCCAGGTGGCGTTCGGGATGGGGATTTTCTATCCTCACATACCACTGACCCCTCCTCCTCTCCTACCCCCAGGTGGCATAGGGGATGGGGATTCCTTCTCCCCTCCGACCACTGATGGCGATAGGGAGGGGGATCCTCCCTTCTCACCCGCCACTGACCCCTCCTCCTCTCCTATCTGCAGATGGCGACGGGGATGGGGATTCTTCATCCTCTCCGACCTCTGACCCCTCCTCCTCTCCTACCACTGGTCCCTCCTGCTCCTCTACCACTGACCCCTCCTCCTCTCCTACCACTGGTCTTTCCTACTCCTCTACCACTGACCCCTCCTCCTCTCTTATCTGCAGGTGGTGATGGGGATGGGGTTTCCTTCTCCTCCCTGACCACTGATGACGATGGGGATGGGGTTCTTCATCCTCTCCGACCACTGTCCCCTCCTCCTCTCCTACCACTGGTCTCTCCTGCTCCTGTACCACTGACCCCTCCTCCATTCCTACCAGCAGATTGCGTTCGGGATGGGGATTCTCCCTCCTCTCCGTCCACTGATGGAGTTGGGGATGGGGATTCTTCCTTCCCACTTACCACTGACCCCTCCTCTCCTACCACTGGTCCCTCCTACTCCTGTACCACTGACCCCTCCTCCACTTCCACCAGCAGATTGCGTTCAGGATGGGGATTCTCCCTCCTCTCCGTCCACTGATGGCGTGAGGGATGGGGATTCTCCCTCCTCTCTGTCCACTGATGGCGTGAGGGATGGAGATTCTCCCTCCTCTCCGTCCACTGATGGCGTGAGGGATGGGGATTCTCCCTCCTCTTCGTCCACTGATGGCGTGAGGGATGAGGATTCTTCCTCCTCTTCTACCACTGACCCCTCCTCCTCTCCTATCCCCAGGTGGCGTTCGGGATGGGGATTCTCCCTCCTCACCTACCACTGACACCTCCTCCTCTCCTACCCCTGGGTGGCGTTGGGGATGGGGATGTTCCCTCCTTACTTACCACTGACCCCTCCTCCATTCCTACCGGCAGATTGCGTTCGGGATGGGGATTCTCCCTCCTCTCCGTCCACTGATGGCGTGAGGGATGGGGATTCTTCCTCCTCACCTACCACTGACCTCTCCTCCTCTCCTACCACTGGTCCCTCCTACTCCTCTACCACTGACCCCTCCTCCTCTCTTATCTGCAGGTGGCGATGGGGATGGGGATTCCTTTTCCTCTCTGACCACTGATGGCGATGGGGATGGGGATTCTTCATCCTCTCCGACCACTGACCCCTCCTCCTCTCCTACCACTGGTCTCTCCTGCTCCTCTACCACCGACCCCTCCTCCATTCCTACCAGCAGATTGCGTTCGGGATGGGGATTCTCCCTCCTCTCCGTCCACTGATGGCGTTGGGGATGGGGATTCTTCCTCCTCACTTACCACTGACCCCTCCTCTCCTACCACTGGTCTCTCCTGCTCCTCTACCACCGACCCCTCCTCCATTCCTACCAGCAGATTGCGTTCGGGATGGGGATTCTCCCTCCTCTCCGTCCACTGATGGCGTTCAGGATGGGGATTCTCCCTCCTCTCCGTCCACTGATGGCGTGAGGGATGGGGATTCTCCGTCCTCTCCGTCCACTGATGGCGTGAGGGATGGGGATTCTCCCTCCTCTTTGTCCACTGATGGCGTGAGGGATGAGGATTCTTCCTCCTCTTCTACCACTGACCCCTCCTCCTCTCCTATCCCCAGGTGGCGTTCGGGATGGGGATTCTCCCTCCTCACATACCACTGACCCCTCCTCCTCTCCTATCCCCAGGTGGCGTTCGGGATGGGGATTTTCTATCCTCACATACCACTGACCCCTCCTCCTCTCCTACCCCCAGGTGGCATAGGGGTTGGGGATTCCTTCTCCCCTCCGACCACTGATGGCGATAGGGAGGGGGATCCTCCCTTCTCACCCGCCACTGACCCCTCCTCCTCACCTTACTGCAGATGGCGACGGGGATGGGGATTCTCCCTCCCCGCCTACCACTGACCCCTCCTCCTCTCCTACCACTGATGGCGGTGGGGATCCCACCTCCCCACCACCACCATCACTGATCCCTCCTCACTACCACCACCACCACCACTGACACCTCCTCCTTTCCTATCTGCAGATGGCATTCGGGATGGGAATTCCTTCGTCTCTTCGACCATTGACACCACCACCACCACCACCACCACTGACCCCTCCTCCTCTCCTACCCCCAGGTGGCGTTCGGGATGGGGATTCCTTCTCCTCTCTGACCACTGATTGCGATAAGGACCCAACCGCGGAGCTTGCAGACAACAAGGTATCTCTTGCTGAGAGACCAGTAGTGGGGGTGACTTTCAGTGTCGTGCAAACTGCGCCTACAACAGTGAGGGTGATTTTCAGAGTCATGCAAACTGCACCACCAACAGCTGGGGTAACTGCCACAGTCATGCAAAATGCGCTGCTCCGTACTGCTGAGCTACACAACACTAAAACATCGTCTGAGGAGTTACTGACAGTGGGGGAGACTATAAAGAACATGCAAACTGCGCCACCAAATGTGGGACTGACTGTAGATAGCATGCAAACTGCATTTTATCCAGAGCTACCTAGTACCAAGGCACAAGCTGCAGGCCTATCTGCTGTGGAATTACCTCCTGTACAGGCACATGCTGCAGAGGTGCCTAGTACGGAGGCACAAGCTGCAGACCTATCTGCTGTGGAATTACCTCCTGTACAGGCACATGCTGCAGAGGTGCCTAGTACTGAGGCACAAGCTGCAGGCCTATCTGCTGTGGAATTACCTCCTGTACAGGCACATGCTGCAGAGGTGCCTAGTACCAAGGCACAAGCTGCAGACCTATCTGCTGTGGAATTACCTCCTGTACAGGCACATGCTGCAGAGGTGCATAGTACCGAGGCACAAGCTGCAGACCTATCTGCTGTGGAATTACCTCCTGTACAGGCACATGCTGCAGAGGTGCCTAGTACTGAGGCACAAGCTGCAGACCTATCTGCTGTGGAATTACCTGCTGTACAGGCACATGCTGCAGAGGTGCCTAGTACCGAGGCACAAGCTGCAGACCTATCTGCTGTGGAATTACCTCCTGTACAGGCACATGCTGCAGACACTCCTGCTGCAGAGGTGCCTAGTACCAAGGCACAAGCTGCAGACCTATCTGCTGTGGAATTACCTCCTGTACAGGCACATGCTGCAGACACTCCTGCTGCAGAGGTGCCTAGTACCAAGGCACAAGCTGCAGACCTGTCTGCTGTGGAATTACCTCCTGTACAGGCACATGCTGCAGACACTCCTGCTGCAGAGGTGCCTAGTACTGAGGCACAAGCTGCAGACGTCTGTGCTACAGAGCTACCTCCTGCCGATGCACAGGTTGCAGACACTCCTGCTGCTGAGGTGCGTGCTGCGGAGGTACCTAGTTCCAAGGCACAAGCTGCAGACCTCTCTGCTCTGGAAACACCTCCTGTTAAGGCACAGGCCCCAGGCAAGATTCCTGCTGCAGAGCTACCTAGTTCCGAGGCACAAGCTGCAGACCTCTCTGCTCTGGAAACACCTCCTGTTAAGGCACAGGCCGCAGGCAAGATTCCTGCTGCAGAGGTACCTAGTTCCGAGGCACAAACTGTAGACGTCTGTGCTACAGAGCTACCTCCTGCCGATGCACAGGTTGCAGACACTTCAGCTGCTGAGGTGCGTCCTGCAGAGGTACCTAGTTCCGAGGCACAAGCTGCAGACGTCTGTGCTACAGAGCTACCTCCTGCTTATGCACAGTCTGCAGACACTCCTGCTGCCGAGGTGCGTGCTGCAGAGGCACCTAGTTCCGAGTCTCAAGCTGCAGACCTCTCTGCTCTGGAAACACCTCCTGTTAAGGCACAGGCCGCAGACACTCCTGCTGCCGTCGAGATTCCTACTGCAGAGGCACTAAGTACTGAGGCACAAGCTGCAGAAGTCTGTGCTACGGAACTACATCCTGTCCAGGCACAGACTGCAGGCAAGAGTCCTGCTGCAGAGTTGCCTAGTACCAAGGCACAAGCTGCAGACCTATCTGCTGTGGAAATACCTACTGTACAGGCACATGCTTCAGAAACTCCTGCTGCAGAGGTGCCTAGTACCCAGGCACAAGCTGCAGACATCTGTGCTACAGGAATACCTCTGGTCAAAACACATGCTGCAGACCTATCTGCTACAGAACTACCTTCTCTTCAGCCACAAGCTGTAGACACTCCTGCTTCAGACAAGATACTTGCTGCAGAAATACCTTTGGTCAAGGAACATGCTGCAGACCTATCTGCTACAGAACTACCTCCTGTTCAGCCACAAGCTGCAGACAATCCTGCTTCAGACAATACACTTGCTGCTGAAATACCTAGTGGAGAGGCGCAAGCTGCAGACGTCTGTGCTACTGAAATACTTTTTGTTCTGGCACATGCTGCAGACACTCCTGCTGCAGAAATACCTAGTACCGAGGCACAAGCTGCAGACGTCTGTGCTGCTGAAATGCCTCCTATCAAGGCACATGCTGCAGATACTCCTGCTGCTGACAAGACTCCTGCTGCAGAGTTACAAAGTGCTGAGTCATCATGTCATGTAGGAGCAGGCAGGTCCACATCACACGAGGCTGACCTAGCGTTACCTAATCAGGCCCCTACAGCCGCTCCAGGGGCTGACCTAGCGTTGCTTAATCAGGCCCTTACAGCCGTCCCAGGGGCTGACCTAGCGTTGCCTAATCAGGCCCCTACAGTCGCCCCAGGGGCTGACCTAGCATTACCAAATCAGGCCCCTACAGCCGCCCCAGGGGCTGACCTAGCGTTGTCTAATCAGGCCCCTACAGTTGCCCCAGGGGCTGACGTAGCGTTGCCTACTAAGGCCCCTACAGCCGCCCCAGGGACTGACCTAGCGTTGTCTAATCAGGCCCCTACAGCCGCCCCAGGGGCTGACGTAGCGTTGCCTACTAAGGCCATTACAGCCGCCCCAGGGGCTGACCTAGCGTTGCCTACTAAGGCCCCAACAGCCGCCCCAGGGGCTGACCTAGCGTTGCCTAGCAAGGCTTCTACAGCCACCCCTGGGGCTGACCTAGCTTTGCTTAATCAGGCCCCTACAGCCGCCCCAGGGGCTGACCTAGCATTACATTGTAAGGCCCCTACTGCCGCCCCAGGGGCTGACCTAGCGTTGCCTAGTAAGGCTTCTACAGCCGCCCCAGGGGCTGACCTAGTGTTGCCTAATCAGACCCCTACAGCCGCCCCAGGGGCTGACCTAGCGTTGCCTAATAAGGCCCTTACAGCCAGGCTTGTTCTCCCCTTGCCAGCACCAGGGGGCTGGACAGCATGTGCCTCAACCTATGGCTTCAATGGAGCACAGATGTCTGGAGCGGAGAGTGCAAGATCATGTAGGATGAACATGGCGAGTCCAGCTGCTTGGGCTGGCAACATGTGCAGCCCAGCCCCATGGGAGGCAGACGTGTCGAGTCCAGCATCCTGTCGAGTGAGTGGGAGCAGCCCAGCACCAATCCACGAGGATGTGTCGAGGACAGCGTCATGCCATGCGGGAGCGGACAGTGCAGGAGCATGCAAGATGCACATGGAGAGTCCAGTCGCTTGGGTTGGCAACATGTGCAGCCCAGCCCCATGGGAGGCAGACGTGTCGAGTCCAGCATCCTGTCGAGTGAGTGGGAGCAGCCCAGCACCAATCCACGAGGATGTGTCGAGGACAGCGTCATGCCATGCGGGAGCGGACAGTGCAGGATCATGCAAGATGCACATGGAAAGTCCAGTCGCTTGGGTTGGCAACATGTGCAGCCCAGCCCCATGGGAGGCAGACGTGTCGAGTCCAGCATCCTGTCGAGAGAGTGGGAGCAGCCCAGTACCAATCCACGAGAATACGTCGAGGACAGCGTCATGCCATGCGGGAGTGGACAGTGCAGGATCATGCAAGATGCACTTGGAAAGTCCAGCCGCTTGGGTTGGCAACATAGGCAGCCCAGCCCGATGGGAGGAAGACAAGTCAAGTCCAGCAGCCTGTCAAGGGAGTACGAGCAGCCCAACATCTACTCAAAGGAGCGGTTCAAGGACAGCCTCGTGTAGGGTGAATATGTCAAGTCCAGCATCGTTTGAAGGGGATGCGAGCAGCCCAGCATCGTGTGAAGGGATTGCGAGCAGCCCAGCATCAATCCACGAGAATGCGTCAAGGACAGCTTCGTGGAGGGTGAATATGTCGAGTCCAGCATCCTGCCAGGAGAATACGAGCAGCCCAGCATCAATCCATGATAATACGTCAAGGATAGCCTCTTGGAAGGTAAATATGCCAAGCCCAGCATCCTGTAGAGGGAGTACAAGCAGCCCAGCATCTCCTCAAGGGAGCGCGTCAAGGACAGCCTCGGGTAGGGTGAATATGTCAAGCCCAGCATCGTTTGAAGGGAATGCGAGCAGCCCTGCATCAATCCAAGGGAGCGCGTCAAGGACAGCTTCGTGGTGGGTGAATATGTTGAGTCCAGCATCGTGTGAAGGGAGTGCGAGCAGTCCAGCAGCAATCCATGATATTGCGTCAAAGATAGCCCCGTGTAGGGTGAATATGTCGAGTCCAGCAGCCTGTCAGGGGGATGTGGGGAGTCCTGCATCCAGTCAAGGAAGAACAAACAGCCCAGCATCATTCCATGCGAATGCATCAAGGACAGCTTCGTGGAGGGTTAATATGTCGAGTCCAGCATCGTGTGAAGGGAGTGCGAGCAGCCCAGCATCATTCCATGCGAATGCATCAAGGTCAGACACATCGAGAGTGAATATGTCGAGTCCAGCATCCTGTCAGGGCGATGTGGGGACTCCAACATCCAGTCAAGGAAGTACAAACAGCCCAGCATCATTCCATGCGAATGCATCAAGGTCAGACACATCAAGAGTGAATATGTCGAGTCCAGCATCCTGTCAGGGTGATGTGGGGACTCCAACATCCAGTCAAGGAAGTACAAACAGCCCAGCATCATTCCATGCGAATGCATCAAGGTCAGACACATCGAGAGTAAATATGTCGAGTCCAGCATCCTGTCAGGGCGATGTGGGGACTCCAACATCCAGTCAAGGAAGTACAAACAGCCCAGCATCAATCCACGTGAAAGCATCAAGGACAGCCTCAAGGCGTGAGAATATATCAAGTCCAGCATCCTGCCAGGGCGATGTGGGGAGTCCTGCATCAAGGACAGCCTCAAGGCGTGAGAATATGTCAAGTCCAGCATCCTGCCAGGGCGATGTGGGGAGTCCTGCATCAAGGACAGCCTCAAGGCGTGAGAATATGTCAAGTCCAGCACCCTGCCAGGGCGATGTGGGGAGTCCTGCATCAAGGACAGCCTCAAGGCGTGAGAATATGTCAAGTCCAGCATCCTGCCAGGGCGATGTGGGGAGTCCTGCATCAAGGACAGCCTCAAGGCGTGAGAATATGTCAAGTCCAGCATCCTGCCAGGGCGATGTGGGGAGTCCTGCGTCAAGGACAGCCTCAAGGCGTGAGAAAATGTCAAGTCCAGCATCCTGCCAGGGCGATGTGGGGAGTCCTGCATCAAGTCAAGGAAGTACAAACGGCCAAGCATCAATCCACGAGAATGCATTAAGGACAGCTTCGTGGAGGGTGAATATGTCGAGTCCAGCAGTCTGTCAGGGCGATGTAGGGACTCCAACATCCAGTCAAGGAAATACACACAGCCCGGCACCAATTCATATGAATGCTGATCATGGGAGTGTGGGCAGTCCCGCTTCATGCTGTATGAACATGGGCAGCCCGGTGCCATCTGGTGATGAGGGAGTGCAGGTCACCTCAGTATCTGCGGTTGGTGAGGCATCTTCCGAGGAGAGGGGGATTCAGATCATCACCCAGCCACAAATATTTGAGGAGGGAGTGGCTGATGTTGGGGAGGAATCCTCCAAGGAGAGTGGAATGCAGATCATCTCCCAGCCATGCATGCCTATTGGTCATAACTGCTCTCAACCACGTACGAACCTCACCCACACCCATTCACAAATATCTGAGGAGGGAGTGGCTGATGTTGGGGAGGCATCCTGCAAGGAGAGGGGGATGCAAATCATCTCCCAACCATGCATGTTTGTTGATCAGGGCTGCTCTCAGCTGCACAACGATCTCACCCACTCCCAGCCACACACGTCTATTGCCCAGAACTGTTCTCAACCTAGCGACAACCTCAGCCAATCCCAGCCACAAATATTTGCTGTTCAGAGCTGCTCTCAACCAAGCACCAACCTCAGCCACTCCCAGCCACAAATATATGCTGGCCAGGGCTGCTATCAGCCGCACAACAACCTCAGCCACTCCCAGCCACACATGTCTATCGCTCAGAACTACTCTCCGCCACCCACCGACCTCAGCCACTCCCAGCCACAAATATATGCTGGTCAGGGCTGCTATCAGCAGCACAACAACCTCAGCCACTCCCAGCCACACATGTCTATCGCTCAGAACTACTCTCCGCCACCCACCGACCTCAGCCACTCCCAGCCACAAATATATTCTGGTCAGGGCTGCTCTCAGCCACCCACCAACCTCAGCCACTCCCAGCCACACATGCCTGTCGCTCAGAACTGCTCTCAGCCGCACACCACTCTCAGCCACTCTCAGCCACACATGTCTGTCGCTCAGAACTGCTCTCAGCCGCACACCACTCTCAGCCACTCTCAGCCACACATGTCTGTCGCTCAGAACTGCTCTCAGCCGCACACCACTCTCAGCCACTCTCAGCCACACATGTCTGTCGCTCAGAACTGCTCTCAGCCGCACACCAACCTCAGCCACTCCCAGCCACACATGTCTGTCGCTCAGAACTGCTCTCAGCCGCACACCAACCTCAGCCACTCCCAGCCACACATGTCTGTCGCTCAGAACTACTCTCCGCCACCCACCGACCTCAGCCACTCCCAGCCACAAATATATGCTGGTCAGGGTAGCTCTCAACCAAACACCAATCTCACCCACTCCCAGCCACACATGCATGTTGGTCAGGGCTGCTCTCAACCAAGCATCAACCTCAGCCACTCACAGACACACATGTCCCTCTCTCAGAACAGCTCTCAGCCGCACAACGTACTCACTCACTCCCAGCCAGCTATTTCTGTATCTCAGAATAGCTCTCAGCCACACACCAACCCGAACCACTCCCAACCAAACATGAGCAGCCGCGGAAGCCGCCAGCTCATGACGAGCCCAAGCCGCTTGTCGGTTTCACGCTCCTCGGTCCCAACCCATCCAGTCAGTAGTGCCACTTTGGCCTCAGCCACTCTGGCTCCAGCCGCTCAGTCAGGACCACCAAAGCACTCACTAACACACGAGGTTGGATCTGTTCCATTGCATGGCCAGTCAACTTCTACACTGCAACATGGCCTGGCATCAAACCCCTTGCCTACTACCGCACCCCAACACAGCCTAGCATCACACTGCCAGTCAACTACTACACCTCAACATGGCCTGGCATCACACCGCCAGTCAACTACCACACCGCGACAAGGCCAAGCATCACACCCCACGCCAAGTACAGCACAGCAACACATCTCTAGCAGACTCCCACCATGTGACCTGACATCCCACAGCCTGAGCTCCTCCTCCAGCGAAGGCCATGGCCAGGACAGCAGGGGTCATGACCAAGACAGCCGGGGCCATGACCAGGGTAACAGGTGTCATGATCAGGACCAGGGAAGCAAGGCCCAATACAGGAGCTGTGTGGGCCTCGATAAGACCTGTTTTGGCCTTGATACGGCCTATTCGGGCCAATTTAGGAGCTGTGTGGGCCTTGATACGACCTATTTGGGCCAAGATAGGAGCTGTGTGGGCCTTGACACGACCTGTTTGGGCCACGATAGGAGCTGTGCGGGCCTGGACGCGACCTGTTTGGGCCCAGATAGGACCTCTCTGGACCAGGATCAGGATTGCGTAATCCACGACCAGGCGCACACCAGGTTGAATTTTCCCAGGCTAACACAAGCGGTTGACAAGATCCACATCTCGTCCAGCCCTAGCTGCCCACAGCTCCCTGTAGCTTCCGTGGCAGTTTCGGGTGCAGGTCCAGTTTCGGGTGCAATAGGTGATGCTGGCGCATTTACCCCGGCCATTATGGACTCACCTGCAGGTACAGGTGCAAGTTTAGGTGCAGGTACAGTCACATGTGCAATGGATGATGCTGGCGCATTTACCCCGGCCATTATGGACTCACCCGAAGGTACAGGTGCAGGGACAGGTCCAGGTGCTGCTACCCTGAGTCCTCCAATCACAGATCCACCTCCTCCTCAGCATCCCAACCAGGGTAGAGTGCCACTGGTTGCTCATGCCCTTCGCTGCTCTACTCTGCCAGGCTGGCTCACAGATAGAGACGCTGAAGACCTGAATTCTTCTATCACTGATTCACCTCCTCAGCATCCAACCCAGAGTAGAGTGCCACTGGCCGCTCATGCCCTTCCTTGCTCTACTCTGCCAGGCTGGCTCACAGAAAGAGACGCTGAAGACCTGAATCCTTCTATCACAGATTCACCTCCTCCTCAGCATCCCACCCAGGGTAGAGTGCCACTAGCTGCTCATGCCCTTCGTTGCTCCACTCTGCCAGGCTGGCTCACAAATAGTGTGGAGAGCGAGGGAGGACTCATTGAGCACGTGGGTGTTCTAATTAAGAGTCTTCCAATCTCAGAGTCACCTCCTCCTCAGCATCCAACCCAGGGTAGAGTGCCACTGGTCGCTCATGCCCTTCGCTGCTCTACTCTGCCAGGCTGGCTCACAGATAGAGACGCTGATGACCTGAGTCCTCCAATCTCTGAGTCACCTCCTCCTCAGCATCCCACCCAGGGTAGATTGCCACTGGCCGCTCATGCCCTTCGTTGCTCTACTCTGCCAGGCTGGCTCACAGATAGTACGGAGAGCGAGGGTGGGCTGGCTGACCCCGTGGGTGTTCTGATTAAGAACGCGGGTGAACTGAGTGACCATATGGGTGGAGCGGTTGACCATGTGGGTGTTCTGATTAAGAACGCTGGTGAAGCGAGTGACCATGTGGGTGGAGCGGTTGACCATGTGGGTGTTCTGATTAAGAACGCTGGTGAAGCGAGTGACCATGTGGGTGGAGCGGTTGACCATGTGGGTGTTCTGATTAAGAACGCGGATGAACCGAGTGACCATGTGGGTGGAGCGGTTGACCATGTGAGTAGAATGACTGTTGTCCGATCTGAGCTTGCCAGATCTGAGCCCGAGCATGTCCGATTGGAGCTTGCCAGATCTGAGCCCGAGCTTGTCCGATCTGAGCTTGTTCGATCTGAGCCCGAGCTTGTCAGATCTGAGCTTGTCCGATATGAGCCCAAGCTTGTCCGAAATGAGCTTGCCAGATCTGAGCCCGAGCTTGTCAGATCTGAGCCCGAGCTTGTCCGATCTGAGCCCGAGCTTGCCAGATCTGAGCCCGAGCTTCCCAGATCTGAGCCAGAGCTTCTCAGATATGAGCTTGCCAGGTCTGAGCCCGAGCTTGTCAGATCTGAGCTTGTCCTATCTGAGCTTGCCAGGTCTGAGCCTGACCTTGTCCTATCTGAGCTTGCCAAGTCTGAGCCCGAGCTTGTCCGATCTGAGCTTGTCCGATCTGAGCCCGAGCGTGCTAGGGTTAGGTGTTCAGGGGACTTGACCAGTTCCTCCTTTTCTGCTGCTGAAGGTGGTCAGGTCTCTCGCTTGGCTGCAAGCTTGCTCCCGTCAAGCAGTTCTGATGTGCTTGCTCTTTTCCAGGGTGTCTCACGCGTGGCTGCAAGCTTGCCCCAGTCAAGCAATTCTGGTGCACTTGGTCTTTGCGACGGTATCTCGCAACTGGCTGCAAGTGTGCCCACACCAACCAATACCAGAGCACCTGATGGCTATGGTCGTGCATTACCAGTAGCTGAAAGCGCACCTGAGTCAACATTCACCAGTGCGCCTGTTACCAACGGTGCGCTGCCTGAATGTAACGGCACACACTCTACCTGTGAGGGTGTCGATCAGCTGGCTGCAAGTGTGCCCACACCAAGCGATACCAGAGCACCTGATGGCTATGGTCGTGCGTCACCAGTAGCTGGGTCCACATTCACCAGTGCGCTTGTTAGCAACGGTCTGCTGCCTGAATGTAGCAGCTCACACTCTGGCTGCGAGGGTGTCAATCAGATGGCTGCAAGCAACCCTGCTGCCTATACCAGTACTCCTCCTGCCCATGATGAGCTGCTCAACAGTACCAGCATGTTTGCTGGCAATGATGACTTACTGACACATGCCGCCACCCCTCTTGCTAGTAGTGAGTTGCTAGAAGGTACCAGCACCCCTTCAGCCAAAAATGCCCAGATGACAAGTGCCTGTCTGCCCGCTTCTGACGATGCGCTTCCTGCGGGTACCAGCACACCTGCTGCCAATGATGAGCTGCCCACAGGAAGCAGCACACCAGCTAGCACCAACAACCTACCTGCAAGACGGGTAAAGCATTTATGGGGGGCCTCTGAGTCAGTCTCAAGGCGACTCAGCATACCCTGGTCCGAGTCCCCCAGGATGGGCGGCAGCATAGCTAGCACAGCATGCTACAACGACTCTGGTGGAGAGAGGCAGGGGAAGAACAAGCAGGACAACGTGCTGCAACGCCCCCTGTCTCATGATGATGATGATGATGATGATGATGATGATTGCATTTTTCCTGGTGCCTTACTGGACTCCCAATGTGGTGAGAGGCAGGGGAAGCATAATCAGCACAGCGTGTTGCAACGCCCCCTGTCTCATGATGATGATGATGGTGATGATTGCAGTGTTCCTGGTGGAGAGAGGCAGGGGAAGTATAAGCAGCACAACGTGCTACACCGCCCCCTTTCTGATGATGATGATGAAGATTGCATTTTTCCTGGTGCCCTACTGGACTCCAAGTGTGCCCGCGGCTTGACGGAGTCAAGCGAGATTTCTGTGGTAGTCATGCCTGACTTCGACCACCTTCACGTTGGTAGCAGTGCTAGCTGGCTCACGGCAAGTGTGCAGTCATCCACGGAGCAGTCAGACTCAGCTCACCCCCACGGCAAAGAAGCAAAGAGAGAAGGGAGCACTTCAGCACCGAATATTGCTGCCGGCAGCAAGACTGGGGCATCTGCGGCAGCCAGAAACAGACCAGCAGCTGTTTTTTCTTCTCCTGCTGCAGTTGCCAAAAGCAAGGCTACAGCCTGTGTTTCTGCATCGACCAGACCAGCAGCTGTTTCTTCTTCTTCTGCTGATGTAGGTAGCAAGCATGGGGCATC
This sequence comes from Chlamydomonas sp. ICE-L, assembly GCA_013435795.1. Taxonomy (NCBI): domain Eukaryota; kingdom Viridiplantae; phylum Chlorophyta; class Chlorophyceae; order Chlamydomonadales; family Chlamydomonadaceae; genus Chlamydomonas; species Chlamydomonas sp. ICE-L. The sequence continues at coordinate 10,564,618 of JACBWV010000223.1, forward strand.
TGTTCCTGCACCAACCAGACCAGCAGCTGTTTCTTCTTCTCCTGCTGTTGCAGAAACTAAACACGGATCCTGTGTTTCTGCATCGACCAGACCAGCAGCTGTTTCTTCTTCTGCTGATGTAGGTAGCAAGCATGGGGCATCTGTTCCTGCACCGACCAGACCAGCAGCTGTTTCTTCTTCTCCTGCTGTAGCAGAAACTAAACACGGATCCTGTGTTTCTGAAGCAAGCAGACCAGCTGCTGTTTCTTGTTCTCCTGCTGCGGTTGCAGAAAGCAAGGGTGGGGCGTCTGTTTCTACACCGGCCAGACCAGCAGCTTCTGCTGCTGATTTAGGTAGCAAGCATGGCGCACCTGGTGCTGCCAGAACCAGACCAGCAGCAGTTTCTTCTTCTCCTGCTGTGATTGCCAAAAGCAAGGCTGAAGCCTGTGTTCCTGCACTGACCAGACCAGCATCTGTTTCTTCTTCTCCTGCTGCGGTTGCAGAAAGCAAGACTGAAGCCTGTGTTCCTGCATCGACCAGACCAGCAGCTTCTTCTTCTTCTCCTGCTGCGATTGCCCAAAGCAAGGCTGAAGCCTGTGTTCCTGCACCGACCAGACCAGCATCTGTTTCTTCTTCTCCTGCTGTGGTTGCTGAAAGCAAGGCTGAAGCCTGTGTTCCTGCATCGACCAGACCAGCATCTATTTCTTCCTCTCCTGCTGCGGTTGCAGAAAGCAAGGCTGAAGCCTGTGTTCCTGCATCGACCAGACCAGCATCTTCTTCTTCTTCTCCTGCTGCGGTTGCAGAAAGCAAGGCTGAAGCCTGTGTTCCTGCACCGACCAGACCAGCATCTGTTTCTTCTTCTCCTGCTGTGGTTGCTGAAAGCAAGGCTGAAGCCTGTGTTCCTGCATCGACCAGACCAGCATCTTCTTCTTCTTCTCCTGCTGCGGTTGCAGAAAGCAAGGCTGAAGCCTGTGTTCCTGCATCGACCAGACCAGCAGCTTCTTCTTCTTCTGCTGCTGCGGTTGCAGTTAGCAAAGCTGAAGCCTTTGTTACTAAACTGACCAGACCAGCAGCTTCTTCTTCTTCTACTGATGTAGGTAGCAAGGGTGGGGCGTCTGTCTCTGCACTGACCAGACCAGCAGCTATTTCTTCTTCTGTTCATGCAGAAGGCAAGGGTGAAGCCTCTGTTGCTGCAACAACCAGACCAGCAGCTGCTTCTTCTTCTGCGGCTTATACCGGCAGCAAGATTGGGGCGTCTGTAGCTGCAACAACCAGACCAGCAGCAGTTTCTTCTTCTGCTGCTGTTGCAGAAACTAGACACGGATCCTGTGTTTCTGCAGCAAGCAGACCAGCTGCTGTTTCTTGTTCTCCTGCTGCGGTTGCAGAAAGCAAGGGTGAAGCCGGTGTTTCTGCCCTCACCAGACTAGGAGGCCTCTCATGCGCTGCTGGCACGGGAGGCATGTTTGGGGCGTCTGTTGCTGCACCAACCAGACCAGCAGCTGCTGCTGATGCAGAAACTAAACACGGAGCATGTGTTTCTGCACCGACCAGACCAGCAGCTGCTTCTTGTGCTGCTTATGCCGAAAGCAAGGGTGAATCTTGTCTTTCTGCACCAACCAGACAAGCAGCTGTTTCTTCTGCTGCTTATGCCGAAAGCAAGGGTGAAGCCTGTGTATCGGCTCTCACCAGATTAGGAGCTCTCTCCGCTGGGGCAGAAGGCAAGCGCACTATGCTAGCAGCTAGGGCCAACAGGAAGGATGTGAAACGTCCACCTATGCTCAGATGTGTGCTTGGGGGAAGCAACCACCCAGGAGCCTTCTTGCCTCAACTGGAGCTGTGTGCGTCCCCAGCAATTGGGAGCTTAGCTCAACTGGAGCTGTGTCCAATTGGAAGCATACCTCGTTCAGGAGCGGCAGCCGAGGTGTGTGGTTGTGGGTTGTGGTGTGTATGTGTGTGTGGTGGTGGGGTGTGGTGATGGGTGGGGGGGCATGCTACGGAAGACTTAGTTGGGGTGGGTTATGGTGGTGGTGGACTGGGGCTGTGTGTGTCGCCAGCGATTGGAAGCATACCTCAACTGGAGCTGTGTCCAATTGGAAGCATGCCTTGTTCAGGACCGGCAGCCGAGGTGGGTGTTGGGGTGGGTGGTAGTGGGGTGGGTGGGGTAGGTAGGGTGGGTGGGTGGGGTGGGTAGGGTGAGATTAGTGGTGGTGGTGGTGGCCGGGGGGTGGGGTTGGGGGAGGGGGGGGGGGGGGGGGGGGCTTGTGAAGGTGAAAGTGAAGGCAGTGGGGGTTGAGGTGGGTGGTGGGGGTTGTAAGTGGTGTGTGCTTGATGCAAGTTACCACCCAAGGAGGCAAGCTAACTCAATAAGAGCTGTGTGCGTCCCCGGCCGTGGCAAGCATACCCTGTTAAGGAGCCCCAGCCGAGGTGGGTGGTGGTGGAGGGGAGGTGGAGGCAGTGGGGGAGCCAGGTGGTGGTGGTGGTGGTGGGTGAGGTGAAGGCAGTGGAGGAGCCAGGTAGTGGTGGTGGTGGTGGTGGGTGAGGTGAAGGCAGTGGGGGAGCCAGGTGGGTGGTGGTGGTGGTGGGTAGGGTGAAGGCAGTGGGGGAGCCAGGTGGTGGTGGTGGTGGTGGGTGAGGTGAAGGCTGTGGGGGAGCCAGGTGGTGGTGGTGGGTGAGGGTGATGGCAGTGGGGGAGCCAGGTGGTGGTGGTGGTGGTGGGTGAGGTGAAGGCAGTGGGGGAGCCAGGTGGTGGTGGTGGTGGTGGTGGGTGAGGTGAAGGCAGTGGGGGAGCCAGGTGGTGGTGGTGGTGGTGGGTGAGGTGAAGGTAGTGGGGGAGCCAGGTGGTGGTGGTGGGCGAGGTGAAGGCAGTGGGGGAGCCAGGTGGTGGTGGTGGTGGTGGTGGGGGAGGTGAAGGCAGTGGGGGAGCCAGGTGGTGGTGGTGGTGGTGGGTGAGGTGAAGGCAGTGGGGGAGCCAGGTGGTGGTGGTGGTGGTGGGTGAGGTGAAGGCAGTGGGGGAGCCAGGTGGTGGTGGTGGTGGTGGTGGTGGGTGAGGTGAAGGCAGTGGGGGAGCCAGGTGGTGGTGGTGGGTGAGGTGAAGGCAGTGGGGGGGCCAGGTGGTGGTGGTGGTGGGTGAGGTGAAGGCAGTGGCGGAGCCAGGTGGTGGTGGTGGTTCTAGGTGGTGGGTGCTTGGTGCAAGCAACCTCCAAGGGCACACACACAAACACACAAACACACACACAAACACACACACAAACACACACACAAACACACAAACACACAAACACACAAACACACACACCAACACACACACACAAAAACACACACACAAACACACACACACATGCACACACAAGCACACATACACAAATACACACAAACAAACACACAAAAACACACACACAAACACACACACACATACACACACAAGCACACATACACAAACACACACGCGCACAAAACAAAACAAAAATATTCAGTTTAGGGTTTACACTTCATTCTCTTTTCTCTTTGTGACAAGTTGGTGCCATCTATCAAGCCAAGCCACCTGCTGCATATACATGCTCCCCCTTCTCTTTTCTCTTTGTGATAGGTTGGTACCCGGGACCCTCCTGCTGCTCAAGCGTCCCCTCCATGGAAGCATGCACCCATCTATCAAGCCAAGCCACCTGCAGACGCTGCATGCCTCACCCAAGCTATCAGCTCTGGCCCTCAGGTTCCCCATCCAGGGAAGCATGTCCCCATCTATCAAGCCAAGCCACCTGCAGATGCTGCATCCCTCTCCCAAGCTAGCAGCTCTGGTCCGCAGGTGCCCCCTCCAGGGAAGCATGTCCCCATCTATCAAGCCAAGCCACCTGCAGACGCTGCATGCCTCTCCCAAGCTAGCAGCTCTGATGCTTCTTCTGTGGCTCAACATAAGGGAGCTACAGCTGGCTTGCGGCACAGCACTGATGATATGGACCGGATAATTGGTGAAGTTACAAGTGCGTGTTTTTGTTTGAAGTCAAAAGTGTGTGTTAGTTTGCTTTAGTTACTTTTTTATTACCTTCACTTTACTCTTGATTTTACCTTTTTATTACCCCTACTTTACTCTGGACTTACCCTTTCATTACCTTTACTTTACTGTACTTTTAGCTTTATCTTTTCATTACCTCTACTTTATATTTTACACATTTTCTACTCTTTACCTTTCCTTTTATGTTCATATAGCTATTTGATACATCAGCTAGCCTCATTTCCTAGTCTAAATGTTTACTTCCTTTTGTTGTGGATCCCCCCTTCTCGGGGGCGGGACAGTGATTTTTTTTTTCAAATCTGAAAGTGGGTTTCTTCTAGCTTTACGGATTTAGGCCTCCTCTAGGGACAGTGTTTTAATGCTTTCTGTAGCTTTTTGTAGCTTTTTAGGGCCATTGAGGGCACAAAAAAAAACTTTTTTTTTACTTTTTTATAGCGATAATTTCGCTAAAACGGGGTCGAAACTACCGATCGCTATATATAGCGGAAATAAAACCCCCTGGGGCGGGAGCCTCCAGAGTCACCGTGTTGTCCGTCTGTCATGTTGTCCTCTCGTAACCATGGCCCTAACTGCACCCTAGCCCTGTTGTAAACCCTGGCTTTGTTTCGCTGCACTCAATTCCGAAGCCACCTGTCGCTCTAATAGCCAACACTCTCCGCCGATTTCTGCGCCGCTTGAGAAGACGTGAGGACTTGTACCTCTGGTACTGCAAGGACTTGTACCCCTGGTACCGCGAGGACTTGTACCTCTGGTACCACAAGGACTTGTACCTTTGGTACTACGAGGACTTGTACCTCCGGTACCGCGAGGACTTGTACTTCTGTTTTTAAAGTCAGTTATCAGTTCGTTTATTATCAGTCGCAGCTGTCTTACCAGGTGGCTTAGTCAGAGTACTGCCTAATACCGCCTTAGTTCTCGTTTCTTGTTGTACCGCCTTAGATCGCGTTTCTCGTTGTACCGCCTTAGTTCCCGTTTCTAGTTCTTTTGTCTTGGTTCCCGTTTCTTGTTGTACCGCCTTAGTTCCCGTTTCTTCTAGTACCGCCTTAGTTCCCGTTTCTCGTTCTTCTGTCTTGGTTCCCTTTTCTTGTTGTACCCCCTTAGATCGCGTTTCTCGTTGTACCGTCTTAGTCCCCGTTTTTTGTCTTACCGTCTTAGTCCCCGTTTCTCTTTTTACCGCCTTAGTTCCCGATTCTTGTTGTAATGAGACTTCTTGTACAAGTGTGTGTTTCAAGCCTCAAATATTTCCGCAGTGTTTACACTACTTGAACACTACACCCACACCTAAACTTGCCCCCCATCCCCCACCCCCCCACCCCTACACATGACTCAGCACATTTTGATTTAATAAGTCCAGTAGGGTACCAGGATAGAATATCCATCCCCATCCTCCTCCTCCTCATCCTCGCCCCCATCCTCCTCACCCTCATCCTCCTTCTCCTCGTCCTCCTCCTTCACACCCTTCTCATCCTTATCCTCATTATAATCCTCATCCTTCGTCTCGTCCTCATCCTCCTACTTCTAATCCTCACCCTCATCCTCATTCTCATCCTCCTGCTTCTTATCCTCATCTTCATCCTCATTCTCATCCTCCTCCTCATCCCCACCCGCATCCTCTTCCTCATCCTCATTCTTATCACCATTCTCCTCCTTATCCTCATTCATGCATTGTTTAAACTCCGCAGACGGCCTCAAGAGTCGACTGATGGATCCCCAAGATGTCCAGCTTTGTAGAGGGCTATGAGGCGGTCGCATTATCATCCTCATTCTCACCCTCATCCCCGTTCATGCATTACTTGAACTCTGCAGGCAGCATCAAGGTCAACTGATGGACCCAGAAAAAAGGGACAGGCGGTCCTTCTCATCCTCACCCTCTCCCTCATTCTCCTCATCCTTCTCATCCTCCCTGTTCATGCATTGTTTAAACTCCGCAGGCGGCCTCAAGGGTCAACTGATGGATCCCCAAGATGTCCAGCTTTGTAAAGGGCCAGGAGGCGGTCGCGTTGTCCTGGCAGAGACTGTGTTTGGTGAGTTGTGTGAGTCCCTCGTACATTGGTACTATACATCAGGGTACTTCAACTGACCCAATTGGCCAGTGCTTTAGCGCACTTGAAAACAAAAAACTGCGCTTTGTAGAGCAAAAAGTGCAAAAATTGCTTGCTGCGCCCACAGGGGGGTGCAAAAATCTGCGCGAAACACGCAGTGGGGCTCAAAAAGGCAGCCCGCCAGCACGCAAAAGCGCGGGGGTTAGTTACCATCCTCAGAATCCTGATCAAAACGCTTCCCATTGTGAACCACCTGTATGCGAGTGTGTGGGTAAAGAAGTATTAGTCATTGGCCACTTGACATTCGGGTGTGATCGCCCTCCTCAGAGTCCTGATCGAGACGCTTCCCAAAAGCGCGCGCTTGGAAGTACCCTGTTACACATCCCTGCTTTGACAAATAGCGCAATGGCAGAGCTCCTCGAACAAAGAAGGTGCCGGGTTCGAATCTCTACGGGTGCGCTTAAGTGTCTGCGGTCGCTGTCAACCGCCATGGTAGATTTTTCCAGGTAAAGTAGCAGCCTGATATCTACCGCCGAAAGACAGGCTCACTTAATACCACGCCCCACCAGGCATTATCATATCATGTATCATGTATGTATGTCTCACCTATCATGGATTTGGACTTTGTTTCATAGCTCTATCCTGGACAGCTGCTCGCCCTCTTCGGCAGTAAGATTAACATTTACAATTTTGTTCCCATAATGTATCTGGTCCAATCTGATCCCCAAAAGGTCCTGGGCCAAAGCAGGAGAAAACCTATATCTGCATTAATTTGTAAACATTTAAAACTGTGTTTTCATTTTTGTTTACTTTCCTGAAACTTTCTGGATCTGTCTGTGTATCAAGGGTGGGAGTTTTTGTAGGTGTGTATCGGGGTGAGGGGGTGGGTATGGGTGGGGTGGGGGTCAATATTAAAACTTGGTTTTCAAAATGTATCTGATCCACTCTTCCGCAAGTAGTGTATGCCAGGCTGTTATGAATCCACCCTAGACCCTACCCCACTCCACTCCACCCTACGCTCCATCCTACACCCCACCCTGCCACCCCCACCCTCAACCCAACCCCCAAATCCTTTCTGCAGCTACTGTATGCCAGGCTGTTGTGAATGGAGTGGATGATGTAGCTGTTTTGTTTCCAAAGGTGCGATCCAACAAGTTTTGTGTGGTGTCAATTTTCCCCCTTCTTTTTCTGGTGTGGTGCTGGCCTGGCGTTTTTTTGTTGGCGTTTTTTGTGTGGTTTTTTGTGTGGTGTAGAATTTGGGAGTGGTGTTTTTGATGTGGTGTTTTGTTGTGGCGGGGTGTTCTATAGCCACAGTATGCCAGGCTGTTGTGAATGGAGTGGATAACGTTGCTGTTTTGTTTCCAAAGGTGCGATCCAACGAGTTTTGTGAGGTGTCAATTTTTCCCCTTATTTTTCTGGTGTGGTGCTGCCATGGCGTTTTTGTTGGTGTTTTTGGTGTGGTGTGGTTTTCTTTGTGTGTGGTGTGGTGTGGTATATTTTGGTGTGGTGTAGAATTTGGGAGTGGTGTTTTTAGTGTGATGTTTTGGTGCGGTGTGGTGTTCTGCGGCTCCATAGCCACAGTATGCCAGGGTGTTGTGAATGGAGTGGATAACGTTGCTGTTTTGTTTCCAAAGGTGCGATCCAACGAGTTTTCTGTGGTATTGGTGTGTGGTGTTTTGTGTTGGTGGTGTGTGTTTTGGTGGGTTGGGGGGTGGTATTGGGGGGGGTGGGGGGTGTGTTGTGGGTGTGTTTTCGGGGTTTGTGTGGTATTAGGGGGTTGGAAGGGGTGGGGGGGGTGTTTGTTGGTGTGGTGTTTAGGTGGTGTGGTTTGTGGTGTGGTGAATTGGGTGGGTGTGGTGGGTTTGGTGGTGTGGTGTGGTGTTTTTTCGTGTGGTGTGGTATTTAGGGGTGGTGGAATGTTGGGTGGGGTGTGGTGTTTTGTGTGGTGTTGGTGTGGTGTTTTTGCATCGTTGTGTGGGTTTTTTTTTTTTTTTTAAAAAATTTTTAAGGGGTGGTGGAATGTTGGGTGGGGTGGGGTGTTTTGTGTGGTGTTGGTGTGGTGTTTTTTCATGTGGTGTGGTATTTAGGGGTGGTGGAATGTTTGGTGTGGTGTGGTGTTTTTCGTTTGGTGTGGTATTTAGGGGTGGTGGAATGTTGGGTGGGGTGTGGTGTTTTGTGTGGTGTTGGTGAAGTGTTTTTTCGTGTGGTGTTTTGGGTTTTTAGGGGTGGTGGAATGTTTGGTGTGGTGTGGTGTTTTGGTGTGTTTTTTTTTTTTTTTTAATGTGGCATTGGTGTTTTGGTGTGGTGTTGGTGTTTTTGGTGTGGTGTGGTGTTTGGGTCTGGTGTGGTGGTGTGTAATGGTGTAGTGGGGTGTTTTTGGTGGAGTGGGTTCTTGGTGTGGTGTTGTGTGGAGTTTTGGTGGGGTGTGGTGTTTTGGTGGGGTGGGAGTTTTGTGTGATGTTTTGGTGCGGTGTGGTGTTCTGCGGTATGCCAGGGTGTTGTCAATGGAGTGGATACTTTGCTGTTTTGTGCCCTAAGGTGCGATTCAATGAGTTTTGTGTGGTGTTGGTGTGGTGTTTAGGTGTGGTGTGGTGTTTAAGTGTGGTGTGGTGTTTTTGCTATGGTGTGGTGTTTAGGTGTGGTGGGGTGTTCAAGTGTGGTGTGGTGTTTTGTGTGGTGTTGGTGTGGTGTTTTTGCTATGGTGTGGTGTTTAGGTGTGGTGGGGTGTTTAAGTGTGGTGTGGTGTGGTGTTTAAGTGTGGTGTGGTGTTTTTGCTATGGTGTGGTGTTTAGGTGTGGTGGGGTGTTTAAGTGTGGTGTGGTGTTGGTGTGGTGTTTTTGCTATGGTGTGGTGTTTAGGTGTGGTGTTTTGGTGTGGTGTGGTGTTTTGGTGTGGTGGGGTGTTTTGGTGTGGTGTGGTGGGGTGTTTGGTGTGGTGTTTTGGTGTGGTGGGGTGTTTTTGGTGGGGTGGGGTGCTAGTGTGATGTTTTGGTGTGGTGTGGTGTTCTGCAGGCACAGTATGCCAGGCTGTTGTGAATGAAGTGGATGAGGTCGCCACACCCAACACAACCCTACACCCAACAGAACAGAACCCTACACCCAACACAATCCAACAAACAACCTTACAAACAACACAAACCTACAAACAACACAACCCTACACCCAACACAACCCCTACACCCAACACAAGACAACACGCAACCCTACACCCAACACGAGACAACACACAACCCAAGACAACACACAACCCAAGACAACACACAACCCTACGCCCAGCACAACACTACCACCACCAACACAAGAACAACCACACCTACAAAAAAAAAAAAGAAAAAAAAACAAAGGGGGATAGAAAACAAACAAAAGAAAAAAAAAAAAAGACAGAAAAAAAAAAAAAGAAAAATAAAAAGAATAAAAAAAAAACCGAAAAAAAACAAAAAAAAGACACAAAAAAAAACGAAAAAAAAAAAAAGAAAAAAAAAACAAGAAAAAAAAAAAAACGAAAAAAAAACAAGAAAAAAAAAAAAATACAGAAAAACACAAAAAAAAAAAGACAACATAAAAAGAAAAAAAAAAAAAAAAAAAAAAAAAAAACGAAAAAAAAACAAAAGAAAAAACAAAAACAGAAAAAAAAAAAAAGAAAAAACACAAAACAAAACACAAAAAAACAATAAAAAAAAAAAGAAAAAAAAAAAAAATAGAAACCCAAAAAAGAAAACAAAAAACCATATACCAAAAAAAAGAAACAACACAAAAAACACAAACCCAACACAAGACAAACACAAAAAAAATACACCACAACAAACCCTAAAACAAAAACACAAGACAACCATCCACAACCCTACACCCCAACACCCAACCCCTACACCCAACACAAGACAACACACAACCCTACACCCAACCACAACCCTACACCCAACACAAGACAACACACAACCCTACACCCAACACAAGACAACACACAACCCTACACCCAACACAACCCTACACCCAACACAAGACAACACACAACCCTACACCCAACACAAGACAACACACAACCCTACACACAACACACAACACAACCTAAACCTCAACCTACACCTCTACCCACTTTACACCTCACTGCACACTCCACACAAAGCCCACCCCCAACCTACACCCAACCCGACTACGTGACCTTACATCCCAAGAGATACTTCTTCGCTTCCTCCACAAGGTGTCAACACTCTCCAAGCTTATGCACAGCTACATGTGACGCAAACCACCCCAACCTACACCTTCACCCACTGTACACCCCAATCCACACTCCACACAACCCCACACCACACCCAACGCAACCAAACCCACACCCAACCCAAGCCCCAACCCAACCCAAGTGCAGGACCCAACATCCCAAGAGACAATTCTCCGCTTCCTCAACAAGGTGTCAACACTATCCAAGCTACAGCACAGCAAGGCACAACGCAATCCCCCCCAACCTACACCTTGACTATCCCACCCCACTCCACTCTGCACCCCACTCCACACAACACCCACGCCCAACCCACACCCAACTACAGGACCCAACATCCCAAGAGACACTTCTTCGCTTCCTCAACAAGGTATCAACACTTTCCAAGCTTCGTCACAGGAACATATTGCAGCTCTATGGTGCTTGCCTGGCAGCAGGCCCTCAGATGTGTATGGTGACAGAGCTGATGAAAGGAGGCGACTTATACCACGCCATGCGCAGTGATAAGGCTAGCATCAGGTGCGTGGTTGCAGTGGTGAAGGCAGGGGGGGGGGGGCTGCTTGTGTAGTGGCTGGGCCTCAGATGTTTATGGTGGCTGAGATGATATAAGGAGGTGACTTGTACCATGCCATACGCAGTATTGCAGCCTGCATCAAGTGGGTGGGTGGGCTGGTGAAAGTAGGGGGGGGGGGGAGGGGGGGGGGGGGGGGGGGGGGGGGGGGGGGGGGGGGGGGCTGGTGACAACACACACACAGTAACAGCCAATATCAGTAACAACAACAATAATAACAATAACAACAACAACAACGACAACAACAACAACAACGACAACAACAACAACAACAACAACAACAGCAACATCTAACCACAACAGCAACCACAAGGACGGGAGTGTGGAGTGTTAGGGGCTTGCAGGTCTATCAAACCGATGCACACATGTATGTATGTTTGTTACAGTCCAGAGTTACAACAACAGCAACATCTAACCGCAACGGCAACAGCAACCACAAGGAAGGGAGTGTGGAATATTATGGGCTTGCAGGTCTATCAAACCGGTACACACCTGTATGTATGTTACAGTCCAGGCAAGCCCCTTTCAGTGATATACAATGGTCTAGTGGTAGACCAGATCGCTTGAGGATGAAGAGTCGGGGGGTCGACTCCCCCTCCGGTCGCTCTTGGCGTTGCAGGTCGTTGTCAACCGCGATGGTAGCTTGTCCAGTTGAGGTAGGAGACCGCTCCCCACCCTCGTATGACGGGCTCCCTTAACACCACGCCCCACCAGGCGTTATCATTACATTACAGTCCAGACGTAGTCCAAATAGGCTAAAGGGACTTGCCCACATCTAAGTATCAACTGGGTAAAAAGGTGGTCTTAACCCCCCCACCCCACCCCACCCCACCCCCAAACCTCCCCTTCCCCCCCTCTCCCCTAAACCCACCTTACTCTCTGAATCCTAAACCTGCTCCAACACATGTGGAATGGTATCAAAAGGTGGGTCTTAAACCCAACACCCCCACGCACACACACCACACACACACACACACACACACACACACACACACACAAAAAAACATGTTCAAACTCTTGTTCCTAAACCCTGAACTTAGCCTAAGCTTCCCTCTGAATCCTAAACCTGATCCAACTTAGGTGGAATGGTATGGGTCAGAAGGTGGCGCTGGACATGGCCCTAAACCCCATGTCTAAAAGCTTATCCCTTAACCATAAACATGACCATAGCCAAAGCTTCCTTCTGAATCCTAAACCTGCTCCTACTCAGGTGGAATGGTATGGGTCAAAAGGTGGCGCTGGACATAGCCCTGGGGCTCAACTACATGCACACACGCCAACCACACCGCCTGGTGCACCTTGGCCTCTCCTCCTCAAACGTCCTTCTCTCTGACGAGGGTGCGGCCAAGATTACAGGCATGAGTCATGCCGTGAATGAGGGTGATGGGGTTGAGGCGTTGCAGTCCATCCTGTCCCCACTGTGGGCTGCACCCGAGGTAAGGTTGACGAGGGGGTGGCTAGGTTGCCAGGTGGCTAGGTTGCCAGGTGGCTAGGTTGCCAGGTGGCTAGGTTGCCAGGTGGCTAGGTTGCCAGGTGGCTAGGTTGCCAGGTGGCTAGGTTGCCAGGTGGCTAGGTTGCCAGGTGGCTAGGTCGCCAGGTGGCTAGGTCACCAGGTGAGGTAGTTATGTTGGGTAGTTGGGCAGTTTGGTAGCAAACGTTGCGACATAAGCCTGATTTCATTGTCAATATCCTTACGCTCTGATTTTGCCACCCACCCTGAGTGGCTAAGTGTATGTGGCTAAGTGTCTGTGGTCAATTGTCTGTGGCTAGGTACGACGCAAGACTGATGTCATTGTCAACAGCCCTATGCTTTGATGTTGCCACCCACCCTGCTTCATCCAAGCGTCTGTGGCTAAGTGTCTGTGTCCAATTGTATGTGGCTAAGTACGATGCAAAACTGATTCCATTGCCAATAGCCCTACGCTTTGATTTCGCCACCCACCCTGCTTCAGCCAAGCTGTCAAGTGTCTGTGGCTAAGTACGACACAAGCCTGATTTCATTGCCAAAAGCCCTAAGCTTTGATTTTGCCACCCACCCTACTTCATTCAAGCGTATGTGGCCAAGTGTGTGTGGTACAATGTCTGCGGCTAAGTACAACGCAAGCCTGTTTTCATTGTCAATAACCCCACGCTTTGATTTTGCCACCCACCCTGCTTCATCCAAACATCTGTGGCTAAGTGTCTGTGGCCAAGTGTCTGTGGCTAAGTACGACGCATGCCTGATTACATTGTCAATACGCTACTTATTATGGTATAGTAAAATGTGCAATGCAAGCCTGATTTCATTGTCAATAGCCCTAAGCAGGTTTTCAGGATGTTCAGCACCTACGTGTTTAACCAATGATGTGCTGTATTGATGATGTCGATTACATTTTTTCCTGGTGCCCTTTTGGACTCCAAATCCCCCCCCCCCCCCATCCACACACACACACCCCACAGACACAACCACCCCCCCCACACACCCATACCCCCCCCCCCCCCCCCCCCCCGCCCTCCAGCAGCTTGACGGAGGGCTTACAGACAGCATGCAAAGAAAGAGGCTATATTGCAATGGCATTTCAGAATATAGCCTCATTTCAGAATCTTTAATTTGCTATAATGGCGTAATCATGCTCAACAATCGACGATCTGTCTAATACAATCGAACAAGCACACCTAGGCTATTTCAGTCATACCTGCATTTAAAGCTGGTCGTCTACATGCCTATACTATCTGCAGTGCCGTGTGACTACCATATTAATGCTTTACTCATACTGTAATCGCTGTGACACTAGTGCAATTGCACAATAATTCCAGGCCATTTCAGGCTATTTCAGGCTATTTACATGCCTGTCCCTACTGTGTGATGCACCTACTGTGTGATGGGGTGCATGCCTGTCCCTACTGTGTGATGGGGTACATGCCTGTCCCTACTGTGTGATGGGGTGCATGCCTGTTCCTACTGTGTGATGGGGTGCATGCTGTCCCTACGTGTGAGGGGGTGGGGGTACATGCCTGTCCCTACTGTGTTGATGGGGTGCATGCATTTGTCCTACTGTGTGATGGGGTGAATGGCCTGTCCCTACTGTGGTGATGGTGTGCATGCCTGTCCCTACTGTGTGATGGGGTGCATGCCTGTCCCTACTGTGTGATGGGGTGCATGCCTGTCCCTACTGTGTGATGGGGTACATGCCTGTCCCTACTGTGTGATGGGGTACATGCCTGTCCCTACTGGTGATGAGGGACAGCCTGTCCTACTGTGTGATGAGGGTACATGCCGTCCTACTGTGTGATGGGGACATGCCTGTCCCTACTGTTGTGATGGGGTTAATGCCTGTCCCTACTGTGCTGATGGCGGTGGTACATTACCTGTCCCTGACTGTGTGATGGGAGGGTACAATGCCTTGTCATTACTGGTTGATGGGTGGTGAATGCCTCTGTTCCATGATGTGTGATGTGGGACATGCATTTGTCCCTTATGTGTGATGGGGTGCATGCCTGTCCATTACAGTTGTGAGGAGTGCATGCCTGTCCCTACTGTGTGATGGGGTACATGCATGTGTCCTCTGTGGATGGGGTGCATGCCTGTCCATACTGTGTGATGGGGGTGAATGCCGGTTCCCTACTGTGTTGTGATGGGGGCATGCCGGAGTCCCTACTGTGTGATGGGGTGCATGCCTGTCCCTACTGTGTGATGGGGTGCATGCCTGTCCCTACTGTGTGATGGGGTGCATGCCTGTCCCTACTGTGTGATGGGGTGCATGCCTGTCCCTACTGTGTGATGGGGTGCATGCCTGTCCCTACTGTGTGATGGGGTACATGCCTGTCCCTACTGTGTGATCGGGTGCATGCATTGGCCATACTGTGTGATGGGGTTGTGCCTGACCTGTCCCTACTGTGTGATGGGGTGCAGCCTGTCCCTACTGTGTGGAGGGGGTGAATGCCTTGTCCCTGCTTGTGTGATGGGGTCCATGCCTTTGTCCTACGTGTGATGGGGTGCATGCTGTCCCTACTGTGTGATTGGGGTTGCAGGCCTGCCCAGGTCACTACGTGTGATGGGTGAAGGCCTGTCCCCCTACTGTGGTGATGGGGTGCATGACTGTCCCTACTGTGTGATGGGGTCATGCCTGTCCATTACTGTGTGAGGGGTGAATGCCTGTCCCTACTTGTCGTGATGGGGGCATGCAATTGTCCCTACGGTGTGAGGGGCGGGCCTGTCCCTACTGTGTGAATGGGGTAAATGCCGTGTCCCTACTGTGTGATGGGGGTTCATGCCTTGTCCCTCCTGTGTGATGGGGGTACATGACTTTCCTACTGTGTGAGGGGTGGATAACATGCCTTGTCCTATGGTGTGATGGGGGTACATGCCTGGCCTACTGTGTGATGGGGTTAAATGCCCTTGTCCCTCTGTGTGAATGGGGGTAAATACCTGTCCATACTGTGTGATGGGGTGAAGCCTGGTCCCTACTGTGTGATGGGGGAATGCCTGTCACTGCTGTGTGATGGGGTATGACCTTTTGTCCCTACTGTGGTGGATGGGTGCATTGCCTTTTGTCCCGACTGTGTGATGGGGTACATGACTTGTCCCTACGGTGTGATGGGGGTACATGCCTGTCCCTACGCTGTTGATGGGGGTACATGCTTTGTCCATACTGTGTGATGGTGTCATGACTGTCCTACTGTGTGATTGGGGTGATTGAATGCCTGTCCCTACTGTGTGATGGGGTGATGCAGTTCCTACTGTGGATGGAGGTGGTACATGAATGTCCCTACGTGTGTGGGGGCATGCCTGTCCCTACGTGTGATGGGGGTACATGCCTGGCCCCTACTGTTGATGGGGACAGGCCGTCCCTAATGGTTGTGAGATGGGGTACAGCCCTTTTTGTCCCTGCTGTGTGATGGGGCGGTACATGCCTGTCCCACTGTGGATGGGGGTGCATTCATGTCCCCTTCTGGTGGGGGTACATGCTGTCCCTACTGTGTGATGGGGTACATGCCTGTCCCCATTACTGTGTGATGGGGGTGGTACATGCTGTCCCTACTGTGTGAGGGGATACATGCCTGTCCCGACTGTGTGTGGAGGTACATGCCTGTCCCTACTGTGTGATGGGGGTACATTTGCCTGTCCCTCTGTGATGGGGTGCCTGCCGGTCCCTACTGTGTGATGGAGTGCATTCTTGTCCCTACTGTGTGATGTGGGTACATGCTGTCCCTACTGTTGTGATGGGATGGGGTACATGCCGGTCCCTATGTGTGATGGGGGTACATGCCGTCCATACTGTGTGATGGGGTACATGCATGTCACTACTGTGTGATGGGGTGCATGCCTTGTCCCTACTGTGTGATGGGGTGCATACCGTCCATACTGTGTGATGGGGTTACATGCCTGTACCCTATGTTGATGGGGTGGCATGCCTGTCCCAACGATGTGATGGGGGGACAGAGCTGCCCCTACGTGTGATGGGTGTGCATGCCTTGTCCCTACTGTGTGATGGGGTTGCACGCCTTGTCCCTACAGTGTGAAATGGAGGGGACATGCCTGTTCCTACTGTGTGATGGGGTGGTGATGCCTGTCCCTACGTGTGATGGGGTGCCATGGCCTGTCCATACTGCTGTGATGGGGTGCATGCCTGTCCCTACTGTGTGATGGGGTGCATGCCTGTCCCTACTGTGTGATGGGGTACATGCCTGCCCCTACTGTGTGATGGGGTGCATGCCTGTCCCTACTGTGTGATGGGGTGCATGCCTGTCCCTACTGTGTGATGGGGTGCATGCCTGTCCCTACTGTGTGATGGGGTGCATGCCTGTCCCTACTGTGTGATGGGGTACATGCCTGTCCCTACTGTGTGATGGGGTGCATGCCTGTCCCTACTGTGTGATGGGGTGCATGCCTGTCCCTACTGTGTGATGGGGTACATGCCTGTCCCTACTGTGTGATGGCGTCAATGCCTGTCCCGACTGTGTGATGGGTAATGCCTGTTGTCCCTACTGTGCGAGGGGGGTACATGCCTGTCCCTTACTGGGGATGGGGTACATGCTGTCCCTAATGTGTGATGGGCGGTACATGCCTGGTCCCTACTGTGTGATGGGAGTGCAGCATGTCCCTACTGTGTGTTTGTGATGGGGTGCAGGACCTGTCCATACTGTGTGATGGGGTACATGCTGGCCACTACTGTGTGTGATGGGTGCATGCCTGTCCCTACTGTGTGATGGGGTGCACGCCTGTCCCTACTGTGTGATAAGGTACATGCCTGTCCCTACTGTGTGATGGGGTGCATGCCTGTCCCTACTGTGTGATGGGGTGCATGCCTGTCCCTACTGTGTGATGGGGTGGTAAATGCCTGTCCTAGGTGTGAGGGGGTGCATGCCTTGTCCCTACTGATGTGGAGGCGGGTACATGCCTGTCCCTATGTGTGATGGGGGCATGCCTTGTTCCCCTACGTGTGAGGGGGCATGCCTTGTCTACTGTGTGATGGGGTGAATGCCTGTCCCTACTGTGTGATGGGGTGCATGCCTCCCTACGTGGTGATGGGGTGCAAGCCGTCCCGGTCCCTACTGTGTGATGGGGGGGTACAGCTGTCCTTACTGTTGATGGGGTGCATGCCTTTCCCTACTGTGTGAGGTGTGCATGCCTTGTCCCACGTGTGATGGGGGGTACATGCCTGTCCCTACTGTGGAATGGGCGGGTTACATGCCTGTCCCTACTGTGTGATGGGGTACATGCCTGCCCTACTGTGTGATGGGGTACATGCCTGTCCCTACTGTGTGATGGGGTGCATGCCTGTCCCTACTGTGTGATGGGGTGAATGCCTGTCCCTACTGTGTGATGGGGTACATGCCTGTCCCTACTGTGTGATGGGGTACATGCCTGTCCCTACTGTGTGAATGGGGTGCCATGCCTGTCCCTATGTGGAGGGGTACATGCTGGCCCGACTGTTGCTGGGGTGGCATGCCTGTCCCTACTGTTTTGTGATGGGGGTACATTGCCTGCCCCTACTGTGGATGGGGTGCAGCCTTGTCCATACTGTGTGATGGGGTGCATGCCTGTCCACTACTGGTGATGGGGTAATGCCTGATCCCTAAGGTGTGATGGGGTTGCATGCCCTGTCCCTCGTGTGATGGGGGGTGCAATGCCTGTCCCTACTGTGTGATGGTGTGCATGCCTGTCCCTACTGTGTGATGGGGGAATGCCGTCCATGACTGTGGATGGGGTACATGCCTTGTCCCTATGTGTGATGGGGTGCATGCCGTTTTGTACATAATGAGTGATGGAGTGCATGCCTGTCCCTACTGTGTGATGGGGTACATGCCTGTCCCTACTGTGTGATGGGGTACATGCCTGTCCCTACTGTGTGATGGGGTACATGCCTGTCCCTACTGTGTGATGGGGTACATGCCTGTCCCTACTGTGTGATGGGGTGCATGCCTGTCCCTACTGTGTGATGGGGTACATGCCTGTCCCTACTGTGTGATGGGTGAATGCCCTGTCGCCTACTGTGTGATGGGGGGTAAATTCCTGTCCCTAAATGTGTGAGGGGTGCCAGCCGTCCCTACTGTGTGATGGGGGTGATGCCTGTCCCTACTGTTGTGATGGGCGTGTGCATGCGTCCCTACTGTGTGATTTTGGGGTACATGCTTGTCCCTACGGTGTGATGGGGTGCATTGCCGTGTCCCTACTGGTGATGGTGTGGTGTGCATGCCGTGTTTTTTGTCCCTACTGGTGATGGTGTGCATGCCGTCCCTATTGTGATGGTGTGCATGCCTGTCCCTACTGTGTGATGGGGTGCATGCCTGTCCCTACTGTGTGATGGGGTGCATGCCTGTCCCTACTGTGTGATGGGGTGCATGCCTGTCCCTACTGTGTGATGGGGTACATGCCTGTCCCCAGGCAAGTAAATAGCGGCGCTCTACAGACGGTGCTACCGCACCGTCCCAGGATGAGCCTGTGGTCTCCACTTGTGGCTTCCAAATTGGCCTGCAATTTCTTGGGGAAAAAAACAGGCATACCTGCAATCTGTATGAGACTTGAACTTGGTTACATCGCTTCAGCCAGCAATTTGGCTGCTCGCCGTCTTCGGCAGTAAAACCGATGTTACAACTGATTACAAGGAAAATGTTAACGCGAACACTGTCGAACAAATCATTTTTTTATTTTCGTTTTTCTTCCTTTTCTTCTGGACGATTAAAGCAGTATCTGTATAATATAATTGAACAAGCACAATTGTGGGGCCCCCGACGGTAGAACGATTGTTTGGGGTTAGCTTCGTCAATGCTTTTTAATTTTAGCCGTTCTTTCCAGCAGCTTCAAGGCGTTTCAGCACTGTGTGTGTGTGCATGTGTGTGTATGTAAATGTACAACTTTTTGTTTGCCCTAAAATGCTATAAACAGCTATTCAAAGCTGTACAAGCTGTCATGGGAGGAGGCCTGTAACCATAAAGCTTGATGAAAAAACCACTTTCAGATTTGAAAAAAGGCCCTGGTATGCATGTGTGTGTATGTAAAGGTATACGGAGCCAAGGAGGGATGGTGAACATCAGGCTCCAAAATATGTGGGTGTGCGCGTGCATGTGTGTGTGTTAATGTCAAGGTATACAGACCTGTCACAGCAGGAGTTCCAGCACCGTATGTGTGCTTGTGTGTCTGTGTATGTAATTGTATAAGAAGCCAGGGAGAGTTTATGGACATCATGCATTCATGCTCAGTAAAAGAAAAAGAAAATGCAATTTAGGGGGTTTATTGGTAGAGGTTTTATAGAGACAGCGCCGGGGGTAAGATTGAAAAGGGCGTGGCTAGGATGCTAGGCATGAGATATGTTGTGCATGAGGGTGATGGGATAGATGCCTTGCAGCTTATCCTCTTGTTTTAGTGCAATTTACTCACCCTGCGTGTGTGCACAGGTATTTGACGAACAGCCCAGGGCTGGTACTGCTTCTGACGTCTGGTCTTTTGGTGTACTGCTTTGGGAGATAGTGACAGGTAAGAAAATGGAGAGCTAACCTTTTTGCACCACTACAGCACCCTTATACATCCACAATACGCTCTTTTACACCCCAAAACAAATGCAGTGGGACACAGGCTCACACACACATATATACACCCAAAACACACATTCACACACGACACCACTACGGCACCCTTACACACCCAGAATACACTCTTTTAAGGCCAATGAAGGTGCGCCGAAGACCTCCCAAATTTGCGGTGGGGCACGCCCTCACGCTCACGTACACATGCATACACACACCACACACACCACACATTCACACACAACACTTGGTGTGCTGCTTGGGGAGACAGTAACAGGCAAAGAACTGGAGAGATAACCTTTTCACACAGAATACACATTCATACACACACATACACTCACAACACACATATACTCACAACACACATTCACACACAACACTTGGTGTGCTGCTTGGGGAGATAGTAACAGGCAAAGAACTGGAGATCTAATCTTTTTGCACCCCTGCAGCACCCTTATACATACAGAATACACATTCATACACACACATACACACACAACACAAATTCACACACGACACCCCTGCAGCACCCTTATACACACAGAATACTACGCCCTTTTCAGCCCAATCAAAGCCCCCCACCCACCACACCACCCACCACTCCCCACCAAAACAAAATGCAGTGGAACGCACGCTCACATACACATTCATACACACACATACACACACAACACACATTCACACACGACACCACTACAGCACCCTTATACACCCAGAATACTACGCCCTTTTCAGCCCAATTAAAGGGCGCCGACCCCCCCACCCACCCACCCACCCACCCCACTCCCACACACGAACCCCACCCCAAAACAAATGCAGTGGGACACACGCTCACATACACATTCACACACACATTCACACACACATACACACACAACACACATTCACACACGACACCACTACAGCACCCTATACACCCAGAATACTACGCCC
The DNA here is from genome assembly GCA_013435795.1 of Chlamydomonas sp. ICE-L. Lineage (NCBI taxonomy): Eukaryota > Viridiplantae > Chlorophyta > Chlorophyceae > Chlamydomonadales > Chlamydomonadaceae > Chlamydomonas > Chlamydomonas sp. ICE-L. The sequence continues at coordinate 10,585,370 of JACBWV010000223.1, forward strand.
TTTTCAGCCCAATTAAAGGGCGCCGACCCCCCCACCCACCCACCCACCCACCCCACTCCCACACACAAACCCCACCCCAAAACAAATGCAGTGGGACACACGCTCACATACACATGCATACACACACAACACACATTCACACACAACACACATGCACGCACAACACACATGCACACACAGCACACATGCACACATAACACACATGATTAGTAGCAATGGTTGTGCTTAGTCATTGTTAAGCACTAGTGGTTCTTAGTGATTCGTAGCATACTATCAGCAGATAAGCATATCCTCATGCTTTGCTGTATTTCATCAGGAAACACACATTCACACACAACACGCATGATAGGCAGCACTGGTTGTGCTGAGTGATTGTAAAGCACTAGTGGTGCTTAGTGATCGGTAGCATATCATAGCATATCCACATACTTCTCTGCCTTGCATCAGGGATCGGCATAGCACATTCACACACATCTATTAGCACAATTATAGCATATCCTCATGCTTCGCTGTCTTGCATCAGGGATCGGCATAGCACATTCACACACATCTATTAGCACTATCATAGCATATCCTCATGCTTCGCTGTCTAGCATCAGGGAACGACATCAATCAGTCCACACACATATATTAGCACCATCATAGCATATCCTCATGCTTTGCACAAACATATATTAGCACTAGCAAATACATCCTCATGCTTTGCTGTCTTGCATCAGGAAACGGCATCAATCAGTTCACAAACATATATAATATTATGTATTCACTAATATTATATATCATATCTGACCCCTCGGCCGACCCCTACATATAATAGCACTATCATAGCATATCCTCATACCTTGCACCAGGGAACGGCATAGCACATTCACATACATATATTAGCACTATCATAGCATATCCTCATACTTCGCTGTCTTGCGTCAGGGAACGACATCACTCTGTTCCAGCCGCTCAGCTTGAGCCGGAGGGAGGGACTGACAGGGCCCAGGACATTGACGATGCCGTCCACAGCCCCACAACTAGCCGTGGACCTGTTTGGGGCATGTACTCAGCTACGCCCTGCGTTGAGGCCCACCGCAACCGTTCTGGTCAAGTTACTGAAAGAAGGCCTTGCACATTGACATGGTTAGGTTGTTATGTGCCGTACTCAGTTACGCCCTGCGTTGAGGCCCACGACACTCATTATGGTCAAAAGGAACTCAAGGGAGGCCTTGCACACTGACAGTTTGACATGGTTAAGTTGCCATGAACCGTACTCTTCTGTGCCATGCTGTGAGGCCCACGGCACCTGTTCTGGTCAAAGGGAATCAAGGAGGGCCTTGCACATTGGCAATTTGACATGGTTAGGTTATAATATACGGTACCCATGTGCGCCATGCTGTGAGGCCCAAGGCACCTGTTCTGGTAAAGCAAGTTACTGAATGAATGCCTTGCACATGGACATGCTGAGGTTACCATATACGGCACCCATGTGCACCATGCTGTGAGTCCCACGGCACCTGTTCTGGTCAAAGGTAACCAAGGAGGGCCTGGCACATTGGCAATATGACATGGTTAGGTTGTCATGTACCCTACTCATCTGCGCTCTGCTGTGAGGCTCACAGCTAGGCTGTTCTGGTCAAGTTTCTGAAGGAAGGCCTTGCACATTGACATGATTAGGTTATCATGTGCCATACCCATATGCGCCATGCATTGAGGCCCTCGGCTAGGCTGTTCTGGTCAGGTTAATCAAGAAAGGCCTTGCACATGGACATGGTTCGGTTGTCATGTGCCATATCCAACTACACCATGCTGTGAGGCCTACAGCACCTGTTCTGGTTAAGTTACTCAAGGAGGGCCTTGCACATTGGCTATTTGACATGGTTAGGTTTTCATGTGCCGTACCCATCTGTGCCATGCTGTGAGGCCCTCGGCAACTGGTATGGTCAAGTTACTCAAGTATAATCAGGGCCGGCATATCATATGATGCTGACCAAAGGCGAGTATGATATCATACAATTTGCATCATATGATATGTACACCGATATAAATGGAAACTTTAGCCTAGTCAGACTGCCGGTATCATATGATGACATGATATCATATCGCCGTCCCCTAAGTATAATCTGCTGTGTATGCTCCTTGGTTTCCGTGGGTATGGCACTGGGGGGGGGGGGGGGGGATATGCGCGCCCTGGGGGACTTGGAACTGGAAGACGGTGAGCAGCTCAGAGTTGGCTCAACCATCACGCGACAGTCTAATCCTAGCTCGAGCTCTGGGCTGTATGGTATAGTATTACCCAGCCGACACTTATATGGATCTGAGGTTTGAGCCCTGGCTAGGTTCACAAAATCTCAGATTTGCCGCCTTGGAAGAGGTAGAGAACTTCCATCCGTGCTGTCGCGCATTAGTCCAAGCTCTGGCGCAGAGGGCCTGCAAACCAAATAGACCCAACATGGTAGCCATTCCCCAGTATGTACACATTCATGCAAACGGGAGGGTTCACTCATTCTCACGCTTGTGGCATGACGTACTAATTTTCATTTTGCCTAGCGGCACAAGGAGGTCCTTGGACGTTTTTGTTTCTTTTTCTGTTACAAGAAGGATTTTCGCCGTTGATGTTGACTATGATTTATAATACGCTTGAAGTCGCCTCTAAGTTATAATAAGCTTGACGTTGACTCCAATTTATAATAAGCTTGACGTTGACTCCAATTTATAATAACCTTGACGTTGACTCCAACTAATAACCTTGACGTTAACTATAGCTTAAATGAACTTGACGTTGGGCTGCGTTGGGTTGTAATATACTGTATATACTTTGGCTTCATTTCCTCTGTCGCCTTCTCGCTCATGTCTGGGTGGGTTAGCCCCTCCTAAAAATCTGTAGTGTATCTCGATTGTTTGAGGTTGGGCAAGTCCTTTTAGACAAATGGCTACCCGTGGACTGTAAAATACATACACACATAGAGTACTTTATATAGCCCCTCCTAGTAGTCTAGAGTTATCTTGATTACTTGAGCTTTGGGCTAGTGCCTTTGAACTTGAACTTGAACTTGGTTACATAGCTTCAGCCAGCAATTTGGCTGCTCGCCGTCTTTGGCAGTAAAAAAAAGATTACCAGAAAAGCTAGTCCCTCTAGTCTAATTGGGCTTGTCCCTTTAGTCTAATTGGGCTAGTCCCTTTAGTCTAATTGAGCTAGTCCCTTTAGTCTAATTGGGCTAGTCCCTTTAGTCTTCTTGGGCTAGTCTAATTGGCTACCCCCCTAACTGTAAAAATCATGCATTGACATTCTGCCTACGCCATGTACCAGTACCTAGTTACCTCTGGACTGTAACATAGATAAATACATCTTGTGAGAGAATTGCTTCCCGTGCTTGGATTGGATTCGGTTTTACGTGGTATTTTATGCTACTTGCCCCCTTTAGTCTCTTTACTCGTTACATAGCTTCAGCCATACATTTGGCTGCTCGCCACCAGGGTTCTTCAATAGCCAAATTGGCCAGCGCTTTAGCGCACTTGAAAACATAAAAACTGCGCTTTGTAGTGCAAACAACGCAAAAATTGCTTGCAGCGTCCACAGGGGGTTGCAAAAAACTGTGCTCAAAGCGCTGAGGGGGTCAAAAATTCAGCGCTCAAAAGCGCAAAAGCGCGCGCTTTGAATTACCCTGTAGCTTCAGCCATAAATTTGGCTGCTCGCCACCTTCGACAGTAAAAACAATTATTACCAGGAAAATGTAGACACGAACAAATCATTATTTCTTCATTTTTTCAAAAAATGTATCTCCTCTTCTTCTGAACGATGAAAACAGAACTAATCAAATCACTTGTCAAATCATACCTATAAAACAAAGCTTGATCCAAGCTCTTAATATATTCATAGATGAACAGGGGAAGCTTCGCTCGAATACTTGCTAGAACAGCCACCTTTAGGGGGCCCACTCCAAGTACCGGCCCCTGTATCTGGGCGGTACTAGCAAGCCAACTTCTGGATTGCAGTCAGTGCATACGGTATCCGGGAATGAAGAAAATCGTTTTACTCTCAGATTGGTAAATCAGGTTCTGATACTTTCTACTCGAATTCAGTAAGGCTTCGTCAGTACTGTACATTCAAAGAGCACGTGGTGTTCATCTTAAGCTGTACCAGAATTACGAAGGTGGCACACTCGATCCTTCCAAGGAACAATTGGGCGTTTCCTTCTATCAGTTTCTGTCTTTAGGTATAGTGCGAGGAAGTTCTAAATATAGACATATTACGTACCACCTTGTGAGGTAGGTCTCGGATGAGACAATTGGGCATCTCAGGTTCCCCACTCTCATCCCATGAGGACTCGCTATCCGTATCTGCACCAGACCAATTCAGCAGCAGCAGCAGCAGCTCCAAGGCAGCAGAATTCAGGAGATAAGGGAGCAGGGAAGTGGGGCGGGTGGGTATAAAGGCCTCTCAATGGAAAATGCTTTAGCTTTCCGGAGTGTTATAACTGAAACGACACAGGGAATGGACTGAAGGAATGTAATGCTTACAGAGGCGAGATAACTAACAGACAGGAGAGCCTGGTATAAGAGGAAGATGGCGACAGTACATCAGGGCAATGACGCCGCTGGGTGCAGGCCCTATCGGGCAGAGGCACTACAGCGGACGCCACCAGGTGGGAAGCCTGGCGCTCTAGGACACTCTAGCAGGACCGGGAGAACCGGTCTATAATATCCCCCCCCAATTCCTGGTATTCTTCATTCTGGAGAATTCTGGGAATTAGAAAGTATAAGGTAAGGGGATGTTATAGACCGGTTCTCCCGGTCCTGCTAGAGTGTCCTAGTGCGCCAGGCTTCCCGCCTGGCAGCTCCCGCTGTAGTGCCTCTACCCTATAGGGCCGGCACCCAGCGGCATCAGTACCCTAAGGTTCTGCCGCCTTTCCCTTCTTATACCTGCCCTGTCGCCTGACATGGCATCTCTCATATGTAAGCATACATTGCCCACAGTCCATTCCCTGTGTCGTTTCAGTTGTAACACTCCGGAAAGCTATAGTGGAAGCTATAGTGAAAAATAGAGTGAAAATAGAGTGAAAAACATAAGAACTATGAAAAATAGAGTGAAATAGAGTGAAAAATATAAGAACTATGTCACTATGTGATCAAAGGGAAGCATTGGGTAAACTTGCAGAGGTTTTCACAGGAAGGAGAACTCGGATGTACATGTGAAGGTACAGTGTGAGGTGGGAATTCTGTTCTGGGATAAAGGGGAGCTTTAGGCAAGATAAATGGAACATGGACTGGATTCCAGCTGATAGCTGCCAGGAAAGAAGGTCTGGTCGTGCAAAGACTAAAAGCTAGAAAGAGAAGCTCAAGTCACTAAATCAAGTGCCAATGTAATGACTCCCCCTGATGTGGGATTACATTACATTACAAGTTAAAGTGGATGTGAAATTCCAGATCAAAGGTGGTTGATTTAGAGCTTGGAGGTTTTTCCAATGCAGCCAATCTTTTCTCTGAAGTCACAGAATTTGGCCCTGGGAAGGGCCTTGGTGAGCATGTCAGACATGTTGGCAGCAGTGGGGATCCAGTTAAGCTTGATGCCTTCTTTCTTGGACTGTTCCTTGAGGAAGTAGAACCTGGTCTCCATGTGCTTCAGTCTGGAGGACAGCTTCTCTTGGTTCCAGGCACTGAGGGCAGCTTGGTTGTCACCATTAATGGTGAGGGCAGGGGGGACAGTTCCTGTGGCAGAGTGTTGTAGTTTTCTCAACCACATTCCCTCTCGGGATGCAGAGGTGACTGCCATGAACTCAGCTTCTGTGGTGGACAGGGCTGTTGCAGATGCCTGGATCTTGGATGCCCATGAGATTGCTCCCCTCTGGTTGAGGAAGACAAACCCTGTGGTGGATTTCCAACCCTGTTGTGGATTTCCTTGTGATGGGGCAGGAAGCATGGTCAGAATCACAGTAGCCAATGAGGGGCTTGTTGGAGTAAGTGTAGGTGATGCCATGGTCTGGGGTGTTAGACAAGTATTTGAGGATACCAGTGGCAGCTTCCATGTGTTCATGCAGTGGGTGTGAACTGTGCCTGGCCAGCCTGTTGACAGCTTGAGCAATGTCAGGCCTTGTGTTGACTGCAAAGTAGTTGAGGGAACCTACAATCTGGGCAAGGGGAAGGCCAGTGGCTGGAGTTTCCTTGTCAGCATAGGGCAAGTGTGCATCGGGCTGGAGGGGCACAGGGAACCTGGTGCTGTTATGCTCAGGGAGCATGTTGTTGGCTCGGAGGAGATCCTGGATACATCTGGACTGGCAGATGTGTAGTGTTCCAGTTGAGGCATTTATGGTGATTTCATAGCCAACAAACACAGAAGGTTCACCTAGATCCCTAGTTTTGTAGAGCTTCATGATGGTGTTCTTGTGCTGGTGGAGGATGTCTTTGTCAAATGAGAGCAGGAGGAAGTCATCCACCCAGAGGAGGACCCATATGAGGGGTCTGTGGGTGGGTCCAGGCAGTACAAACAGGCCTTGATCTACATCAACTTCTCTGAATCCAATAGCAGTCATGTCTTCCTTGACTTTGAGGTACCATTGGCGGGATGCTTGCTTGAGGCCATAGAGGCATTTCCACATGGGACACTCTGTGGTCCTTTTCAAAACCAGGTGGTTGGCTGCAGTACACTTCTTCTTCAACTATGCCATTGAGGAATGCAGCGGATACATCTAGTTGTGTTAAGTGTGCCTTGGGGTTTGCTGCCATGGAGAGAATGTAGCGGACTGTGGCATGCTTAGCAACTGGGGCAAACACTTCATCATAGTCCATGCCAGGGCGCTGGGCATATCCTTTGGCTACTAGCCTTGCCTTATACCTGACAATCTCACCATCAACAGATTGCTTGATGTCGAAGACCCACTTTGTTCCTATTGCTTTGGATCCGTGTGGGAGTTCTGAGAGGGACCAGGTGTTCATTTCTGCAATTGCTGCTGGTTCTTCTTGCATAGCAGCTTTCCATTCTTTTGCTTGTGGACCAGCCAGTGCTTCTCTTTCATTCTTAGGGATGATGATCTGGTATGCAGCTAAGTAAAAGAAGTTGGGGGCATTTATTTCTCTGCCAGTGCGTCTGGGTTCAACAAAAGAGGATTCTAGCTGGGGTGGTGGGGGAGTGTCAGGGACTTCAGTGGTGGCAGGGATGTCTGTGATGACTTTTTTTTTTGGTTCTGCAGTGGGGCAGGACTAGTTGGATCTACTGATGGTGGCTGTCGAGGGTTATGTTCGTCTCCTTGTTCGACAGTGTCATTGTGGGCTGGTGCATCAGGTTCTGGCACATGGCTAGGCTGATACACAGTGCTTGGGCTAAAAGAGAACTCACTTGGAGATCCCCTCTAGGGAGGGTTGGCCTGAAGTCTGACTGCTCTGTCATTCCAGAGATCCATTTCTTTGAGTTCAGATGGTGTGGTAACAGGGGCAGGAACCATGTCATCATCTAACTCAACAGGGATATCTTCTTCATAGTGTCTGGGCCTGGGAATCCTTTTTAATTTGTCCTGCTAAGTTTTCGAATTCATTGAAAGTGATGTCTCTGGCGTCAAAGATCTTGTGGGCAGAGTCTACAACTCTGTAGGCTTTTCTTTGTTCTGAGTATCCAATAAGTCTAGTGATTTTGGCTGAGGGTGAGAACTTGAATGATCTTGACATGGGTGGGACATGGACATGTGCAGTGCATCCAATGGTTCTGAGGTGGTCAATCTTAGGTTTAGTACCATGGAACATTTCATATGGATTCTTTGATGCTTCAGAGGTAGGGGAGAGGTTTCGTAGGATGCTGGCATTCTTTACCATTTCTGCCCAGTACCTATTGGGGAATTTAGATGAAAGGAGGAGGGCTGTTGATGATCTGTCATGCAAGGTTCTGTTGAGGCGTTCTGCTGCACCGTTGGTGGATGGATTACCTGGGACTGTGAAGTTAAGGGTGATTCCTTTCTTTTTGCAACAGCTTTTAAATCTTGTGCAGATGTATTCAGATCCATTGCTTTGTCACAGAAGATGATTCCTATTTTGTTCTGGGTGAGTACTTCATACCGTTCGAGCTCTGTGATGGTGTCCTTTGCTACTGTATCCTTGGTTTTGTGGAAGGTGACAATGGACTACTTGGAGTAGTCATCTAGGATGCCTTGAAAATATAGGCTGCCATTGAGGCTAGGGATTTTCATCTTGCCACTCATGTCAATATGAAGAATGGCCATGGGTCTGGTGGCTCTGGTATGGGAAGTAGGGTATGGGTTTTTGTCCATTTTAGAGAGGACACAGATTTCACAGGTTTGTTTTCTCATTTTGTTGAATGCAGCTGGGGTGATGTCGTTGCCAATGACCATGTCTTCTGAAGCCATCCTTGCTAAGGAACTGTAGGCTAGGTGCCCTAGTCTGATGTGTTGGAGCTCAGCTGTCATAGGGTTTTTTCTGGACTCGGCTGCTCAAGCTGTTTGAAAGTCAGAACCTCTGATCATAGTAGGATCAGCCTTGATAACTGGTACTAGGTAGAGACTTCTTTTCTTTGATTCTGAGATGAGAACTTTGTTATTGATGGAAATGGTGCATTCATGAGAATTGAATTGGATCTCCATGGTAGGATTGTTTTTGATAGCTGATGCCATGGAGAACAAGTTGGGTGTGGTGTGATCTGAATTGAGATGGACATTGAGAAGTTTGTGGATCTTCCCATTGTCTCCTTTGATGAGAGCCGTGCCAGACTTAGTGATGTAGGTGTGACCAGAAGCAGTAAGGACTTTGATGGGGTCTATGTTTCTGATGTCATGGAGGAGGCTGGGGTCGCCAGTCATGTGTGAGTTTGCTCTTGTGTCCATGATCCAATTTCTGTATATGCGGCACGTGTGTTTGGATGCATTGAGTGCAAAATGAGTATTATAAGGCTCGCTTTGTGGTTCGAGGATTTTTGCAGAGGCCTGGGCTTGACTTTCATGATGTCTATGCCCCGGCCTCTTCTAAAGCTGAGCTTAGGGTTCTCCTTGCTGCCATCACTCATAGGAAGATGTTTGTTCGGCAGCTATCAAGACTGCTTTTCTCAATGCTGTCTTGGAACCTGGTCTGGACTTGTACTGTCACCAGCCTGAGGGATTCAAAGTGCTTGGTCCTACTGGCCTCCCCCTTGTGTGCAAACTTATCAAGTCCCTTTATGGTCTGAAGTAGGCACCCAGGGCTTGGAGCATGGAGGTCAAGCAGGTTTTGATTGCTCATGGGTTTGTGATGAGCAAGGCAGAACCAGCTCTGTACTGTATACGGGATTCTATTGGTGGGTGGAGCTATGTTCTGACCTATGTTGATGATTTTATCTGTGCTTTTGATGATCTGGCTTTGTATGCTTTGCTGATCAAGGCTATGTAAGCTGCTGGCTAGGAGGTGAAGGAGTTGGGTGTGCCTGTCCAGTTTCTCTCACTGGACATGCATGTTACACTTGACTCTGATGGCAGGTGTGTTCAGATCAACCTCTCCCAGCACTCCTACATTGTTGATCTGGTGGAGCAGTTTGGTCTCACCTCTGCAGCCAAGCCCAAGTTCACTGCCCCCATGGCCAAGTGCACTGTCACTGATCCCCCTGGACAGCCCCTGCCCTCTAATAGCCAGTACCTCTCCCTTGTTGGTGCTTTGCTATACTTGGCTACTTGCACCAGGCCTGATATTTCTTTTGCTGTAAGCTATCTGTCCAGGTTTTCTGCTCACCCTACTGTCCCCCTCTGGGGGGCAGCCAAGCGCTTGCTCTTGTATTTGAGGTCTCATTCCCACCTGGGCCTCACTTACACCCACAGCCCTGATTTCTTTTTTACTGTCTTTAGTGACTCATCTTTTGCTGATGATGGTTCTGACAGGAGATCTCATACTGGCTATGCTGTGCTTGCTGCTGGATGCCTAGTGAACTGGATGAGCAAGCGGCAGCCTACTGTTGCTATTAGCTCTAGTGAGGCTGAGTATCAAGCCCTGGCTCAGACAGCCAGGGAGGTGCAGTGGTTGAAGAAGTTGAGGGCTGATCTAGGGTTACCGTGCACCACTGTCACCATTCAGGGTGACAACCTGGGGTCTCTGAGTTGGGCCAATGACTGGCAGCTGATTCCTCGCAGCAAGCACGTTGATTTGATTCATCACTATATCAAGGAGTTGGTTGAGGATGGTCGGCTGAAGGTTGTCTATGTTAACACTAAGGACAACTGTGCTGACCCCTTTACCAAACCCCCTGATCCTGCTGTGTTCTGGCGGTTTGTCCGCATGCACGGAATGACCGCTTCCCTTTGAGGTCATTTTTTTGTTACATCTGTCTCCTTTGTTATCAGTTTGGCATTAGGTTCCTATACCCAGATAGGGTTTCTATACCGTTGTTACCCATCTTTGATATTCGGATTGTCTTTTTCTGGCTTTGCAGTATTTTTCTGCTTTGTTTCCTTCCTTCCTCTGAAACCTTTTGTTTCCCTTTGGAGTTCTCCTGGATTTCGGAGTTCTTCGATTTTTTGTTTTTTACACATAGCTCTATGACACCTGTACCATAGGTGGACTAGTAGTCTTGTATGTCACCTGCGTCATAGGTGGAGTATCAGCATCACTTGCGGTTCACTCAATCGTTTTATGTCTTGGTGACTACTTCTGTACTTCCTTAGAACTATAGCTACAAACAGTAACTCCTTTTCTGTCTGTACTGTGTCAGCTTCCCGAAGACTGTGTCATCCTTCATGACACGGTGACAGCTTCCTGTAGGCTGCGTCCCCTGGTCCCCTGACACGCACTGTATAGCCTGTACCCTGATTAGGTTCCCGGCTTCCGCCCCTTCCACCGCTGGTGTCCTTTGTGGTTCCCCTGACGCTGTAAATCATTCTCATCTTCGTGTATAGATTGGCGCGTTTGACCGCTGCGAGTATCTCTCCACTCTTGAAGTGTATAAGCTGATACCTTCGACTGCCAGTTCCCCAAACATCTGCTGATTTGCTATGATTTTGTGTTTACTGTAGCATGAAATGATGTCCACTTCTCAGTTTCTCGCCCCAAGGAGTTTTTATTTTTATGTCACATTGCAAAAAACAGAGACCCGAGGGATCTAGAAGTCTCGAATGAAGTACGTGGTCAATCTTACTAGTATTTGTATGTATTTTTACAGGTCAGGGCGGGGTAGTCAACTAGGCTAAAGGGACTTGCCCATCCCAACCTTCAACACGGGAAAGGCAGTTTAAAAAACAAGCATCTGCAAACCGAATCCCAATCGTACTAGAAACGTATAAATTGTAAAGTAGGTCAGTAATACGCTTTACACAAGCCCCTCCTGCCCTGGTAGTCCCTGGTAGTTATAGTGGTACCTCGCGGTTCACTTCGTTTTGAGAGGTAAACATCAATATGTGATCCAATATTACAGGGACAGCCAGGTAATAACATTACAGTGTTTTAGGCAGGCCTGTGTTGGACCGACACACCGCACAATCCGGGGGGGGGGGGGGGGGGCTTCCAACTATTATATCATATCAGCATGATAATAAAAAAATCCACACAGTTGTGGGGCGACTCCTGGAATTACCACACCCAGGTTATTTTGCGCAATGGGTATGGGTGTCTCAATCATCGCCCGATCAACACGATTTGTTCAAAAACAGTAAAAGCTGTGGAGAAAAAATTGTCATGAGATGCACAGATTCATCGGTGACCCCGAGAAGTGCAGATATCTGTACTGTGTAACCGCTCCATATGACCATATAGCACATGATACACCGGCTGGAATTCATCTTCAATATGTGTGAGGATGATTATGAATCCCGAATCCTTTGAAGAATGGAAATGTGTTTTAAAGCTTGTTTCAAAGTGTGATGGGAATCACAAAATAAATGTTCCATAGCACGGACTCAGAGCCCTCGCCGGTCTTCACTTCACCACAGCCTTTTCTGATTAGCCCCTCATGATATCGTCGTTGGGCAAGTCCAAGTAGTTTAGCCTATTTGGTCTACCCGTGGACTAACAACTAACATACGCAAACAAATACACATATTGTGCTCTAGTAGCATCAACGCCGAAATGGCTAAGGCCTTTCGCCCTCCTTTCCTAATCAACACCATGTCACCATACTATAATCATCACGACCCTCATCCTCATCACTGCCCATTTTCTCGTAACCTTTATTTACTGCTCCTAGTCTCCCACCCGCATCATTGGTAGAGGTTTTAAGTTACTTTTAAATCCTCTCCTTGTGTTGCACACACTGTCTTGTAGTGCGACGGTCACTTCTGGAGTTCTGGCACTAGGTGGTGGCTGGTCAGAACAGCCCATTCTCGAGTATCGCCGACTCGTACCGCTAGAGAAGGTCCTGTATAACCCCTTTTGAAATTATCAATCCCAGTGTGCCAATTACATGCCACAGTTTGGTACTTCTTTCTTCACATTTGTCCATTTGGGACAAAAACCAGGTATATAATGATAGAAATGAATTTATGTACCTGCACGCCCAATTCTCGATGCTTATTTATGACATCAAATTATTATGTCAGATCTGGTAGCCATGGCATGGTGATGAGACAATAACCCACATAATCAAAGTCCTGGTATTTGGTGCACAATAAGTGATGTGACTCCTTTGGAGCAACAACAAGGTAGCCCTGACCCACAACTAGGCTGTCCCTACCACACAGGGGAGATATTGACCCAATAATAGGGGTGCGAATACAATATCTAGTCTACTGCACATACAAATTGGCATGGAGAGCAGTCACTTATCCAGCTTCACAGAAAACGGGGTTAAGCAAGTGATGCCATTCACATGCCTCATAAGGGGGAGACCAGAACAACACAACCTTCAAAGCATAACTAAATATGGTTCTAGGATGCAGGGTTCAAGGGTCTTCGATGTAGAGGTTGGATAACTTCAGGCAACCACGTATATGGCAGGGACATAGACATATGTTAATATTGTACAAACCATGTTGCATGTCTACTGCCATTGCTACCACTTCGTCTCAAACCTAGTCAAAACTTTGGTAACGGCCAGGATGTTCGACTGCTCCATGCATTGGGCTGAAGGGTCATCCCGTTCCATGAGCCGAAATAAACAGGATGCCCTGGTAAAATCTGCGTTCCTCCAATCCATCACGACCCTCCACAATCTGATTGAGACGCAAAACGCTGAGTTGAAACCCCCTGATTAGCACCAGACTGACAGGCTCAATTGGTACGTTTGTTTATATGGCTACAACCACGGCCTTGCGCTGTGGGATCATCTACAGCCCTTATCCTGAACTGGCATGTCTGCATAATGAATTTGTACTACTCTGCACATTTCTTACTTTGCTGCTGTACAAAACACAAACATTTACTTCTCAACCTTACCATAGTTCAAAGGTTATCCATCTTGTTACAGTGCCACCTGGTTACCTTGCCACCACTAACATCCTGTAGCACGGTTACCTCGCCATCATTCAAAGGTTATCCATCCCAGTAAACCTGAATCAGGATCCGGTTTGATCACCCTTGAGGTAGCTGATCTTGGGGTTGCTGAGGATAAGGTAGCTGAGGAAGAGGTGGCGCAGGATGCGGTAGGTGGGCGTGTGGAAGCTGAGTCAGTGGTGGCTGAGGTTGAGGTGTCTGAGCATGATGCTCATCCTCAGTTACCCTCTCACCACGCTCCAGTGGGATCCAGCCACTGATGCTATCAAAGGCTGTTGTGTCCAGCAGGCTAGGGTCAACCTGGGTGTCCATTCTTGTAGGGAGGACTGCGGCAAGCTCTTGGGAAGATAATTCAGGAGCCTGAGCAGGGAACATGGATACACGGGCAGGGAACACAAGGCCAGAGAGAGCCCCAACAGTTTCCTCCAGGCAGTCCGGCTCCTGCTTGACTACACCAAATCCACCAGGCCCCCTACTCCCAGCCTGTACTTCAGTAGGGAGCTCGGCATCCCCTTCACCACTCACCCCTTCATCCGTCCTCGCTCTCTTCCTCCTCTTCCTAGGCACTAGACCATCTTGGTGACTGCTGGGAGCAGCTGGACCCTGGCCCTGCGCATCATCAGTGACCTCATCCTCCTGGATAGCTTGCTCATCACCAAAACCATGGTCCACATCATCCACATTGCCATCATCGTGCATGAGAAGCTCCTCATCCTCCTGAATGTCTTCGTCACTATTCTCACTTCTGCTTGCTTTCTTCTTCAACCTCCTTGGTGCAGGCTTCTTCCTTTTCCTACCAACCTCGCCGCGAGTGCACTCGGGGTCCTATTCACAGGTTGGGAAATGTTGGTGTCAGAGTTGTTTCATTCGGAAAATCTGAGAGCGTTTTGTTTTAGGCGTCCTCCAAGGACAGCGATATTTAGTGTCGAGTGCCTTTTATAGGGGGGGTTGTGGGGGGTCCTTCAGGAAACATGCATTTTGCACATGGATTACATACGTTACACACGTTTGTAACAACTTTGTTAAGCCTCTAAGCCACAAGTATTGCACTACCACCTAGGGCGCTCAGTGATAGATCAGCTAGAAGACCTTAATAAGAAGTCATAAACTTTGTCATCACCTAGCGACAACATGTATACCACTGCTAGGATGGCAGACTAGCAGCATAGGTGCTTTCTAGCTCCTACTGTCTGACATTATACAACTTTCGCTTTCTTGGGAATAGTTAAAAGGCGAGTCAGAAGGCTAGTGGTACGTCGGTATGCTAGAGAACCAGAACAGGACGACTGAACCATCAAGATTTGTGGCCTAGCTATTGTAGTACTGTCTGGATCAAGGGGTCCAGGTTGAGTGAGATTAAATGAAGCTACTTTCGAGATTACAAATCAAGTCAAGTGGGGGGGCAAGGTCATGTCCTGATTGGTCCTGATTATGGATTGGTATGAATTGTTTAACCCTCGGCCTTTCCTTGGTGGAAGTACTCGGGGTTGAGCTGGGTAGCAGATTGTGTCGATTCGAGTTCTAGGTAGGGATTTGGGCCTGAGTGCTGGGATCTCAAATCAGGTCCCAGGTAGCAAATCAGGTCGCAGGGCTGGTTAGTGGCTAAATTAGTATATATATATATATAGAGAGAGAGGAATCGTCATTGTCCTGCAACCGATTTTCTACAAAACCAATGATGCGGACGCGGGCCTGCCTAACGCGTGATTTGTTTAATTACCTGCCGGCTGCCTAGCGCCTCATACTTTTCAATTACCGCATGCGCTTCTTCGCCTTGCTCAACCCCCTAGCGTGATCTGCCTTCCGCATCAGAATGCCATCGCATCGCATTTATCATGGTTTGCAGGCAGTTGTTGTGAGTTACTTGACTTTCTTCAGATCGTCATGGCCATTTCGTCCAGCTGCGGGCTCTTGCGCTTGCAACGCTCATCCCATCTATCTACAACTTTGTGCTTCTTAAGGGCTCCATGATACCGCAGCAGCAACGCACTTCAGATGACAGGAGGGTCTCAAACACTGCCAGGCAGCGTGCAAAGTGAGTGACTAGCCAGAACCACAAGGAGAGGAACCCTCCTAACCAGCATCTGCATTGATGCTGACCCACAGCGGTGCGCGGCTGACAGCCAGGCAAGGTCAAGGTCAATACCACATCTATCCTGCAGGCCTGGCTGGGTAACTGTGTATGAAGAAAGAGACCGCAGCTTCGGGCATGTAGCTATGCGATTGACCAGGGCCAAATTTCTCAGTGGGGTAGGTATCGCGAACGTTATGGGGGTCAGGTAGGGGAGAATGTGTGTTTCTGGTGGTGCGGGGGGGGAGGGATGGTGGATTGAGAGGATATGGGGGGGAAGAAGGGGGGGGGGGGGGGGGGGGGTAGGAGAGGGGATAGTGGGAAAAATGAGATATCGAGGTAGCATCAAGGGGAAGTCAAGGAGGGTCAAGGAGAGAGAAAACAGAGAAGGGGGAAAGATGGAGTGAGGGTGGAGGGTACGTAAAGGAGGATAGAAGACAGAAACTACATGGGACAGAAAAGAGGGAGGGGGTAGGAAGGAGGACACAGGTAGAGGAGAGCACAAAATGATGGGGTGGGGTGGGGTGGGGTGGGGTGGGGTGGGGTGGGGGGGAGGAGGTTAGAGAGGGGGGGCAGGGAAGGGTGGCCAACAGCCATACGGGCTACCCTACAAGTATATATATAATTTTGATTTTTCAGTTGTAAGTCAACAATACAGTACCGGTACGACGATGACAATACGTGCGCACCGCGTGTATCTTGGTATATATATACGTAGGATTCGGAGGTTAGGGCCATAATAGTGAAAATAGCTCCATGAGCCCTGTTGGGGCAAAACTAATTTCGCCAAACTTAGCCAAAACACGCCAGACAAAGTGCCATATGTTCAAAGAGTGTTGCTCTGCATCCTACTGCCTTCTGTGGCAATTGTGTACGATCTGACTATCATGAATTCATAATGTAGTCGCTCATAACTGGGTAGTAGACTTGTAGGGTTACATGGACACATTGTGCTGGGGCCCTGAATTGTCCCCTTAAGGAAATATGATAATATGGCGCAATGCCAGTTTAATTGGCAACACTTTGGCAACACATATCAACTATCTGACAACACGTGTGTGATAAATGTGTGATGTCAACCAAAGACAATACATATCTGACGACACGTTGTGGTTGTGCAAATCTCAGAGAAAGATAGTAACACTCACTAGCTCGCGCGATGAAGGATTAAATTGCGCGGTGCTGGTCTTCGCGGGCCTGGTATGTATGGAGGCAAGGCTGTAAGGTTCTGTCTCATGTGGTGTAAGTATGGGGGACATGTGGGAAGCCTGCCAACCAGGTCTGTTGGTGATCTGACTTCCACTGGGAAGGGTGTGACACCAACCTGAGAACAGACCCTTCCTGCGGAATCGCCCCAGCGCCCTTGTTTCTCGCTCAGATACAGCTTAGCAACTTGAATTATGAAGCTAATGAAGTAGGCGCAAGTAACCTGCTCTGGGGGGGAGCGTGTAAGTTTTGCGAGTAGGTGCGGATGGAAATTGTGTATTCCCGCAATCCTCCCTACTGAGACTGGAGGAAAGCCTTGCATCTCAGGCCTTAAGAGATTCTTCCAAGCTCCCTTGACGCTATTAGTCGTGCCATAATCTGGTGAGGCGCCTGCTGCAAATTCACGAATGCCTGTCTTCCATCTTGCAAGTACCAGGACTTGGGTGGATTGTAAACGGTTGCCATTTGCGAATGAAAGTTACTAAGCGATGCAATGCGAAATTGACGTGCGATACGTCCAGAGGCTTCTAAGAGATTCACAGAGGGCCAGTCACATGTACTGCGTGGCCCCAAGCTATAATTTGTACTGTTCACCGGTACCTCCCGCCGGTACCTGGTACTCGTAACCTCACCCCACTGGTACCATCAAAAAATGTTTCGTAAAGCCAAGCCAACGTGTGATATCTCACTTCTCAACCTAACTAGACCTAATATAAGGGAATACTTTTAGCACTATCTAGTGTATTAGCGCTAAACTCATACCCCCACCCCCTCCCCCTCCGAACCCTATGTATATTATATGATATACACAGGAGCTGTCAAGGCCTAAAAAAAAATCATTCTCCCGATTGATTTTTTCTGATAATGGGGCTGTAATCGCATGTATCTTTGCGATAGAATGAGACATTTTTCAGGTCATTCTGAGCACCTCATTTAGGGGGGGGGGGGGGGGGGGGGGGGTCAGCCCTCCTCAGTTTTTTTCTAACTTTTTACTCAGACCTCGAAATGACATTCTGAGACCACCCTTGAGTTCACCTTGGTAAGGGCAGTCCATTGGCTCCACTTGGGCCCTTGTGCAATTAGTATTTACCCCTTGGGTGGGAGAATGCAATTAGTATCTACCCTTGGGTGGGTGGGTGAATGGGGTTAGCCTTCCTCAGTTTTTTTTTTTACTTTTTACTCAGACCTCCAAATGACATTTTAGACCACCCATGAGTGGGCATTGGCAAGAGCAGTCCATTGGCACCACTTTGGACCTTATGCAATAAGTATCTACCCCTTGGGTGGGTGGGTGGAAGGGTTGTTGGGTGAATGGGGTTGAAAAACTGAAATTTGACTATCAGACAATCCCTGTGTGGGAATTCCCAGGATGCCATTATGTGCGCCATACTGTGAACCCCCACAATCCATATCTAAGTTTTTCAAAAAGGGGGTATTTCGATTTAAATGGGGGGGGGGGGGGGGGGGGGGGGGGGGGGGGGGGGGTCAGCCCCCCTCAGGTTTTTTAAGGCATAGGTGTCCCCCCCTTTTTTTTGTATACGCCCGATATACATATACATATCTATAACGCTGCCAGTTAACTCCGGGCCCTTTTCACAGGTTGAGACATGTTGGTCGGGGGCATATACACCACATTACATTACATTGTCATATGCAGGCCAGTGTTGGCTCAAGACAAGCCTAAACCCCAACTTCCGGTGGGGTCTTCCAACCCTCCTCCGATACGTGCATATATATGTATATGAATCATAACAATCGAAGTTTATTTATTCATTTCTTGATTAATACACTCTCACGCTGTCTCACTTGTACTTATGTCAGGGTGATCGGCTCAATACAAAACATGATGTTTGGTATACTCTGGTATGCACAGCAGCAGTGGGAAATTACTTTTATCCTGAAGACTTTTATTCTGAAGACTATTTATAGAAGATGCTAGAAGTTGACAAAACAAGAAGCCCCCCCCCCCCCCCCCCCCCCATCCCCCCCAAGCTCCAACCCCAATCCAAGCCATTAACCTCATACAGTCTCCCACCTCAAGCATTGGATTTAAGTTCCTCTTGAGGAGGGCCTTCCATTCTTCGCTCATTGCATTGCCCTTCTCTTTTTGATGTTGCTCAACCATCTCCTCGACCTTGTCCCTGTCAGTGGTCTTGAACAGCTTGAGGAGCAGCGCATCAGTGAGCTTGGCCTCAGACACTTTCTCAGGAAAATTGAGATGATCTGTTTTCCTGGATGCGGAATATGTGTTTGTCTGTGTATCAGGAAGGGCTGATTATCAGAACACTCTACAAACTGGAAACCACCGAATTGCAAACAATCCTGGATGTGTGAAGGTGGCTTGCATATAATTGGTAACTTGGTAGGCTTAAAAGGGAAATCATATGATGAAAGGTTCTGTCGCTCACCTCAACCGAACAATCAAGAGGCATCTCCACACACACAAAAAGGTTTCTTTGAATTTGTTTGAATTCAATTTTAATTTTAAGCAAGCTAAAGTATGGATTTCTGCATGGGTACTGGAGGCTAGCACTGGAGTGCTGGAAAGCTGGAGACAGCTACGACCAACATATTTCTTTTTAGTAGGAAATCATAGTTAGATTGGCCCCGTATATCCATTTTTAAAGGGTTAGTGGCACCTATGCTGTCCTAACCCCAACTTGATATTGTTATATTTTGGTTGTATGGTTGGAAAAGCCTTGACGAGGTCATGCAAACGGACCCCCATTGCACTATGGATTACTGTCTGAGTGTTGAGGTATGAGGCCTCTGGGGGTATGAGGTGAGAACAACAACCTCCCATGATGCTGTCTGAGAACTTTAATCTTGCCCCCCCCCCCCCCCCCCCCCCCCCCCTCGGGTTTTTGAATGTATTTTTGCATGGGTTCAGCCTTAAGGCTACTCGCTGTTTTTGGCGGTATAAAAAAATATAAATATACAATTATGCGTTTGAATCTAGTACATGGTGACAGTACAATATGGTAAGAAGACCTCAATGTATGACGAGGAGGGGTGGAGAGAATGGGGGGGGGGGGGGGTAGGGAGTCGCCTAAAAGCAATGGGGGCAAGGAGGAGTAGGAAGAGGGAGAGGGGAGAAGGGAGAGGGAGAGAGAGAGAGAGAGAGATAGAGAGAGATAGAGAGAGAGAGAGAGAGAGAGAGAGAGAGGGGGACCTACAGAGGAGGGTCAAACTCGTAGAGATGTTTCCCTTGGTTGAGACCCAGTTTGACGTGAGAGAGATGGGGGTATATAGACTAGCCAGAGGATGTAAGAGAAGAGATGGGGGCGAACTAAAGATGGGTGTAGGAGGGGTCCAACGCCGGATCGCTAGGGACAGGAGGCTTGCGATTCTCTGGTGTAGGCTATGGAAAAAACCAAAGCCAGAACCAGGGACAATCAAGATATGGTGGTCAACAAGCTATCATACAATCCCTCCTTAGGAGCAAAGACATGGCTCTATCAGAACCCTGATTCAAAAAGACTCGAAGTAGCACTCCATGAGTGTCTAGCATGTCGTTGAACCTTCGCAGAGCAGCAGAGTTAGAAATGATGACAGTAGACAAAGAGCAACCACAGGGATATTCCCAGGCATAATAGAGAAAATAGACCGAGGGTTCCTAGGACACATAGCCAGGCGGGACCCTGACTCTCGCACATGACGCAAATGTAGTCGCCACGCCACACACCAGCTTGTGAGGGTCAACTGAGGCAAGGAGGACAGACCATCATTCACACCCTTAGAGAGGATCTCCAAGCCACCAACATGTCTCAAAATTGGTACCTAATGGCCCAAGACAGGACAAGCTGGAGGGCGGACATCAAAGACGCCTAGACATAGACACATAGAATGGCACTTATATAAACTAGCACCTTCTGGCTTAATTTGCCTAGATTGGTTTTTGTATGCTTAGAAATTTAGATTCTTTCTCGGGCTAGAACTCTGCCTTTGGAATTTGGTTTCATTCTTTTAGATGGAATGAGTTTTTGTGTTACGGAGGGACCCCCCCACCCCCCTTCACTAGATCTTCGTTAATTGGTTAACTGTACTTTCTCAATAAAAGGGTTGACTAAATGACTTATTCCTAACGATATTTTTGGTGTTTCTTTATTACTGTGTGGCTGGACCGCAATTAATTTTGTAACACCGTTAACCAGAGAGAGAGAAGAGAGAGACGAGAGAGAGAGAGAAAGAGAGAGAGAGAGAGAGAGAGAGGAGGGATGAGAGAGAGAGAGAGAGAGAGAGAGAGGGAGAGAGAGGGGGAGGGAGAGGGAGAGGGAGAGAGGGAGGACATCAAAGACGCCCTAGACATAGACACATAGAATGACAATTATAGAAACTAGCATCTTCTGGCTTTATTTGCCTAGATTGGTTTTTTTTATACGCTTAGATATTAAGATTATTATCTGGGCTAGAATTGTGCTTTTGGAATTTGTTTCAATCTTTTGAGTTGGAATGAGTTTTTTTTTGTTACGGAGGGACCCCCCCCCCCCCCCCCCCCCCCCCCCCCCCCTTCACTAGATCTTAGTTAATTGGCTTACTGTACTTTCTCAATAATAGGGTTGACTAGATGACTTATTCCTAATGATATTTTTGGTGTTTCTTGATTACTGTGTGGCTGGACCGCAATCAAATTGTGTAACACCGTTAACCAGAGGGAGAGGGAGAGGGAAGGTGGAGGGTGGAGGAAGGGTGGGAGGGAAGGGGGAGCAATAGCGGCAGCAGCATGTATGCTAGGGCGACCTCTACTTTATCAGTGTAGGGGCAGATATATGTTGGACTTTGTTCATTTAGGTACACACGGTTAACCTGGTTGCTGGAAGCGGTGATTTACCCAGCTTATAGCCGTTTAAAAAATCTCTACATGGTCCTTTGCCTAATGTGATTTGGAGCACGAAGGTGAAGGGGGGGTACGTGGGAGGGGCCGAGGGGGTACTTACCCTAGAGCAGTGGCGGCGGCATCATATGATAGGGCGGCCTCTACTTCATCAGTGTAGCGGCCAATTTTTGTTGAGGTCCGTTCATTGAGGCGCCCAATCTGAACTTCCCATCTCTCACTAGCTTTGTGCCAGTGAAGACCCCTGCAGTGCGGTTGAAATGTCAAAACCTCAACAAACTTCGAGAGGTCCACAACCCAATCCATCTTCAAAGGATTATGAAACTATCAGCATGTATAGCGGTGCTCTCACGCGTTTTATGACTTGGTGACTACTTATGTACTCCCTTAGAACTATCGGCTCTCCTGAGCTAGCTTCCCGTGGGACTGAGTCATCTTGAGATAACTCAGTGGCAGCTTCCTGTCACCTACGTCTCCGGTCTGATCTGTACCCTGTTAGGTTCCTGTCTACCGCCTCCTTTCACCACAGGTGCCCCTTTATGGGTCTCCTGTGTCTGTAACGTTATCCTTGTCTCCGTGTATAGATTGGTGCGTCTGTTCCGCTGCTTTAATCTACTGTCCACTCTACCGGAGTGATTTCAAGCTGATAGGTTATTGGGCTCCTCATCACTACCACTGCTTTGATAATGCAACTTCCGCGAGGGCCTCCTGCCGGCTTTGTGAAACTTACCAAACTTAATGGTGTTTCATGGGCTCGTGGGATCCGCAGTGTCATTGTGAGCAATGGATGCGACCGAATCCTCCCAACGGGGGTGAAGGTTCCTCTAGATTGGCTAGACGACTGCGCGCCAGCGGCCTCTGCTGCCGGAGAGGAGGGTCCTTCCGCCATCAAGGAAGTAACCCCCCCCGATCAATCCTCCAACTTTACGGTTCCTTCTCTCAATGTTCGACGCCTGTCATCTGATGTTGAGGATGTCCTGATGAAGCTGTGTTGTGTACAGACACAGATCATCCGTTGTGCATCAGACCCACAGCATCATTGCGTCCCCTTCAATTATGATGAAGACTACTCTACTACTACTGATGATGAGGAGGACTTGAAGAGTGCTACGAGTGCTGACTTCGGTGGCGTGACTCCATCTGCTGCTGCCACTCGTGTCTTTGAGACTTCCGCTGTTTCGCCGGTGTATGAGCCTCCTGATCAGCAGATGCCTAATCGAGAGCTTTCGCCTGTGTATCAGCCTCAGCCTTCGTCGGCGCCTCCCTTTGAGCCTGTTCCCCCGGCTTACCCGGAGGTGGCTAAGCCCACTTTCTTGAAGGGCTTTGCTTCTTTTTCCTCTGCATCTGCCCCCATGGAGCGTGGCCTCCCTGGCTACCACACTCGCTCTCGCGAGGCTGCTGTTTCCTCTGCACGCACCTCTGTTGCTGGTGCCTCCCTGGAACCCCCTCCGCCTCCGCCGGTGGAGCTGCCTCCTGCCCCTGGCCCTCCTCCTATGCTATATACGCGGTCATGCGAATCTTGGGAGCATCTGCTCACTGGCGGATCTCCTCCGACTTTGAACCTTCGGGACTACCGCCTGATCAACATGGATCGACGGGATGGTGAGTCCTTGAACCGCTCTTTGTACGGTCGGATGGATATGCAGGCTACAATGGCAAATGTTAGTGTGAAGCTGAGGCATCGCCGAGTGATGGCTTTCTCTGAGCTTGGTACCAGGTGTCGTTCTTTTCTTGGTCCAGTCACTTCTAGGATTCTGTATCCCCCAGATCATGGTGTTTCCTTTGGTGGTACGAGGCGTAGTGATCACGAGAAGCTTGGTTATCAGTTTGTGCGAGTGCCTGTCCCTCTGTGTCCTGTTAGCCCAGATTTCGAGCTGCTTATGAGTGTTGCGAGGTCCATTCCTGTGATTAGGAACATAGACGACCAGCGCGCTCTTGACGCTGGTCTTGCTGCGGAGTATTTCATGGACATTCGTAGGTCCTTGGCTCCTGTCCCTTCTGCGATTGGAGCTGGGTCTAATACCCTCATTCATGGTGAGTCTCGGTTTGATCCTGCACTGTTGGGGTTCAGTGCACTGCCTCTCGAACGTCAGGAGTTCATGTGTTTAACTATGATGCTCGCGAACATGGAGGACGATATGGTCAAGGTATACCAGGACTTTGCCACCCCTCGGGATATCCTTTTGGATATCCGGAAGACGCAGTCTGATGCCCTTGCCTCTAGAGTCCCTCTCATGCGTATCGAACTTCATAATGCGCACATGGGCCCTTCTGACCGTGTCGATGATTTCTTTCGCATGGTTCGCAGTCTGTGCACTGACCTCCGCAGTGCTGGACATCCTGTCACTCAGCGCCACGCCATGGAAACCATTGTGAATGGGATCCGTTTGATCCGATTTGAATCGCTGCGGATCCAGTACGGTATGATGTTGGCTAACAGACAGACTGTAGATTACTGGTCTTGTCTGGAGGCATATCGGTCTCTCGACATTTTGAACATTGCTCTCCCCAGGTCCGACTCCAGGCATCCTGGTTGGTCCCGGGACGCTCCCCAGGTTCCTGCCAATGCTGCGTTTCAGCGTGGGCAGGGATCTGGTTCTCAGGGTTCCGGTTCCAACAAGCGGCGTCTGGATTGCACTTGGGGCCCATGCCTCAGCAAGACGACCCACTCGGAGGATCGCTGTTTCACGAAGCATCCGCACCTGCGTAAGACCAAGCCTGGTGCACCGGTTACCAATCCGGTGCCCATGGCCTTGGCCCTTCCAGGTGTGCTTACTCCGCGGCAGCTGGCCTCCTTGCAGGCTCAGATTGATGGGTATGCTTTGGACAAGAAATAGGAGGTACGCTCTGTCCTTTTCTCTTGCACTGCGAAATTTTCAAATGTCTGCAGCCCGAGCCTGTCTGAGGGTGTCTGGCATGTTGATTCTGGAGCTGGGATGTCAATCACAGGTGATATGTCTTTGTTCACTGTGTTTCATGCTTCTGAGACTGGGCCAGCAGTTAAATTTGGTGATGGTGTGGTTCAACGGTCTGTGGGTCAGGGTTGGGCCTGGTATGTATGGAGGCAAGGCTGTAAGGTTCTGTCTCATGTGGTGTAAGTATGGGGGACATGTGGGAAGCCTGCCAACCAGGTCTGTTGGTGATCTGTCTTCCACTGGGAAGGGTGTGACACCAACCTGAGAACAGACCCTTCCTGCGGAATCGCCCCAGCGCCCTTGTTTCTCGCTCAGATACAGCTTAGCAACTTGAATTATGAAGCTAATGAAGTAGGCGCAAGTAACCTGCTCTGGGGGGGAGCGTGTAAGTTTTGCGAGTAGGTGCGGATGGAAATTGTGTATTCCCGCAATCCTCCCTACTGAGACTGGAGGAAAGCCTTGCATCTCAGGCCTTAAGAGATTCTTCCAAGCTCCCTTGACGCTATTAGTCGTGCCATAATCTGGTGAGGCGCCTGCTGCAAATTCACGAATGCCTGTCTTCCATCTTGCAAGTACCAGGACTTGGGTGGATTGTAAACGGTTGCCATTTGCGAATGAAAGTTACTAAGCGATGCAATGCGAAATTGACGTGCGATACGTCCAGAGGCTTCTAAGAGATTCACAGAGGGCCAGTCACATGTACTGCGTGGCCCCAAGCTATAATTTGTACTGTTCACCGGTACCTCCCGCCGGTACCTGGTACTCGTAACCTCACCCCACTGGTACCATCAAAAAATGTTTCGTAAAGCCAAGCCAACGTGTGATATCTCACTTCTCAACCTAACTAGACCTAATATAAGGGAATAATTTTAGCACTATCTAGTGTATTAGCGCTAAACTCATACCCCCACCCCTCCCCCTCCGAACCCTATATATATTATATGATATACACAGGAGCTGTCAAGGCCTAAAAAAAAATCATTCTCCCGATTGATTTTTTCTGATAATGGGGCTGTAATCGCATGTATCTTTGCGATAGAATGAGACATTTTTCAGTTCATTCTGAGCACCTCATTTAGGGGGGGGGGAGGGGGGGGGGGGGGGGGGGGGGGGGGGGTCAGCCCTCCTCAGTTTTTTTTCTAACTTTTTACTCAGACCTCGAAATGACATTCTGAGACCACCCTTGAGTTCACCTTGGTAATGGCAGTCCATTGGCTCCACTTGGGCCCTTGTGCAATTAGTATTTACCCCTTGGGTGGGAGAATGCAATTAGTATCTACCCTTGGGTGGGTGGGTGAATGGGGTTAGCCTTCCTCAGTTTTTTTTTTACTTTTTACTCAGACCTCCAAATGACATTTTAGACCACCCATGAGTGGGCATTGGCAAGAGCAGTCCATTGGCACCACTTTGGACCTTATGCAATAAGTATCTACCCCTTGGGTGGGTGGGTGGAAGGGTTGTTGGGTGAATGGGGTTGAAAAACTGAAATTTGACTATCAGACAATCCCAGTGTGGGAATTCCCAAGGATGCCATTATGTGCGCCATACTGTGAACCCCCACAATCCATATCTGAGTTTTTCAAAAAGGGGGTATTTCGATTTAAATGGGGGGGGGGGGGGGGGGGGGGGGGGGGGGGGGGGGGTCAGCCCCCCTCAGGTTTTTAAGGCATAGGTGTCCCCCCCTTTTTTTTGTATACGCCCGATATACATATACATATCTATAACGCTGCCAGTTAACTCCGGGCCCTTTTCACAGGTTGAGACATGTTGGTCGGGGGCATATACACCACATTACATTACATTGTCATATGCAGGCCAGTGTTGGCTCAAGACAAGCCTAAACCCCAACTTCCGGTGGGGTCTTCCAACCCTCCTCCGATACGTGCATATATATGTATATGAATCATAACAATCGAAGTTTATTTATTCATTTCTTGATTAATACACTCTCACGCTGTCTCACTTGTACTTATGTCAGGGTGATCGGCTCAATACAAAACATGATGTTTGGTATACTCTGGTATGCACAGCAGCAGTGGGAAATTACTTTTATCCTGAAGACTTTTATTCTGAAGACTATTTATAGAAGATGCTAGAAGTTGACAAAACAAGAAGCCCCCCCCCCCCCCCCCCCCCCATCCCCCCCAAGCTCCAACCCCAATCCAAGCCATTAACCTCATACAGTCTCCCACCTCAAGCATTGGATTTAAGTTCCTCTTGAGGAGGGCCTTCCATTCTTCGCTCATTGCATTGCCCTTCTCTTTTTGATGTTGCTCAACCATCTCCTCGACCTTGTCCCTGTCAGTGGTCTTGAACAGCTTGAGGAGCAGCGCATCAGTGAGCTTGGCCTCAGACACTTTCTCAGGAAAATTGAGATGATCTGTTTTCCTGGATGCGGAATATGTGTTTGTCTGTGTATCAGGAAGGGCTGATTATCAGAACACTCTACAAACTGGAAACCACCGAATTGCAAACAATCCTGGATGTGTGAAGGTGGCTTGCATATAATTGGTAACTTGGTAGGCTTAAAAGGGAAATCATATGATGAAAGGTTCTGTCGCTCACCTCAACCGAACAATCAAGAGGCATCTCCACACACACAAAAAGGTTTCTTTGAATTTGTTTGAATTCAATTTTAATTTTAAGCAAGCTAAAGTATGGATTTCTGCATGGGTACTGGAGGCTAGCACTGGAGTGCTGGAAAGCTGGAGACAGCTACGACCAACATATTTCTTTTTAGTAGGAAATCATAGTTAGATTGGCCCCGTATATCCATTTTTAAAGGGTTAGTGGCACCTATGCTGTCCTAACCCCAACTTGATATTGTTATATTTTGGTTGTATGGTTGGAAAAGCCTTGACGAGGTCATGCAAACGGACCCCATTGCACTATGGATTACTGTCTGAGTGTTGAGGTATGAGGCCTCTGGGGGTATGAGGTGAGAACAACAACCTCCCATGATGCTGTCTGAGAACTTTAATCTTGCCCCCCCCCCCCCCCCCCCCCCCCCCCTCGGGTTTTTGAATGTATTTTTGCATGGGTTCAGCCTTAAGGCTACTCGCTGTTTTTGGCGGTATAAAAAAATATAAATATACAATTATGCGTTTGAATCTAGTACATGGTGACAGTACAATATGGTAGAGACCTCAATGTATGACGAGGAGGGTGGAGAGAATGGGGGGGGGGGGGGGGTAGGGAGTCGCCCTAAAGCAATGGGGGCAAGGAGGAGAGAGAGGGAGAGGGAGAGGGAGAGGGAGAGAGAGAGAGAGAGAGAGAGAGAGAGAGAGAGAGAGAGAGAGAGAGATGGGGACCTACAAGAGGAGGTCAAACGCAGGATCGCTAGGACAAGGGAGGCTTGCGCTTCTCTGGTTAGGCTATGGAAAAACCACAGCAGAACCAGGAAAATCAAGAATCTGGTGTTCAAAGCTATCATACCATCCTCCTTACGGGAGCAAGACATGGGCTCTCTCAGAACCCCTGATTCAACGACTCGAAGTAGCACTCCATGAGTGTCTACGCATGTCGTTGAACATTAGCAGAGCAGACAGAGTTAGAAATGATGACAGTAGACAAAGATGCAACCACAGGGATATTCCCAGCATAATTAGAGAAAATAGACCGAGGTTCCTAGGACACATAGCCAGGCGACCTGACTCTCGCATCATGAAGCAAATGCTCTTCGCCACGCACACACCCCTTGCTGAGGGTCAACTGAGGCAAGGAGGACAGACCATCATTCACACCCTTAGAGAGGATCTCCAAGCCACCAACATGTCTCAAAATTGGTACCTAATGGCCCAAGACAGGACAAGCTGGAGGGCGGACATCAAAGACGCCTTAGACATATACACATAGAATAACAATTATAGAAACTAGCACCTTCTGGCTTAATTTGCCTATATTGGTTTTTGTATGCTCAGACATGTAGATTATTTTCTGGGCTAGAACTGTGCCTTTGGAATTTGTCTCAATCTTTTGAGATGGAATGAGTTTTTGTGTTACGGAGGGAACCCCCCCCACCCCCCTTCACTAGATCTTCGTTAATTTGGTTAACTGTACTTTCTCACATTAAAAGGGTTTGAACTAAATGGACTTATTCCTAACGATATTTTTGAGTGTTTCTTTATTACTGTGTGGCTGGACCGCAATTAAATTTGGTACAACACCGTACCAGAGAGAGGAGAAGAGAGAGAGAGAGAGAGAGGAGAGAGAGAGAGAGAGAGGGAGAGAGAGAGAGAGAGAGAGAGAGGGAGAGAGAGGGGAGGGGAGGGAGAGGGAGAGAGGGAGGAAATCAAAGACGCCCTAGACATAGGACACATAGAATGACCCCCCCCCCAATTATAGAAACTAGCATTTCTGGGCTTTATTTGCCTAGATTGGTTTTTTTATACGCTTAGATATTAAGATTATTATCTGGGCTAGACTTGTGCTTTTGGAATTTGTTTCAATCTTTTGAGTTGGAATGAGTTTTTTTTTGTTACGGAGGGTACACCCCCCCCCCCCCCCCGCCCCCCCCCCCCCACCCCCCCCCCCCCCCCTTCACTAGATCTTAGTTAATTGGCTTACTGTACTTTCTCAATAATAGGGTTGACTAGATGACTTCATTCCTAATGATATTTTTTGGTGTTCTTGATTACTGTGTGGCTGGACCGCAATCAAATTGTGTAACACCGTTAACCAGAGGGAGAGGGAGAGGGAAGGTGGAGGGTGGAGGAAGGGTGGGAGGGAAGGGGGGAGCAATAGCGCAGCAGCATGTATGCTAGGGCGGACCTCTACTTTATCAGTGTAGGGCAGCAGGATATATGTTGGACTTTGTCATTTAGGTACACACGGTTAACCTGGTTGCTGGAAGCGGTGATTTACCCAGCTTATAGCCGTTTAAAAATCTCTACATGGTCCTTTGCCTAATGTGATTTGGAGCACGAAGGTGAAGGGGGGGTACGTGGGAGGGGCCGAGGGGGGTACTTACCCTAGAGCAGTGGCGGCGGCATCATATGATAGGGCGGCCTCTACTTCATCAGTGTTGTAGCGGCCAATTTTTGTTGAGGTCCGTTCATTGAGGCGCCCCAATCTGAACTTCCCATCTCTCACTAGCTTTGTGCCAGTGAAGACCCCTGCAGTGCGGTTGAAATGTCAAAACCTCAACAAACTTCGAGAGGTCCACAACCCAATCCATCTTCAAAGGATTATGAAACTATCAGCATGTATAGCGGTGCTTCTCACGCGTTTTATGACTTGGTGACTACTTATGTACTCCCTTAGAACTATCGGCTCTCCTGAGCTAGCTTCCCGTGGGACTGAGTCATCTTGAGATAACTCAGTGGCAGCTTCCTGTCACCTACGTCTCCGGTCTGATCTGTACCCCTGTTAGGTCCTGTCTTACCGCCTCCTTTCACCACAGTGCCCCCTTTATGGGTCTCTGTGTCTGTAACGTTATCCTTGTCTCCGTGTATAGATTGGTGCGTCTTTCGCTGCTTTAATATACTGTCCACTCTACCGGAGTGATTTCAAGCTGATAGGTTATTTGGGCTCCTCATCACTACCACTGCTTTGATAATGCAACTTGACGCGGGAAGGCCCTCCTGCCGGCTTTGTGAAAATTACAGAACTTAATGGTGTTTCATGGGTCGTGGATGGGAATCCGCAGTGTATATTTGGGAGCAATTGGATGCGAACCCGAATCCTCCCAACGGGGTGATGAAGGTTTCTAGATTGGCTAGACGGGAATGCGCTGCCAGTGGCACTCTGCTGCGCGGAGAGAGAGGGGGTCCCTTCAGCCATTCATCACCAAAGGAAGTAGTAACCCCCCCGTCAATCCTCCAACTTTACGGTTACTCCTCCAAGGTTCGACGCCTTTGTTATCTGATTTGGGGAGTGTCCTGATGAAGCTGTGTTGTGTACAAGACACAGATTCACGTGTGCCTCAGACCCACCAGCACTCATGCGTCCCCTTCAATAGGATGGAAGACTGACTCTTACTACATAATGATGATGAGGAGGATTGAAAGAGTGCTACGAGTGCTGATTCAGGTGGGCGTGACCCATCGCTGCTTGCCATGTGTCTTGAGACTTCCGCTGTTTCGCCGGTGTATGAGCCTCCTGATCAGCAGATGCCTCAATCGAGGAGCTTTCGCTGTGTGATAACGCTCAGCCTTCGTCGGGGCGCTCCTTTGAGCTGTTCCCCCGGCTTACCGGGGTGGTAAGCCCCACTTTTTGAGGGATTGCTTCTTTTTCCTCTGCATCTGCCCCATGGAGCGTGGCCTCTGGCTACCCACACTCGCTCTCGCGAGGCTGCCGGTTGTTTCCTTGCCGCACCTCTGTTGCTGGTTGCCTCCCTGGAACCCCCTCAGCCTCCGCCTTTGGTGGAGCTGCCTCCGCCTGGCCCTCTCCTATGCTATATAAGCGAGGCATGCGAATCTTGGGAGCATCTGCTCATGGCGGGGGGATCTCCGCGGCCTGTGAACCTTCGGGAACTACCCGCCTGATCAACATGGATCGACGGGCTGGTTGAGTCCTTGAACAGCTCTTTGTATACGGTCGGATGATAACTGCAGGCTACAATGGCAAAATGTTAGTGTGAAAGTTGAGGGCATCGACGAGTGATGGCTTTCTTGAGCTTTGGATACCAGGGTGTAGTTCTTTTCTTGGCCAGTCTACTCTAGGATTCGGTATCCCCAGAGTCATGTGTTTCCTTGGTGGCGAGGTCGGAGGACTGTGAGTGAAAGAGAAGCTTTGGTTATCAGTTTGTGCGATTGGCCTGTCCCTCTGTGTCCTGTTAGCCCAGATCGAGATGCTTATGAGTGTTGCGAGGTCCAGTCCTGGTGATTAGGACATAGACGACCAGCGCGCTTTGACGCTGGGTCTTGCTGCGGAGTGAGTTTCATGGACATCGTGGTCCTTGGCTCCTGTCCCTTATGCGACTTTTTTTCTTTTTTTCTTGGAGCGGGTCTAATACCCTCATTATGTTGAGTTCTTCGGTTGATCTGCATGTTGGGCGATTCAGTGCATTGCTCTCGAAAGTCAGGAGTTCTTGTGTTAACTATGATGCGCGCGACATTGAGGACGATATGGCATGTATACCCGGACTTTGCCACCCCTCGGGATCCCTTTTGGATATCGGAAGACGCTAGTCTGATTGCCCCTTGAATCTAGGTCCCTTCTCTGGCGTATCGAACTTATTAATTGCGCACATGGGCCAATTCCGTGACCGTGTTCGTCGGATGATTCTATCGATGGTTCGCAGTCTGTGCACTGACCTCCGCAGTGCTGGAATCCTGTCACCTCAGCGCCACGCCATGGAAACAATTGTGAATGGGAATCCGTTCTGATCCGATTTGATCGTGCGGATCAGTACGTATGATAGTTGGATAACAGACAGACTGTAGGGATTACTGGTCTTGTTGGAGAATATCCGGTCTCTCGACCTTTTGACATTGCTTCCCCAGGTCCGACTCCAGGCCTTCCTGGGTGGTCCCGGGACGTCACCAGGGTCATGCCAATGTGGTTCGGCGTGGGCAGGGATCTGGTTCTAGGGTTTCCGGTTCCAACACGCGGCGTCTGGATTTGCACTTGGGGCCCATGCTCAGCAAGACGAACCACTCGGGGGTGTGTTTCACGAAGCATCCGCACCTGCGTAAGACTAGCTGTGCAACCGGTTCCAATCCGGTTTTGCCAGGGCTGGCCCTTCCAGGTGTTGCTACTCCGGGCAGCTGGCCTCCTGCCGGTCAGATGATGGGGTATTGCTTTGGACAAGAAATAGGAACCGGTTTGGGAGGTACGCTCTGTCTTTTCTCTTGAACTGCGAAATTTTCAAATGTCTGGCATCCAGAGCCTGTCTGAGGGTGTCGGGCATGTTGATTCTGGAAGCTGGGATGTCATCACGGTGTGATAGTCTTTGTTCCACTGTGTTTCCATGTTCTGAGCAATGGGCCAGCAGTTTAAGAGTTAAATTTGGTGTGGGGTGATGGTTGGTTTCAACGGTCTGTGGGTAGGGTTGGGCGGTATGTTGTAGGAGGCAAGGATGATGTGGTAAGGTTCTGTTCATGTGGTTTGGTTGTAAGGATGGGGGAAATGTGGGAAGCATGCCAACAGGCGTGGTTTTGAATCTGTCTTCCACGGAGGGTTGTTGACCACAAACATGAGAACAGACCCTTGCCTGCTCGGAAATCGCCCCCGGCGCCTTGTTCTCGATTCAGATACAAGCTTAAGCCCAAACTTGAATTATGAAGCTAATGAAGTCCGCTAGGGCCAAGTAGATCATGACCGGGGGGGGGCGTGTAAGTGTGCGAGTTAGATTGCGATGGAATTGGGGATTCCCGCAATCGCCCTACTGAGATGGAGGAAAGCCTTGATCTCATGCTTAAGAGATTCTCCAAGCTCCCTTACGCTATTAGTGTTGCATTAATCTCGGTGGGCGCGCTTGCAAAGTTCACGAAGATGCCTGTCTTCCAATATGTGCAAGTAACCAGGACTTGGGCTTGGGTGGGTGGATTGTAAACGGTTGCCATTTGCGAATGAAAGTTACTAAGCGATGCAATGCGAAATTGACGTGCGATACGTCCAGAGGCTTCTAAGAGATTCACAGAGGGCCAGTCACATGTACTGCGTGGCCCCAAGCTATAATTTGTACTGTTCACCGGTACCTCCCGCCGGTACCTGGTACTCGTAACCTCACCCCACTGGTACCATCAAAAAATGTTTCGTGAAAGCCACAGCCAGTGTGTTATCTCATTTCTCAAACTAACTAGCCACTATAACTGGGAATAATTTCGCACGATCTAGTTAGTGTATTAGGTAAACTCATACCCCACCCCTCCCCCTCCGCACCCCTATATCTATTATATGATTATACCACCGGAGCGTAAAGGCCTAAAAAAAACTCATTTCCGTTGATTTTTTCTGATACTGGGGCTGTAATCGCTGGATCTTTGCGATAGAATGCGACATTTTTCAGTTCATTTGAGCCTCATTTTTTAGGGGGCGGGGGGGGGGGAGGGGGGGGGCGGGGGGGGGGGGGGGGGGGGGGGGGGGTCCGCCCTCCTCAGTTTTTTTATAATCTTTTAACTCAGACTCGAAAATTACATTCTGAGGGACCACCTTGCGTTCACCTTGGTAATGGCACCATGGCCTCCACTTGGGCCCTTGTGCCATTAGTATTTACCCTTGGGTGGAGAGGAGAATGCAATTTAGGTATTTACCTTGGGTGGGTGGGTGATGAATGGGGTTAGCCTCCTCAGTTTTTTTATTTGTATATCAGACCTCCAAAGGACATTTTAGACCACCCATGGTGGGCATTGGCATGAAAGGGCAGTCCATGGCATCCACTTGGCTTATGCAATAAGTATCTACCTTGGTGTGGGGGGGGGGAAGGTTGTTGGGTGGAATGGCGGTTTGAAAACGGAAATTTGACTATCGACAATCCCCGTGTGGGAATTCCAGGATGCCATAGGTTGCGCCATACTGGAACTGAACCCCACACAAAGATTCGCGTTTTTCAAAAAAGGGGGTTATTCGATTGAAATGGGGGGGCGGGGGGGGGGGGGGGGGGGGGGGGGGGTAGCCCCTCAGCGTTTTTAAAGGCATAGGGTGTCACCCACTTTTTTTGATACGCCCGATATACATTGTACTTCTATAACGCTGGCCAGTTTAACTCCGGGGCCCCCTTTCACAGGTTTTGAGACCATGTTGCGGGGGCATCTTCACCACATTAACCTTACATTGTCATATGCAGGACCCAGAGTGTTTGGCAAGAAAGTTAAACCCCAAATTCGGTGGGGGTCTTCCCAACACTCCTCCGATCGGCATATATATGTATATGAATATAACAATCGCAGTTTATGTCTTCAGTTCTTGCTTAATCACTTCACGCTGTCTCCTTGTCCTTATGTCAGGTGACCGGCTCAATACAAACATGGATGTTGGGGACTCTGGTATGACGCCGCCGTGGGAAAGTACTTTTATCCTGAGCCGTGTATTACTGGAAGACGCTTTATAGCATGGCAGATGCTAGAAGTTGAACCAAACAAGGAGCCCCCCCCCCCCCCCCCATCCCCCCCAGCCCAACCCCCATCCAAAGCATTAACCTAACAGTCTACCCACCTCAGCATTGGATTTAAGTTCCTCTTGAGGGGGGCCTTCATTCTTCGTCTTGCATTGCCTTCTCTTTTGATGTTGCTCAACCATCTCCTCGACTTGCCCTGTCGGGTCTCTCTGAAAGCTTGAGGCGCAGGCGGCATCAGTGTGTTGGCATCAGGCCACTTTCGGACAATTGAGGGGATGATCTGTTTTCCTGGATTCGCACCCGTGTTTGTTGTGTAATCGGAAGGGCTGATTATAAG
>JACBWV010000223.1:10622479-10710200 GCA_013435795.1 Chlamydomonas sp. ICE-L
TGCCCTGTTCTAGTTACCACCTCTGAAAACTCTGAACATGACACACCACGACAGCACCCAATGGGACATTAAACCCCTCAGCCTTACATTATACAAACAGGCATCCTCACTACTCTGGATGGCCAATCCACACACACACATACCAACGCTTCATATCTTTATAACCCCACAGGTCACTGTCTTGGGCACATTCCCAACGACAGGCTCACCTCTCTTAAACAAAACTATGACCACTTTAAAAATCACCACCCA
The DNA here is from genome assembly GCA_013435795.1 of Chlamydomonas sp. ICE-L. Classification (NCBI taxonomy): domain Eukaryota; kingdom Viridiplantae; phylum Chlorophyta; class Chlorophyceae; order Chlamydomonadales; family Chlamydomonadaceae; genus Chlamydomonas; species Chlamydomonas sp. ICE-L. Next base: position 10,622,732 of record JACBWV010000223.1, read on the forward strand.
ACCAAATGGAACCAACTGAACCAAGGAGGAACATACCACACTGACTTAGCTGCCCTCTTCACCAGATACAGAGCTGCTCCTGCTGCCACTAACATTCTGTCTCCCTTCCTCTACCAAGCAGCAGCTGCTCTGGGCATTACTCACCATCGTACCTCCAATCCTCTTTGCTACGACCAAAGCCTCACCAGCTTCTCTTCTACCAGCCCTGCTGACCAGCTCTTCGGCTCCAACCAAGACCCCTTTCTTACCATCTGGACTGGGGGCTCACTGGTGGACATTCCCAACTCCACCACACAAGCACACCAAGCTCTAAGGTGGGCTCTAGCCAGTGCTGACCATGCTGAAAATACTCTCAGCCCTACCTGCACCCTGATGCTCCTCCCTGATGTAACAGCTCAGAAGCAACGGCGGAAGGGTTGTGTACACGAGAAGAGTTATTAGCTAGAATGACAGGAGATTAGAAAGGTTCGGAGGTCTAGCTAGTAGCTATAGGATACTACGTCACTAGTATGGTTAGTTGTTAAGTATGGTAAGGGATGTAGGATGTTCTCGAAGGCTCGTCAGTAGGTATAATGATGATGGCCGTGAAGAGAGCAATCCGATATTTTAAGGCAGCCGGCAGGCGTGCTTGTGAGAGAGGCAGTACATGAGGAAGTACTGTCTCTTCGTGCGTACGCTGTTACTTAGACCAGAGGTATGACTGTACCTAAAGGTCTAATAACGGTCAGAGCCTGTGAAGGAGTCTGTACCGTTACACTCCCCCCCTCCATGAAGAGATGCGGACCCCGCATCTATCGGAGGGAAAGAAAAGGTGAAACACCCAAACGAGACGTGCGTGGGCTCGAAATATACTTGCAGAACACAAGTTGGTCCCGGAGGAGACCATTTAACATCCCTTTCGTGCCAACTCCGGATCCTTAGACGGAAGGATTCTTGCGTTTCGTGCGAGAGCCGGTACGATAGTCGCGGTCTCTTTGAGACCGTTGCAGCCAAGCAGTAACAATCTGGGGCGACTTCTTATCGATGTCCTTGGCGGATTCCCAAGTGTCTTGTTCGATACCGTAACCCGCCCAACGGATGAGGTATTCCTCTCAGCGTTTGGAAGAGTTTTTAATCACGCGCGATTTCTGGCGCATGATACATGCTGCTGTCCAAGTGGGCGAACCATCGGTGTCGAACTCCAAGGGCTGACCGAGGTGCGGTTGACCGTCAGAGTGCCAAGGTTTGAGAAGGCCGACATGGAACACCGGATGAAGCTTCATCATTTTCGGGAGGTCCAGGCGACACGCCGTAACCTGTCGGACGTCCTGAGTGACTTCGTCTCGCGGACCAACTACTCCAGAAATTGTATATGGTCCGACCCAGCGAGGGACAAATTTAGGCTTGCCTGTTGCCTTGAATTTCATATTTCTGGTGGAAAGGAGGACCTGTTCTCCAACTGAAAACGTCACTTCGCGGCGACGCGTGTCGTAATTCGCTTTTTGCCTACTTTGGGATGCCTTCAGGCATTCTCTGCAATGGTTTTGGCGGTCAATGTGGGATGCCCACCATGACTTAGCAGCTGGGCATTTGGAGTCTACCTCAGCGGCCATGGGGGTACGAGGGTCATAACCCAAGTACGCACGAAATGGGGTATTTTGGATAGATTCCTGCCACGAGTTGTTAATAGCAAACTCAACAAGAGCCAACGATTGGTCCCAATCATCGTGGTAAGGACCGACGTGATGGCGAATCATATCCTCGATAACGCGATTCATACGTTCCGTTTGACCGTCGGTTTGAGGGTGGAAAGCGGTCGAAAATGCCTGTCGTGTTCCCATGAGGCGCTGAAGTTCTGAGCCGAAATGGCCTGTGAACCGGGCGTCTCGATCACTGAGCAACTTCTTAGGGATGCCGTGGTGGCGGACCACTGTGTCCAGATAAATAGCTGCAAAGCCAACAGCCGAAACTGTAGTCGAACATGGTGCGACATGCACCATTTTGGACAGCTTATCCACGAAAACGGCAATAGCATCATGACCCGAAGTCGTAGGAGGCAGAGCTGTTATCAAATCTGTGCTAACACAATCCCAAAACTGTGAAGGGATTTCGACCGGGACCAACGTGCCACCAGGCTTTAAGTTCCCTGGCTTGTTGGTCTGACACGAATGACAACGTTTGATGAAGTCCTTGACGTCGTCAGTGACACCATCCCAAGTGAATGTACGGGTGACCAGCTCAAGGGTTTTCGTGCGACCGCAATGACCCATATAAATCGGATCATGCTGTTCCCGGATGATATCCTGCTTGAGAACTCGGTTGTCCGGGACACACAAGTAATCTCGTCCGTGCTTGGATTTCTTGATCCAAAACCCGTCACGTGAGAACTTGTCCCGCAGACGTTTGTGACCCGCAGCAAAAAGTGGGTCAGACGCGTAACCCTCCAAGATTCTATCCATGATGGATTTGATTGGCAGAGGTGAACCCGTAATTGGCTTTTTCGAACGAACACGAGGCTTGCACTCCGTGACTGACAGCGAGTATACCATGAGGTGGAGCGAAAGATCGTGGTCGCCTGGTGTAGACAAGTTAGGATTACGGCTGATCGGATCAGCCACGTTATTACGGCCGGCCCTATACTCCCATGTATAATGAAAAGGCGCGAGAGTCTCTTGCCAACGCCCCATGCGACGAGAGAGGACACTCTTGGTATCGAAGTAAGTAAGAGGTTATGGTCCGTGACCAATGTCATCCGGGACCCCTCCAAATAACAACGCCATTCGGTCAACGCATGGACGATACCAAGCATTTCCTGTTCCGACACAGTATAGTTCTTTTCAGCAGGGATGTATTTCTTGCTAGAGTAAGCTACAGGGTGTTTATCTTGTAGTAAAACAGCGCCTGTGCCCAACAGAGAAGCGTCGGAAATGACTTTGAAGGGCTTCTCAAAATCGGGGAGCATGAGAACCGGGGCAGAAGTCAAAGCCGTTTTTAACCCTTCAAAAGCGGATGAATGGGCCGCTGTCCATTTTGCTCCAAAATCGCCTTTGAGTTTTGTAAGGTCCGAAAGAGGAGCTGCCATGGACGAATATCCTTGGATGAACTTTCGAAAATAATTGGTCAAACCCAAGAACTGCTGAACGTGTTTCGCATGTCGAGGGGTTGGCCAATCTCGGACGGTAGCTACTTTTTTCGGATTAACCTTGACGCCGTTACGACCAATAATGTGGCCTAAGAACTTAATCTCGGATTGGTTGAAAGTGCACTTAGACAATTTCGCATAGAATTCCTCGTCTTGTAAGACCTGCAGGACCTTTTCGAGGTTAGCTGCGTGCTCTTCGGGATTACGACCGTAAACCAGGATATCATCGAGATACACCACCACGAACTTGTGCAAGTAAGGAGCAAAAATCTTGTTCATTACTGCCTGGAAAGTGGCTGGAGCGTTCGCTAAACCCATGCCCAGCACTTTGAATTCGTACTGACCCATCGGAGTGGTAAAGGCCGTCTTAGGGGCGTCTTCGTCCGAAATTCGAATCTGCTAATAACCCGAAGTGAGGTCAAGGGAGCTAAAAATAGTAGCCCCGCTCAGCCTATCGATGGTTTCGTCAATCCTAGGAAGGGGGTACCTGTTCTTGATAGTAATGTTATTAAGCGCTCGCCAATCGCAGACGACGCGATAACCGACACCGCCCGGTTTGGCAATGATCATAATCGGTGCCCCATAGGGGGAAGAGCTCGGTGTAATGAATCCGTGCTTTAACAAGCCAGCCACGTATTCTTCGCAAAGAGCTGTCTCCGCAGGGCTCATGCGTCGATTGCGACGATAAGGTGCATACGCGTTTTCCTCAGTCTTGATAATATGAGGAATATCCCGATGCTTCGGAGTTTGCATGGGAAGAGCATTGAACACTTTCTTGAATTTACGCAACAAGTATCGGACCACATGGGCGGGCATTAGGGCAGGATCTCCATGTTCCGGACAATTTTCTTTGACCCACGTTTCGAAGTCGACTTCAACTTCAGGTGGGTTCGGAAGATGAACCGAACTGGGGACAGCTTTAGCCAGAAGGTCCGCGGTTTCGGTGGCTGATACATTAGAGGCGGGGTAGTCCACCGGACGAGAATCGCGAATGTTGACCATAATGTGATTGGCCCCAGCCTTCAAAAATTTCGCTGCCTTACGACCAGAAATGACAGGGTCAACTGATGATTCACCCGAAAGTGCCATAGTGAAAAACGAATGAACCGAACTATCTCTCGTTCTGTTTACTGGAATTAAGCTACAACCATGCTTTTTGAGAATTAGGCGCATGTCGTCATAATCGAGAATGGCTTTTTCGTCACGCATCCAATCGGAACCGAGGATGAGGTCGAGACCACCAGGGATTTTATCGACGACATGGACATGGGCAGAACCTTTGAATCGCTGAATGCTGAACGGCAAAGTGGCTGTACCTTTGATACCTATGATACCTTCGTTCGCACACGTGAAACCTTCGGTACCATGCTCCCATGGGCGGATGTGCAGGCCTAACCGCTCAGCCATGTCTTGAGCCATCAAACAACCCGTAGCGCCTGAATCGGCCAACGTGACCATCTGATTCGAACCAGAGCGTGCATTAAATATCATGTCAGTGGCAGTCTTGGTATTGACTTCATAAAGTCTGTCCAATCGTTTAAGTTTGACCGGGGAAGCGTTGGTATCGCCGGGATGTTGATTCCGTCGGTTATATTTGGTGGGGCGGCGGGCGATATCTTGCAGTGCTCTGCCTTTGGGATCGTCGACCCGTTTCCACCAGTGTTTCTTAGTCCGCGATTCAACCGGACTAGGGACCTTGGGTTTTTCTTCCGGACCAAAATAAACTGCCTTCGTGGTTTCGTTGATCGCGTGCCATTCTTTCATCATAAGACAAGCTTTTTCGGAATCAGGCGGATCATACCACACCTGAGTAGCCATGCCCTTCAGTAACCGAGAGACGTGTTTGTCCGAACTAGCCTGACTAGGGAGGACAAAAATACCGGACGTCTCATATGGAGAGTCATTTTTGCTTTCCCAATAATGTTCGAGTACGGAGACTGCATCGGCAGGGAGAGGATGAGCATAAACACAAGATCCAGCCAACGAAACATGCATGCCATGCTCCGTGGAATATTTGTAGGGACAGGGAGAAGATTTCCAGTTAGTGCTCGTTACATCAATGGTAGGGGTTAAGCCCAACATCTCAAAAAGTTCTAACTGGGCCGCCAAGGTAAGTTCTAAAGGGAACACGTCTTGAACAGTATCTGCTTTGACTACACGGTCAGGGCCAACTGTCATGACCCGGCCGGCAACTTCCTAGGGCCAAGAAGGGATCGGGCCATTGTTATCCCTTTTCCAATCAGGGCAGGTCTTGTCCGAGAGTGCGGGCCATTGGTTGTTCGGGTCATACCTGACTAGGCATTCGGCAGGGATCGCACGATCAGATATGCACTGAGCCATCTTATGGAAGCACCAAAAACACCGAGAACCCTGCTGGAGCCAAATGGACTGGGCAACACTCACGGAATTGTTCATGTGCATGGGGCTATTAGGGTCTTTTCCACTGAAATCCGGTGCACTTGACTGACCTGAACCCATAGTACTGTGGCCCCGGCCCCGGCCAGCCCCTTGACCATAACCGCGACCCGTCCCTGTACCGATAGAGTTAGAACCGAAAGCACCACGAACATGACGTCCACCCTCAGAATGAGCCGGGCGAGCAGGTTGCCCCGAGCGGCCACCACGTCCACCTCGTCCCCCGTTAGAGTGGGGACCGATCCTGGCGGACTTGCCGGGTCGGTCATCGGTGTCTATATCTACTCCTCGAGTGCCTACGTGTCTTTCGTCATCATGCGAATCATTAGAGTCGGAATCAGCTGGGGGTGGAGAAGGAAAGGCGGCAAAGTGGACCCTATTCAGAGCAAGAGGCTGACCAGTCGGTCTCTCAGTACTGCCTGGAAACCGGGGTTTGCCATCGCTGCCCATGGACTTCCTGTTGGGGAATCCGTAACCCCCGAGTCTGTTCCTAGCTGAGGTAGCCGCTATGGACTGACTTTTCGCGGACGAAAGACTACGAGCCTCATCCATTTGGATGTAATGGAACAGTTCCTCGACAGTCTCGAACGTAGTTCCCGATTCGCGGCGACAGAAGGACCCAAGTTTCACGGACTCTAGCAACCCTGTACGAAAGAAATTGAGCTTTTCTCTAGGGGTCAAGTCAGGTACCAAACGGAACTCCGCTTTAATTCGATGGTAATAAGATTGGACTGACGCGCCAGAGAATTGACGAATAGTACCCTCGTGCAAGCGTGTCATCGCGAACTCGGCTTCAGTGAAAAGTTCAGGAGTCAAGAGTGACTGGATCCATGTGAGGATACCAAGCCAGTCAAACCCGAGAAATTCGCCATTAGCGTATGTGTCATCGTAAGTGCGCTTAAGGGAGCCGTGCAGGGAGGCAGACAAGTGAGGAACGACATGAGAGAAAGAATCCACATCATCGCGACCAAACTGCACGGAAAGCACAGTCTCAACCGCAACCCTCCAGCGTCTGAGTTTCGAGCGTCCGTCCAGGTCACCCATTTTCTCGTCAGTGGGAAAGGAGCGAAGCTCCTTTCTGAGCTCAGTAATTTTCTTACTTAACCCGAAATCACCTACCTGGCGAGGGGCCGATGGATTGGGAGCCGCCGGTGTTACAGGAGGAGGGGGGAGAATGGCAGAGGACCCAGCAGACTTGCGAGGGACAGTTTGTGATGACTGCGTACCTGGGGTGGTCCGCGTCGTGGAGTCCGAAGTTTTGCGAAGAGAATCGGCGTCAGAAGGTGGCAAGGAGGATTGTGTAATGTTGCTCTCACCTTCCTCAGAGTCCGAACTCGGACTATCCCCACTTGGGGTAGGTCGCTTCGACTTACTCGAACTTGCATGGGGTGTGAGAGTGGTCCGAGACTTGGTAGTCCGCGAAGTTCTTCCACGCTTGTGGGTAGCGGAAGGAGCGGACGAAGGCACGACAGGGGACGCAGGGGCAGGAGTCTGCTTGGCAAATGCATGGGGAAGAACAAACGGTTCAAACACAACTCTATTGCCCACTACCCCTTTATTTTTCGCCAGCCTGAGACGAGGGAGCTTAACCTCGAGGGTTGCGGCCACTGGCTCGAGGACAATGTACTCAAAAACATACTTCGCGTCCCTCTCAAGCCTGACAGCAAGCTTGGCGTCCAGCTTGTTGAGACGAACGAAGATGTCATCCACGGAAGCGGGCATACTATCAATCCAGGCATCAGCCTTGCCATGGTCATCCAAGTGGGCGGCATGCAGCTTGGACATGGCGTCACGGATATTAGCCAACATGTTCTCGCCCACGTTGGCCCTAAAGAAAGCATCCATAGTCGAAGAGATAGCTTCAGTAAGATCAGCACCCGCGAAGGGACTCACAGGGTGTGTGCCATCGTGGAAGGGAACGTATCGCCATCTAGACTTCTTCTCTTTCTTCTCTTTGGGTGGGGCCGCGGCCTTGTGAAGGGCTTGCTGCGCCTGATAGACCACGAGTTGAAGAGGGGACATGGCTGCCAATTGTGCCTGCGAAGCCTTGGCATGAGGCGTCACGAGAGGAATCCTCTTGCGTGCAGCCGAAAGTTTCATCTCAGGAACCGACTGCTCCGTACCCTCGGCCCCAGACTCGAGGTCCGAATCGATATCCATGCACTCTGACTCAGGGGGCGGATCAAGAACGGACAATGGATCTGCGTGAGGTGGCTGAGAAGCTGCGTCAACTGCCGAGCGGAATTGCGGACCATTAGATGGTCCGCGAACGCGAAGCTGTACGACGGCCGGATCGTCGCCCGAAGGCAGTACGCCAGATGGTCCGAGATTCGGAGGCAGCACGCCTGATGGTCCGTGAGGAGCATCAGTCATGAGCGGATCGGATACAGGGGTGACCTCTGTCTCAGCGATCTAGCAACTGGGGGGATAAGATCCAACCCTAGAGCTTCGGCGATACCCGGGGGGGGGACTGGAGCCGCAGTGCGGACTCTCAAATTGGCCTCGGCCTTCGATGCAGATGCGGTCCGCTTAGCTGCCCTGCCGCAGACTAATTACTAGATAAGGAAAGGATAGAAGCAGAGGAAACTGAGAGCGAAAATTGAACGAAAGTGAAATTCGGAAATCTGAAAACGTGGAGTTGCGCAATGGAAAGCGCGAATCGCTGGAAGCGCGACTAGCTCCGTAACCAGTGTAACAGCTCAGAAGCAACGGCGGAAGGGTTGTGTACACGAGAAGAGTTATAAGCTAGAATGACAGGAGATTAGAAAGGTTCGGAGGTCTAGCTAGTAGCTATAGGATACTACGTCACTAGTATGGTTAGTTGTAAGTATGGTAAGGGATGTAGGATGTTCTCGAAGGCTCGTCAATAGGTATAATGATGATGGCCGTGAAGAGAGCAATCCGATATTGTAAGGCAGCCGGCAGGCGTGCTTGTGAGAGAGGCAGTACATGAGGAAGTACTGTCTCTTCGTGCGGACGCTGTTACTTAGACCAGAGGTATGACTGTACTTAAAGGTCTAATAACGGTCAGAGCCTGTGAAGGAGTCTGTACCGTTACACCTGATGACCTTGCTGCCCCTTACAAAACTCTCCTCCACCACTCCTGGATCCACTACATTGACTCTAGACCACAGTCTGAATTTTATACTACCTCTGAAATATGGCTTGGCAGCAAATCTCACACCCCACCCTCCACTCAAAAATTACACCTCATCCTTATATGCAACCCTCACAGCCAAGAGACTTACTTTCCTAAACTCCCAGATTTTATTGACCAATGGACATACTACATGCAAAGCCTGTCCTCATCCTGGGAGCCCTCTACTATCACACCACCTTCCACACTTACTTTCACTGACATTGTCATCACCTACCCTCGGAAACTTAAATCTCTTGCCAAAAATCCCTGGCAACCTCTACTCCACCAACACCCTCCCCCCTCTCCTCTTACCATTACCCACCCCTGTTTTTACCTTGCTACCCCCTCCTCTGGCCTCCAGGTCTACACAGATGGTAGCCTAATAAAAGGTAAACCAGGGCATCCTAGCAAAATAGGTGCTGCAGTATATGTCCCGGCTGCAGGACAAAGCTACACCATCAACCCTGGGGGAATAGGGGCCACCAAAACTAACAACCGGGCAGAATTGGTAGCCATCCACCGAGCCCTTCTCAACATTGATTATGACAAATCTTTGCGCTTCTGGAACAAGCTTTGCGCTTCTGGAACAAGACCATACATAAAGAACCTGAGGATCTCATTAGAATGGCTCTTGAGGAATCTTTTGACTCCAACACTGGCTGGGTTCATGACTTGCGTTGTGCTCTCCACAAGCTAGGATCCAGTAAAAATATCAACATTTTGGAGGCTGTCGATGTCGAAGGTATTATGTCTGAAGTTTTTGAGTCATGGAGGTTTAAGTACCCAAGTGACACCAATGCAGTTAGAGACATCCCTGATGAGAGAAGGGTTGGCTTTAAACGCCTCCGATACCAAAAATGGTTCGCAGCCAACAGCAATGATGAGAATGGCTTGATTCCCTTTACATCCGCCTTACATAAGCAGGATCAGATTCGTTCTATAGCACAGTTTAGAATGGGTTCCCATTGGCTGAACACAGAAAGAATGAGGGTGGTGGATAGAGCACACATCCCTCGCTCAATGAGACACTGTCAAATGTGTGGGTTCCAAAAAACTGAGGATGAAATGCATATGTTTGAGTGCCCTTTTTATAATGATATTCGCCTCCGCTACCAGAATCTGTTTACAGATATTTATAGGCATGTCCATGAGGATACCGACTTAACCGTATGGAATGTGGAATTCTGCGATTCCACATTCAGAACCTTTATGAATGGAAATGGCACTAAGTCTTTTTGGAGCAACCTAGCCGACTATCTTTCTACTTGTAGAAGAGCAAGACAGGAAGCCCTGGACTGCTTAGTGGCACCGTAATTTATTATCCCTTTTTTTTCTTCTTGAGACTTCTCATTTGTTAGCTTCTTACCTCCGCCACTGTAAGTGGTTGAGATCTGGGTCCTGCTCTAAGGGGTTTAATACCTACGCCACCAAAACGGTGGTTGGGAGTTTGGTTTGTTTGTCCTCGACACACCCCTGATGTAATGGGTTTTTTTGCTTTGTGGGTGCTTTTTCTTTTTGTTTAAAGCACAGAGTCTCATACACCCTCGCGGTGTCAAGTAGACTTTAACATGTAATGTAATGTAATGTAATGTAATGTAAATCTCTTACCCTTCATACAGACAGCCTCTGCTCTCTTCAACTTATAAAAAAAATGATTCATGACCCCACCACAACAACCCGTTCCATTCATACTGAATTACTGCAATCAATTCAAAAACACCTCATTCAACGCATCCTACATGGGTCACACACCACCCTTTGTAAAGTCCGTTCCCACACAGGTATCCTTGGAAATGACAGAGCAGACACTCTGGCACGCAAGGCAGCTGAGCACCCAACCTCAACTAATTTTACTGATAACACTGGGGAAATCCCCCGCCACAATGTTTACTGGCCTACAGTTCAACCTCCTCGTACACCCATGGGAGATATCCCCCCAAGAATTTTAGCACCTAACCTTACACAAGGTATCACCTCTAACCTACCCACTAGCTGCCACCTTGGTCAACACCCTCTTAAAGGGATTTATGCAACCACCTGGGCTGAAAACACCCCCCACCAACTTCCTCAAGCAAGTAACAAATTTTGGACCTCAACCCTTATCCAGCATAAAACTAAATTCCACATCCTTAAAGCCCGCTGGGGTAGACTGTGGAACCGTAAACTTGCATTCCGCTGGAAACTCCCTTATATTACCAGCACTCACCCACCCACGAACTCCCTATGCCCCATCTGCCACACCTGTGAGGACGGAGCGGGCCACATCCTGGCGGGCTGCACACACCGGACTTTCAAGGGGCTCTACATCAAGAGACATGACGCCGCAGTGCGACTCATCCACAAGGCCATCTGCACAGGAGCCCTAGGATCTCGCAGAATGATCATGGACGCTGGCAAGGAAGAGGACCTTCCCAGGGGGGTCCTGGGCAAACGTCTCCCCGACTGGCTACGCCCCTCCACTATTACTGTAGCGGATTGGAAGAGGATGAGACCTGATCTTGCCGTCCTACCTGACATAGACTCTCCTACCTGTATGTCTGATAAAGAACTCTGGGTTCTTGAGCTTGGATACTGCTCTGATACTAATCACGCTACTAAGTTTATTACTAAACATGCCCAACATGTTGAATTAGTCAATGGCCTTCGATCGGCTGGATACCTTGTTCACTATGAAGTTATTACCGTTGGTACAACTGGTACTATTCCAACCTCTTTTTTGACTTCTATGACCACTCTTGGACTTCAGAGATCCTGTGCCCTCAAACTGGCGGACACAGTCCATTCTCACACCATTACTAGTTTCCAGAGTATTTTACAGTGCAGACGCTTTATGGAAACACACCCCGGGTCGATACCCGGGGACTAGCAAACAGACCGTCCCCCCTCTCAGGTTTTGTCTTACCAGCTGTATTGCGCCGGTGCTTCCCAACCGGGGTGAAAAACCCCCGTATTAAGCTGCACTGGCATGATGGGGCTACGGTGCCTGCCGTTCAGGCATCGGTGGTAATTCTTTTTACTGAGATGGTCCTACGGTGACTATAGCTAGCTCCGGCTTACGCTATGGTGTCCTTAACTTCACGTCCTGTGAGTAACGGTTATACACGGATGTAACAATTTCAATTTCAATTTCAAAAAGCGCTGTGGTATTCAAAAAAGCAGCGCGCTCCGCGCACAGGGGTTGATAAAAACTGCGCGAAACGCGCAGATGGGCTCAAAAAGGCAGCGCGGGCCGCGCTCGCCGCGCGCGCTTAGTAGTACCCTGGTACGAATGCATATATTTTTGATTGATTTAATTAACATTTACATTTTCCTGGTAATTTATTGCCCACGGTGGCACGGTGAGCGCCCTTTTCTGTTTGGCTTTTTTTCTTTTCTTAATGCCCTTCTCCTCGTCCCCAGACGGCCGAATAAAAAAAGGTAAGGAACCACCTGGGAACCACACTAGTTTGTGTTCGCCCCCTCCATCTGCCAACCAATTGTAAGACGACACTCCTGTCGTGAAATCCACTACTGTGGTTACAAACTGACAACAAAACAGTGTCACGAAGTCATCCTAGACGTTTGCCTGCCAGCAATTGTTGGCGTGGGTGGCTCACAGTATTATACTTAATACCATATATCCCAGTTCGGCGAATGGTTGATAATTTCGCTGGACTGAAGAATGTGCTGGATTCGAATGCCTACGGGTGCGCTTTGATAACACTTGTCCACGGTTGCAGTCAACTAGTAGCACTGTCTAGGTTAGGTAGCAGCCCGTTCTCTACCGCTGTAAGACAGGGCTCCTGTGATACCGCGCCCCACCAGCAGGGTACTTCAAACGGACCCCAGGGGGTGTGTCCTGGGACGCACCCTAATTGGGTAGGTTGCGTCCTGGGACGCAGTCACACCTGCAGGCTGCGTCCTACTATCAACAGAACCCGTAGCCCACGGAAATGGAGTGATGGTGGGCCAATCAACTGATGGGTGAGACGCAACCAACAACCCAAACCTGCACCTGAGACGCAACCAACATCCTGAACCTGCGTCTGGGACGCAACAGACTCTCCCCAAGTTGCGTCCTGTGACGCAGTCCTGCACTGCCCTGGCGCCCTGCCCACCAGGCGTTCTCATTACTTTTTTAAGACCATACCGGTATCAAGAAGTCCTAGGGGCGTTGCAATCGACACAGAAAATTGACGGAGAGTGTTGGCTATCGGAGCTACAGGTGGCGCCAGAATCGAGTACAGCAGACCAAAGCCAGGGTTCACAACGTAATAAGGGCCAGGGCTACATGCCGACGATCAGTCAGTCGGAAAAGGGGGGCTCCTGCCCCCAGAAGCGGGGGCTCCACCAAAAAAGTTGTACATTTCCACTTGTTCCCTTAGTAACTTTCCTTGTCCCTTTAGTAAAATTCCTCAGAGGTGTCCTTGTCCTCCAGGAGAGAAGTGATCAGGCTACATCATATGGTGTGCTGGCCACTGCAGGTAAATAATGAATCGCCTACCTGCCCTGCCCCAGAATACAATAACTACTATGGCCACCCCCGACCAGCTGGCTTTTGGTCTTTGTTTTATCTAAGGCCAGTTGGCTTGGTCTGAGCCACAATCACCACCACCACCACAACACCTTCATGCACCACCACCACCACCAGGTGTGGGTGGCAGTGCTGCCTATGCTGTAGTGGATCAGAGGGAGGTTGGTAGTTGGCCCCAGTGCAAGCAATCGGGCTGGCCCCCTCATCCTCAAGCCTTGTAATACGGCATACTATCTATCCTATTCAGAGGCAGGACAGACAGGCGATTCATCATTTACCAGTCACCATTGCTACATCCACCACCACCACCACCATTGCTACAGTCACTCCCCCCATTCCCACCACCTAGACTACCACCAGTCACCATTGGGGTCACTCATCGGGGGCTGTCATAGTAGTTATATATATATATTAATATTATAGCAAGACGTCATCAAGCAGACTGTTGTTGCCAAGCCAACTAGCCTTACCCTGGCTCAGACAGGACGTCGTCCTCAAGCAGAGTGTCGTTGCCAAGCCAACTGGCCTTGCCCTGGCTCAGACATCAAGACGTCATCAAGCAGAGTGTCGTTGCCAAGCCAACTGGCCTTGCCCTGGCTCAAACAGGAAGTCGCCATCAAGCAGAGTGTCGTTGCCAAGCTAACTGGCCTTGCCCTGGCTCAGACAGCAAGACGTCATCAAGCAGAGTGTCGTTGCCAAGCCAACTGGCCTTACCCTGGCTCAGACAGCAAGACGTCATTGAGCAGAGTGTCATTGTGGTACCCCACAAGGACTGACGTGTTTAGGCTGGTCTTGAAATCTATTGCAGACCCTAATGGTTGACCCTCTTCAGTTTCCTTTGCCCGTCACGGGGGGGAGGGGTGCGCTAGGGTGGTTTCGTCTCCAGCAGGAGGGGTGGCCGTAGCTGGCGCCTGGTCCTGCGAACTGGCTTGGCTTGGCTCTGCTTTTGATTGGGCTTCACGTGGGGCCTGGGGGGGCTGGCCAGGAGGGATGGTGGCACCAGCTTGCTCGGAGAAGAAAATTTCTGACTGTACCTCAATGTCCAGTAGTGTAGCGCAATCGGAATCTGCGTGTGGAATACACATGTTTTGTTTTAGATTATATACAAACATGTTATTCATTTTGCATTAACACGTGCTGTTTTATATTTGACACGCACATGTTGTTTTATATTATCTACCAACGTGTTACTTCATAAGATATAAAAACGTTTTATACGATAACCATAAGTTTAAACTGATTCGAAAGTTCATAGAAACTAACCATCACCACCTACACTACCACCACCGCCTGTCCAACACAATGCAATGCCATGACCTCCTTTGACAAATATCCCAAGTAGCCACAGTCCACTACCATCACCACTACCGCACACCACCACCTACACTACCGCCACCACCTACACTACTACCACCACCATCACCACATGTCCAACACAATGCAATGTCATGACCTCCTTTGACAAGTAGCCCAAGTAGCCACAGTCCACTACCACCACCACCACTACCGCACAGCACCACACACACTACCACCACATGTCCAACACAATGCAATGCCATGACCTCCTTTGACAACTAGCCCAAGTAGCCACAGTCCACTACCACCACCACCACTACCGCACAGCACCACACACACTACCACCACATGTCCAACACAATGCAATGCCATGACCTCCTTTGACAAGTAGCCCAAGTAGCCACAGTCCACTACCACCACCACCACTACCGCACAGCACCACACACACTACCACCACATGTCCAACACAATGCAATGTCATGACCTCCTTTGACAACTAGCCCAAGTAGCCACAGTCCACTACCACCACCACCACTACCGCACAGCACCACCTACACTACCACCACATGTCCAACACAATGCAATGTCATGACCTCCTTTGACAAGTAGCCCAAGTAGCCACATTCCACTACCACCACCACCACTACCGCACAGCACCACCTACACTACCACCATATGTCCAACACAATGCAATGTCATGACCTCCTTTGACAACTAGCCCAAGTAGCCACAGTCCACTACCACCACCACCACTACCGCACAGCACCACCTACACTACCACCACATGTCCAACACAATGCAATGCCATGACCCCCTTTGACAAGTAGCCCAAGTAGCCACAGTCCAATACCACCACCACCACTACCGCACAGCACCACCTACACTACCACCACATGTCCAACACAATGCAATGTCATGACCTCCTTTGACAAGTAGCCCAAGTAGCCACAGTCCAACACCACCACCACCACTACCGCACAGCACCACCTACACTACCACCACATGTCCAACACAATGCTATGTCATGACCTCCTTTGACAACTAGCCCCAAGTAGCCACAGTCCAATACCACCACCACCTACACTACCACCACCACATGTCCAACACAATGCAATGTCATGACCTCCTTTGACAACTAGCCCTTGACTAGTACCACCACTGCCTGTTTATAACGAGGTATCGCATTGTACCGCAATGTTATATAATGACCCCACACCTTTGACCACTAGCCCAGAGCTATCTCCAGCTCTCTCTAGCTTCCAAAACAGGAAGGGCATCGCTATGTGAGGCACCACCACCACCATTGCAACATCCACTACCCACATTTCCACCACCACCACCTTTATATGAACAGGCATTGTACCATACAATGTAAAGAACTAAGACCACACACCTTTGTCAACTAGCCCAGTGCTATCTCCAGCGCTCATATTTCCCATTACAGGAGGGGCATCGCCATGTGAGGCACCACCACCACCACCACCACCTTTGCTACATCCACTACCCACATTTCCACCACCACCACCACCTTCACATGAACAGGCATCGTACCATAATGCAATAAAATGTATTAATGTAATGAACTAATGTAATGCAATATGCAATATAATGTATTAATGTAATATGAAGTTAATGTATTATGCAATATAATGTATTAATGTAATATGATATTAATGTATTATGCATGTATTATTAATGTATTAATGTTATATAATATTAATGTATTATGCAATATACTGTATTAATGTAATGAACTAATGACCACACACCTTTGTGAGTGCTATTTCCAGCGCTCTTAGTTTTCATTACAGGAGGGGCATCGCCATCGGAAGCAACAGCAACGTCTATATCTAATAGGCCTTCAGCATCATGGTCATGAAGCCAATGGGAGACACCATCACCTGGGGTGGGGTGGGGTGGGGGTCGGAGTGGGGGGATGGTGGGGTGGGGTGGGGTGGGGTGGGGGTCGGAGTGGGGGGATGGTGGGGTGGGGTGGGGGTCGGAGTGGGGGGGTAGGGTGGGTGGATGGGTGGGGGTCGGAGTGGATGGTGGGGTGGGTGGGTCGGGATGGTAGGAGTGGGTGGGATGGGTTGGGTCTGGAAGTGGGGGGGGTGGGTCGGGCTGGGGGGATGGTGGTGGTGGAGTGGGGTGGGTCGGGTGGGGGTGGGGTGGGGTGGGTGGGTGTGGGTCGGAGTGGGGGGATGGTGGGGTGGGGTGGGGTGGGGTGGGGTGGGGGGTCGGAGTGGGGGGATGGTGGGGTGGGGTGGGGTGGGGGTCGGAGGTGGGGGTCGGAGTGGGGTGGGATGGGTGGGGTGGGGTGGGGGTCGGAGTGGGGGGATGGTGGGGTGGGGTGGGGTGGGGTGGGGTGGGGGTCGGAGTGGGGTGGGGTGGGGTGGGGGTCGGATTGGAGGGATGGTGGGGTGGGGGGTATACATAGGTTTTTCAAGTACTATAGTGTGTATACGTCATCGTGTCCTGGGCGAAGCCCCCCTGCTCTCCCTCCGGACTGCCTGCATACTGACCACCCACCTACCTACTAGCATGCACCCCTGTCACACTTCTCCCGCCTGTGCCCAGCCTGTCGTGGGCTAGGCCCCCCTGCTCTCCCTCCGGACTGCCTGCATACCGACCACCCACCTGCCTACTAGCATGCACCCCTGTCACACTTCTCCCGCCTGTGCCCAGCCTGTCGTGGGCTAGGCCCCCCTGCTCTCCCTCCGGACTGCCTGCATACCGACCACCCACCTGCCTACTAGCATGCACCCCTGTCACACTTCTCCCGCCTGTGCCCAGCCTGTCGTGGGCTAGGCCCCCCTGCTCTCCCTCCGGACTGCCTGCATACCGACCACCCACCTGCCTACTAGCATGCACCCCTGACACACTTCTCCCGCCTGTGCCCAGCCTGTCGTGGGCTAGGCCCCCCTGCTCTCCCTCCGGACTGCCTGCATACCGACCACCCACCTGCCCACTAGCATGCACCCCTGACACACTTCTCTCGCCTGTGCCATAAAGGTTTTTCAAATACTATACTGTGTATACATATACAATATGTTGTACACTATTATGTGATACAGATAGGGTTGTCGTGTACAAAACCGTGGATATATAAACAATATGTTGTACACTATCATGTGATACAGATAGGGTTGTCGAGTACGAAACCGTGGATATATAAACAATATGTTGTACACTATTATGTGATACAGATAGGGTTGTAGAGTTCGAAACCGTGGAAAAAAAAAAGATAACGCCTGGAGGGGCGTGGTGTTAAGGGGACCCTCCCGTACGCCGCAGCTGGGGAAAGTCACCATGACACATAGTAAGTGTCACCCTCCAGGCGGGAGGGACTCCTTCATGCGACGTGTTGCAAGAATGCTGGTACAGGAGGCGATAGATTCCCTGTGCAGCTTAGAGATGAGTTTGTCTACGAGTTCGCGACTGATCCCTAAGGTGGAGAGATTGGTAATAGTTGTGATTGGTATGGTACCAGTGGTACCTATGGTGAAGACTAGGTAGTGGACAAGGAATCCTTGTTGTTGAAGGATACGTTGGAGCTCCTTATGCTGAACGCTCTTTTCCTGGAATTTGATGTGGTGGTTAGTGTCTGAGCAATAGCCCAGTTCAACTAGGTAGGCTTTTCTTGGTTTGGATTCGTCGTCAATGAGGAGGAGATCAGTCCTGTATTTATCCCATGTGGCTTGGGGAAGATCAGGGGGTTTGAGGGTGGTTGGGGGTCTCGTGGGAATGTCGGATGTCGCTTCACAAGTGCCTGCATCCATGTACATGGGGAGAGCCCCCAGAGCTCCTTTGGCTACAGCCTTTTGGATGAGTTGGACCGCCTTATTATGTCTGTTGATATACATTCCTTTGAAGACAGGGTGGCTGCACCCAGCAAGAATATGGCCAGCTCCGTCCTGTGCTTTGCGACAAAGAGGGCAGTTATCATCAGAGGGGGGGCTAGTGCTGGTACCATAGGGGCGTTTATATCTGTACGCCAGTTTCCTAGTCCAGAAGCGTCCCCACCTAGCCTTGTGGATTTGTATTTTTTGCCACCATTTGATGTCGGTGGATTGCCAGAAACGATTACTAGCCTGAGGGAGGAGGAAGGGGTTGGCTTGCTCCCACATGGAGGAGTATATGCCCGTGGTGTTGGCATGCCCAGTGTGCAGGGGGGTGGGGAGGTTAGCCTTGATACCTTTGTTGAGATTGTTGGCCGGGTGCCGGGGGGGCTGGTCCCCATTAATAGATTTGGGGGGCTGGACAGACGGCCAATGCATGTTGAGGTGCGCATGTTCCCCTGTTTTAACTGGTCCAATTACATTGTATCCTGTCGTCGCTTCTTTCGCGAGCGTGTCTGCCTCGTCATTCCCTACGATTTCTGAGTGAGATCGGACCTTAAGCAGGCGTGTGGTAGCAGCAGCGTTGTGTCTGTTGATAATGTGGATGGCGATGTCTTGCAGGAGGTCGCGGTGTTTGTTTTCCCGTGTCCAGCTGGGATGGTAAATGTGCAGGTTAATAAGCTGCAAGGAGCATAAGCTGTCGGAGTAGATGGTGAGTTCTTCATCTATTTCGGAGTGTACGAGTGCTTGTTGGATTGCCACGAGTTCGGCGCGATTGATGTCGGCAGTGATGCCCTGTCCGCCAGGGTCTATGCGGAGGCAACGTGCAGCGGCCCTGGGGGAGTATACGCCTGCCCCTAGGCGTAGGACGCCGTCTTTGTCTATGATGGCACTTCCATCTGTGTATAGAGCGAGGCCTGGTGCTTGTAGGATAGCATGTGTGCACGGGAGCACGGGGGGTGTTATGGGTTTGGGGTCTATCTGCATGGGGGTGGGTTGTTGTGCCCAGGTCTTAAGGAGGGAGCTAAGTGCCTTGGGTAGATGGGTGGTAGGAAGGCCCAGTTGGGAGGGGGGGGGACCTGGTCGTGGGATGGAAGTGGCCCCCATGTCCCTCATGGTTTGGGCCCATGTGGTGGGTGGGTTGTGGAGGTACTTGGCATGGCCAGCTGGGTTTGAGATGGCAATGAGTTTGTAGGTTCCTCTGTGTCTCTTGGCAGGGTTGAGTTTGCCCCCCGTCCAGATTAGGGAGGGGGTGAGGGGTTTGGCCTTGGGAGGCAGAGTGGCTAGTTCCATAGCCCATGGGTGATTTAGGAGGGCGTTATGGGCATATGTGGGTTTGTGTGGGACCAAGAGGATGGTGCACACGGGAATATCTAGGGTGTGAGCATGTATGGCACTGCCTAGTGCCCATCGAACAGCCTTGTGGGCCTCTTCAGGGTTCTGGCTGGTGAGGTGTGTGTTTCCCCCGTACCAAGGTTGGGTGTAGCAGTGGGGTCCTAAGCCAAACAGTTGGCCAATGGGGGTGGGGGTGTTGGCCAATGGGGAGGTGGGGACTCATTAGGAGGGGTGATGTGTCAAGGTCCGTTGTCATCCCCAGGGTGGACATAGCTTTGTGTATGGCAGGGGAGACATTGGAGATGGTAGTGTCTTTGTGCTGCGATAGGAGGGTGGCTACGTCTCCAGCGAAGGTTCCTGTGCTGTGGAGGGTCCAGAGGTGGGGAGAGTATGCCTTGGTGGTATGGTATCTGTGGTGGAGGAGGTGGAGTTGGGAGAGGGGTATATGACCGACACATTGGCCTGTTGGTGAGTAGATGTAGGTGGTGTCTCCGTTGTTGAGTTGGGGGGGGAGGTGGTGGTACCTGTCATTCAGGGTACCAGCCTGTATGTGGTATTTGCCGTGGGGGTGGATATCCCAGTCTGGGTGGTGGTCTGCCGTGTTAATGATGAGGTTTTGCCTGAGTTCGCTGTACCATTTGGCATCAAACTCTCCTCCCTCCGCCCACTGTCCTTGTTGTTGGAGGTTAGTGACGTGGAGGTCTTGCCTGGGTGGAATGGAGGGGGGGGGGGGCTTTGGGGGTAGTTTCAGTGTTGTAGGCATGGAGGAGTTCCTGAAATCTGGTGGGAACAACCAGCAGGGTGATTTGTTCCTCTGTGAGATGGACGGGGGACCAAGTGACCACAATGGAGGTGGCAGAGGAGTAGGTGTGGGAATGCACGGGGAGGCCAGCAGATATGTAACAAGGGAGATGGTGGCAGAGAATGGTGCATGGGGCTTTCTGGACCCTCCAATATCTGTGATGGGGGGTTTCTCGAGGTTCGTTAGCCTTCCTCTTTTGGGCTCTGAAGCCCAGGAGGTGGGTCAGGCTGTGTTGGTTGCCATATAGGAGGTGGAGGAGCTTGGCTGGGGTTGGGGGAGCAAGAAGGTCTGGGGTAGTGACAGCATGCACCAGGTCGTCAGGGGAGCTGTTCTTACGGATGCTGTGGTGTTTGTAGTAGGAGGCGTCAGTACATTTGTGGGTGTCATTTCTGATGAATTGCATACTGGCAGTCCAAGCAATCTTGGGGTCAGTGCTCCAGGCTTGAGCATACTTGGTGGGGTGAAGATAGGACTCTCTAGCCCACCACATGTGTGCATTGGAGGCAGGGATCTCCTCGATATTATGCGTGGGGGGCTGTGCTGTGGTTGGGGTAAGGATGCCGGCATTGGGGGTCAAGGGTCGGGGCAGTACGGGGGCGGTGTCCCAGTTGTTAAGGTGGTGGCTGATAGTATATGTGGAGAACTTGGTAATGTGCCGTTGGGGGATGCGTAGGTGGATGGGGAGGGTCCTCGATGCCAAGGGCAGGGGGCTGTGACAGGAGTAGGGTTGAGGTGGGCTTCCAGGTGGGGGTGGAGAGCACAGGTGTAGGCTGAGTCTGTTGAGGGCAACTTTATGCCTAGTGGAGACTCTTGTGCCATAGGTGTGTGAGAGGGTATTGGATGGGATGATTGTGGTCCCATCAGGGCTCACAATGTCAGCTAGGGAAGTAATGCCCAAGGGGATGAGGGTTTTGAGAAGATTGGGGGAAATATATATTTCAAGTACTATAGTGTGTATACATCATCGTGTCCTGGGCGAAGCCCCCCTGCTCTCCCTCCGGACTGCCTGCATACTGACCACCCACCTACCTACTAGCATGCACCCCTGTCACACTTCTCCCGCCTGTGCCCAGCCTGTCGTGGGCTAGGCCCCCCTGCTCTCCCTCCGGACTGCCTGCATACCGACCACCCACCTGCCTACTAGCATGCACCCCTGTCACACTTCTCCCGCCTGTGCCCAGCCTGTCGTGGGCTAGGCCCCCCTGCTCTCCCTCCGGACTGCCTGCATACCGACCACCCACCTGCCTACTAGCATGCACCCCTGTCACACTTCTCCCGCCTGTGCCCAGCCTGTCGTGGGCTAGGCCCCCCTGCTCTCCCTCCGGACTGCCTGCATACCGACCACCCACCTGCCTACTAGCATGCACCCCTGACACACTTCTCCCGCCTGTGCCCAGCCTGTCGTGGGCTAGGCCCCCCTGCTCTCCCTCCGGACTGCCTGCATACCGACCACCCACCTGCCCACTAGCATGCACCCCTGACACACTTCTCACGCCTGTGCCATAAAGGTTTTTCAAATACTATACTGTGTATACATATACAATATGTTGTACACTATTATGTGATACAGATAGGGTTGTCGAGTACAAAACCGTGGATATATAAACAATATGTTGTACACTATCATGTGATACAGGTAGGGTTGTCGAGTACAAAACCGTGGATATATAAACAATATGTTGTACACTATCATGTGATACAGGTAGGGTTGTCGAGTACAAAACTGTGGATATATAAACAATATGTTGTACACTATCATGTGATACAGATAGGGTTGTCGAGTACGAAACCGTGGATATATAAACAATATGTTGTACACTTTTATGTGATACAGATAGGATTGTAGAGTTCGAAACCGTGGATACATATACAATATATCGTACACTATCATGTGATACAGGTAGGGTTGTCGAGTACAAAACCGAGGATATATAAACAATATGTTGTACACTATCATGTGATACAGATAGGGTTGTCACTTACAACATTGTTGAGACGAACAGGCAGACAAGACAGGCAGGCCATAGATAGATAGACAGGCACACATCTAGATAGACAGATGGGTAGATAGATAGATGGATAGATGGATAGATATATGGATAGATATATGGGTAGATAGATGGATAGATAGAAAGATATATGGGTAGATAGATGGATAGATAGAAAGATATATGGGTAGATAGGCAGACAGGTAGATAGAAAGATAGATGCGCTAACACAGCAAAGCATTCATAACCCGCACCGCCGCCGCCACCAGCCAACCACCACCACTCACCAGACCACTTGCACCATCACCACCAGCCTACCACCACTCACCAGACCCGGGCGCAGGATCCTGCTGCTGCTGCACCTCCTGCTGCTTCAACCGAATCAACCACCACCACCACCACCACTCGCACCACCACCACCTGCCCAAGACCACCACCACCACTCACCAGACCCGGGCGCGGGCTCCAGCAGCTGCTGCACCTCCTGCTGCTTCAGCCGAATCAACCACCACCACCACTCGCCAGACACCACACCACTCGCACCACCACCACCTGCCCAAGACCACCACCACCACTCACCAGACCCGGGCGCGGGCTCCAGCAGCTGCTGCACCTCCTGCTGCTTCAACCGAATCAACCACCACCACCACCACTCGCCAGACACCACACCACTCGCACCACCACCACCTGCCCAAGACCACCACCACCACTCACCAGACCCGGGCGCAGGCTCCTGCAGGTGCTGCACTTCTTGCTGCTTCAACCGGCTCCACCGACACCACACCACTCGCACCACCACCACCTGCCCAAGACCACCACCACCACTCACCAGACCCGGGCGCAGGCTCCTGCAGGTGCTGCACTTCTTGCTGCTTCAATCGGCTCCACCGACGGACCTCAAACGGTTTGTTGCTGTGCGTGCTCCTCCTCCCCACCACCTCCCCATGAGGGGCCGGGGAGGGGCGGCAAAGGGCGCCAGGCGGATGATTTGTACTACACCGACGCAGACCCACCATAGACACCCCTAGACCAGTACAGTCGGGGCTGGACCGACGCAGTCCGACCCTGGCCCCCCCACTCAAGTGGTAGGGGTTGGACCGACGCGGTCCGACCCAGGCCCCCCCACTCAAGTGGTAGGGGTTGGACCGACGCGGTCCGACCCAGGCCCCCCCACTCAAGTGGTAGGGGTTGGACCGACGCGGTCCGACCCAGGCCGCCCCACTCAAGTGGTTGGGACTGGAGTGGTCGTAGTCGCTGACCAAGCAAAAGGGCCTGGTCTGAGATTTGGAATTATAGTTGCGAATGGGGCTGGCATAGCCCTCAGGGACGGGCCCGCTCTCCTTGGGCCAGTCGACGCCGATTTGGTAGCTGGGCATGCTGCGCACGCTGTTCGTGCATAATACGCTGGTGCCGCCCATTTGGACGCTGCAGATGCTATTGGTGGGGCGCACTCCTGAAAAATGGGTGTGGGTGTGGGGTGGGGTTGGGGTGGGGTTGGGGTGGGTTGGGTCGGGTTGGGGGTTGGGGTTGGGTTGGGTTGGGGGGTGGGTTGCAGTGCGGAGGTGGGGTGGGATGGGATGTGGGGTGGGATGGGATGTGGGGTGGGGTGGAGGTGTTGGTGTGAAAAACACTGGTGCCACCCATCTCTACACTGCGGATTCTATTGGTGGGTCGCACTCCTGAGAAATGGGTGTGGCTTGGGTGTGGGTGTGGGTTGGGGTGTGTGTGGAGTGGCGTGGGGTGGGATGTGGGGTGGGGTGGGGTGGGGTGGAGGTGTTGGTGTGGAAAACACAGGTGTCACCCATCTCCACGCTGCGGTTGCTATTGGTGGGTCGCACTCCTGAAAAGGGTTTGTGTGTGTGGAGTGGGGTGGGGGGGGGTGCAGTGCGCAGGTGGGGTGGGATGTGGGGTGGGGTGGAGGTGTTGGTGTGGAAAACATTGGTGTCACCCATCTCCACGCTGCAGTTACTACTGGTGGGTCGCACTCCTGAAAAGGGGGTTGGGTTGGGTTGGGGGGTGGGGTGTGTGTGGGGTGGGGGGTTGCAGTGCGGAGGTGGGGTGGGATGAGATGTGGGGTGGGGTTGAGGTGTTGGTGTGGAATACACTGGTGCCACCCATCTCCACGCTACAGTTGCTACGGGTGGGTCGCACTCCTGAAAAATGGGTGTGGGTTGGGGGGTGTACGGGGTGGGGTGGGGTGGAGGTGGGGTGGAGGCGTGATGTGTGTGGTGCCGTCCATTTGGACGCTGCAGTTGCTATTGGTGGGTCGCACTCCTGAAAACTGGGTGGGGTGTGTGTGATGTGGGGTGGGGGGTGCAGTGCGTAGGTGGGGTGGGGTGTGATGTGGGTGGGGTGTTGCAGTGCGTAGGTGGGGTGGTATGTGATGTGGGGTGGAGGTGTTGGTGTGGAATACACTGGTGCCACCGGATTGGACTCAGCTGATGCTATTGGTGGGTCGCACTCCTGAAAAATGGGTGTGGGTTCGGGGGTATGTGGGGTGGGGGGGTGCAGTGCGTAGGTGGGGTGGGATGTGATGTGGGGTGAAGGTGGAGGCTGAGACGAAGACAGGCAGGCAGACACAGACAGAAAGACACAGACAGACAGACAGACAGACAGACAGACAGAAAGACACAGACAGACAGAAAGACACAAACAGACAAACACAAGACAAACACAAGACATACACGGACAGACATACACAGACAGAGAGACAGAAACAGACACATGCAGACAGACAGACACAGAGACACAGACAAGCACAAGACATACACAGAGACAGACAGATACAGGCAGACACGGACAGACGGACAGAAACACATAAGCTTTGAAGCAGGATACTTCAGGTTTTTTTGCCTGCCGAAGACAGCGAGCAGCCAAATTGCTGGCTGAAGCTATGTTACCAAGTTCAAGTTCAAGTTTTGAAGCAGGATACTTCAGGTTTTTTTGCCTGCCAAAGACGGCGAGCAGCCAAATTGCTGGCTGAAGCTATGTTACCAAGTTCAAGTTTTAGAGCAGATTACTTCAGGTTTTTGGCGGAGCCCACCTTCAGGGAGTGGGAGCCCATAGGGCCTACCTGTTGTCCGACTGTCCGACAGTCTGACCACACAAAGTCAACTGTCTCCTAACAAACTGTCTCGCAAGGAACTGTTTCGTACTGAACTGGCTTTGGTCTGCTGCACTCGATTTTGTTGCTACCTGTCGCTCCGATAGCCAAAACTTTCGGTTAATTTTCTGCGTCACTTGCGCCGCCGCCTAGGACTTGTTGACATGGTCTTTAACAGTTATGATACAAGTTCGATGCAGCGTCGCCTGCGACGCTAAAAAATGGCGGAGAGTGATCGCGACGGAGCAACAGGTGGCAAGGGAAGCGAGTTAGTTACGCGACCGTTGGCTGACGTGTCAGGCTTCAAGTTTTTCGGTCAAACGGACAAATGGGTAACCCTGGGGGCTCCCGCCCCCTTGAAGAGGGGGCTCCGCCCAAAACCTGGTGGGGTGTGGTATTAAGAGAGCCCAGTCTTACCGCCTAGGACTTGTTCTGGTGGGAATTGCATGGATCTTTAGGTTCCAGGGCTTCAACAATCTAGATTAGATCTTCAGGTCGAGTTGGATTTACGTAGGAAGACACAGACAGACAGACAGACAGACAAAGACTGACATAGACAGACAGACATAGAGAGACAGACAAGGACAAAGACTGACAGACAGACATAGACAGACAGAGGATTTGTTCTAGTGGGACTTGCATGGTTCTTTAGGTTCAACGACAATCGAGATTATATCTTATAGTTGAGTTGGACTTACGTAGGAAGACAGACAGAAAGAAAGACTGAAAGACAGAATGACAGACAGACAGAAAGAAAGACTGAAAGACAGAATGACAGACAGACATAGACAGACAGAGACAGACAGACAAGGACAAAGACTGACTGAAAGACAGACATAGACAGACAGACATTGACAGACAGAATAAGCATTGCTCCTCAATGAATCTAAGCTAAGATCAATTGAGACATAAGCTGGCGATAATAATAATTGCTAACGTTAGGTAACAATTGTTCAGAATTAGCATTGCTCCTCACCTAGATCTAAGCTAAGGTCAGCTTCCTCATTGACGTCGGATAACCAGCCAAGCAGGGCTTGTCCTGGGCCCCCCTCCTGGCCTATGTAGGAGCCCCCCTCGGCGGCCCCCTGGAGGGCTTGTCCTGGGCCCTCCTTCTGACCTGTGTACAAGTTCCCCTCGGCGGCCCCTTGGAGGGCTTGTCCTGAGCCCCCCTTATGACCTGTGTACGAGTCCTCCTCGGCTGCCCAGTGCCCATAGGTGGCTGCAGAAGAGTCTTCTCGAGATACAGCAGATACAGCATCTATACCCCCTGGAACCGAAGGGGGGGGCTCTGCCCAATGTTGAAACTGAAGCTGTAAGAAACTGCCCTGTTGAGTGAAGGTCCTACCTGCCTCGGCTTCTTGTCCTAGGCCCCCCTCCTGTCGCTGTGGTGCTGGGGGTGGGGGCGGAGGCATGTCCCTGGTGGAGGTGGGGCCCCCAGTGGGGAGCGTACTGCCCAGACTTGGTCCCCCGTAGTGCGGGGTTTGGGGTTGAGAGTGGGGTAGGGGGGGGGGCTGGCTAGGATCCTCGTAGTGCTGGGGTTGGGGGTGGGGTTCAGGCTGGGAGTGGCCCTGGCTAGACCCTCCATGGTACTGGGGATGTGATTGGTACTGGGGTTCGGGTTGGGGGTGGCCCTGGCTAGGACCACCCCCAACCCTGTAATGCAGCTGTTGGGGTTGGGGTTGGGGTTGGGAGGGGGGTTGGGGTGGCCCTGGCTAGGACCACCCCCAACCCTGCAATGCAGGGAATGGGGGTGGGAGTGGAATTGGCCCTGACAAGGACCCCCGTAGTGCTGGGGTTGGGGCTGGGGGAGGCCCTGACTAAGAACCCCATGGTGCTGGGGTTGTGATTGGAACTGGGGTTCGGGTTGGGGGTGGTCCTGGCTGGGACCACCCCCAACCCTGTAATGCTGGGGTTGGGATTGGGAGTGGGGGTGGCCCTGACTAGGACCCCCGTAGTGCTGGGGTTGGGGTTGGGGTTGGGGTTGGGAGTGGCCCTGATTAGGACCCCCGTAGTGCTGGG
Organism: Chlamydomonas sp. ICE-L; assembly: GCA_013435795.1. Taxonomy (NCBI): domain Eukaryota; kingdom Viridiplantae; phylum Chlorophyta; class Chlorophyceae; order Chlamydomonadales; family Chlamydomonadaceae; genus Chlamydomonas; species Chlamydomonas sp. ICE-L. The sequence continues at coordinate 10,650,302 of JACBWV010000223.1, forward strand.
GTTGACATTGGGAGTGGGGGTGGCCCTGGCTGGGACCCCCGCAGTGCTGGGGTTGGGGTTGGGAGTGGCCCTGACTATTATCAATGTAATGCTGGGGTTGGGGTAGGGAGTGCTGTTGGTCCTGATTAGGACCCCCGTAGTGCTGGGGTTGGGGTAGGGAGTGCTGTTGGTCCTGATTAGGACCCCCGTAGTGCTGGGGTTGGGGTAGGGAGTGCTGTTGGTCCTGATCAGGACCCCCGTAGTGCTGGGATTGGGGGGGGGCGTGACTTGGGCCCTCGTGCTGCTGGAGTTGGGGTTGAGAATAGGGTTGGGGGTGGCCCTGACTAGAACTCATGTAGTGCTGGGGTTGGGAGTGGGCCTGACTAGGATCCTTGTAGTGCTGGGGTTGGGGTTGGCCCTGACTAGGACTCCCGTAGTGCTGGGGTTGGGAGTGGGGTTGGGGGAGGGCCTGACTTGGGCACTCGAAGTGCTGGTATTGGAGTTGGGAGTAGGGTTGGAGTTGGGGGGGGCCCTGACTAGAATATATGTAGTACTGGGGTTGGGGTTGGGAGTGGGGTTGGGAGTATGGGAGGCTCTGCTCTTGTGAGGAGCTACCACTTATACGATGCAGCCGAAGCAGGGTTCCATTGGACCCTCCCGCCCCCTGCAGTTGGGCAAAGCCCCCATGAGGCTGATGAGGCTCCGAGAGACTCGAGGAGGGTTCTGCATGCTGCTGCTGCTGCTGCCAGGCTGGCTGACTAGGCTGGTTTACGTACACAACCCGGTAAATCTTGTAACCATTGTCCACCGTGGGTTTTGTCCAAGGCCCTCCTCCCACATACACAAGGCCTGGGTTGGTCGTGGGCTCAGGCCCCTCCCCAGGTCCAAAAGACTCCTGTTGGTCATAGGAAGGAGGGTCGTAGCCCTGCCCCCCAGAAGTAGGGCCTGTGGACAAGCCCCCCCCTCCACCCTCTTCTGGTTCCTCTTTCTTGACCACAACTTCCGAGGGTGCTTGTTTCTCCAAGGAAGACGCCGGCAGGGGGTGAGGGTGGGGTTGCACAAGGTATGTGTTGGCCCTAGCTGGATCTAGGCCCCTGGGGTAGTGCATTGTAAAGATAGGCTTGCGTGACTGTGACTGTGGCTGCGGGTGGAGCGGTTGGGACAGTTGAGCAGGACAACCGCCAGCGGTTGGTGGGTGTGGGTCTGCGCCATGTGTGCATGCCCACAGAGGGACAGCAGTCAATCGCCCCCCAGGGTGAGTTCCATGGTCCCCCTGAGACCCCCCGATCCACATAGAGCCTCCTGTCATGCCCCCCACAGGGTGACCTCCATGGTCCCCGTGGGACCCCCCCATGTTGTCCTGGGACCCCCCGATCCACATAGGGACTCCTGACATGCCCCCCACAGGGTGACCTCCATGGTCCCCGTGGGACCCCCCCATGTTGTCCTGGGACACCTCAATCCACATAGGTCCTCCTGTCATGCCCCCCACTGGATGAGCTCCATGGTCCCCCTGGGACCCCCCAATATTATCCTGGGACACCTCTATCCACATAGGGCCTCCTGTCATGCCCCCCACTGGGTGAGCTCCATGGTCCCCCTGGGACCCCCCCATATTATCCTGGGATTCCCCAATCAACATAGGGCCTTCTGTCATGGCCCCCACAGGGTAAGCCCCATGGGCCCTCTGGGACCCCCCCGTGTTGTCCTGGGACCCCCCCATCAACTTAGAGCCTTCCGTCATGCCCCCCACAGGATGAGCTCCATGGGCCACCTGGCCCCCCCCCGTGTTGACCTGGGACCCCCCTATCTGCATAGGGTCCCCTGTCATGCCCCCCACAGGATGACCTACATGGTCCCCCCAAGACCCCCCTGTGTTATTCCGGGACCCCCCCCTCAACATAGGGCCTTCTCCAATGTCCTCCACAGGGTAAGCTCCATGGGCCCCCTGGGCCCCCTCCATGTTGTCCTGGGACCCTCCTCTCAGCTTCAGGCCTTCTGCCACACCCCCCAGAGGGTGAGCTCCATGGGCCCCCTGGGACCCTCCTGTCCGCATAGGGCCCCCTGGCATGCCCCCCACAGGGTGCGGCGAATCTTTGAGTGATAGCTTCAGGTACTTCATGGAGGCTGGGGGAATTGTGGTGAGGTCTATAGACCCTCGGGGCCGCGCCGGCATGAGACCAGTTTCAGGGAGGGGGGCTGTATGGGAGGAAGACCAAATGAGGCAGGGTTGGGTTTGGTTGGGTTGGGTCAGGTCGGGTCTGGTTTGGTTGGGTTGGTAGGGGGGAGTTGTGGTGAAGTCTATAGACCCTCGGGGCCGCGCTGGCATGAGACCAGTTTCAGGGAGGGGGGCTGTATGGGACGAAGACCAAATGAGGCAGGGTTGGGTTGGGTTGGGTTGGGTTGGGTCAGGTCGGGTCTGGTTTGGTTGGGTTGGTAGGGGGGGATTGTGGTGAAGTCTATAGACCCACGGGGCCGCGCCGGCATGAGACCAGTTTCAGGGAGGGGGGCTGTATGGGAGGAAGACCATATGAGGCAGGGTTGGGTTGGGTTGGGTTGGGTCAGGTCGGGTCTGGTTTGGTTGGGTTGGTAGGGGGGGATTGTGGTGAAGTCTATAGACCCACGGGGCCGCGCCGGCATGAGACCAGTTTCAGGGAGGGGGGCTGTATGGGAGGAAGACCAAATGAGGCAGGGTTGGGTTTGGTTGGGTTGGTAGGGGGGGATTGTGGTGACGTCTGTAGACCCACGGGGCCGCGCCGGCATGAGACCAGTTTCAGGGAGTGGGGCTGTATGAGAGGAAGACCAAATGAGGCAGGGTTGGGTTTGGTTGGGTTGGGTCAGGTCGGGTCTGGTTTGGTTGGGTTGGTAGGGGGGGATTGTGGTGAAGTCTATAGACCCACGGGGCCGCGCCGGCATGAGACCAGTTTCAGGGAGGGGGGCTGTATGGGAGGAAGACCATATGAGGCAGGGTTGGGTTGGTTTGCGTTGGGTTGGGTTGAGTTGTTATGCTATGTAATTGTATTGTATCTTCCATTATGTAATGTTGTCTTATATTCTGTTATGTTGCGTAGCATAATGTTCTGTTCTGTTATGTTGCGTAGCATTATGTTATGTTATGTTGCATTACATTGTATCATTTCCTGCTCCATTATGTTATTTTATCTTCTGTTATATTCTGTTATGAACAAAACAGAAGATAATGTATTCTGTTCTGTTCTTTTCTGTTATGATGCGGAACGTTCTATTATGTAACGCTGTGTTTTTCAATGTTATGTTATGCTGTGGAATGTTCTATTGTTTAATGCTACGTTCTTTTATGAACAAATGGAAGATAATATATTCCGTTCTGTTCTGTTCTGTTATGTTCTGTTGTGATGCCCAACGTTCTATTGTATAATGTTACGTGTAGTTCTATTATGTTCTGTTATGATATGTTCTCTTATGTTATGTTAAGTTATGTTATGCTGTGCTATGTTCTGTTATGTTTTGCTCTCTTATATAATGTTGCGTTCTGTTATATTCTCTTATATAATGTTGTCATACAATCGTATGCTATAATATTATCTTATGTAATGATGCGTACAGCTGTGCCATTTCTTGCCAAATTGTACAGCTGTGCCATTTCTTGTCAAATTGGTCAGTGCTTAAAGCGCACAAACGCCAAATTGGTCAGTGCTTCAAGCGCAGAAACGTCAAATTGGTCAGCACTTATGTGTGCAAAAAGCGCAAAAACTGCGCGCTGCGCCCACAGGGGGTTGAAAAAACTGCGCGAAACGCACTGAGGGGCTCAAAAAGGCAGCGCGGCACCGCGCTGCCGCGCGCGCTTAGTAGTACCCTGGTTTACACACATGACTGGCAGTCAAGCACCACTGCTTGGTGTGTGTAAGCTTGCACTCTTGCTTCTATGCCGATTGTGTGTGTGTGTGAGAGAGTGTGTTCTTGCCGCCTAACCCTTTGTGCCGCGCGCGCTTAGTAGCACCCTGTTTTGTACAGCTGTGCTATTTTCTTCTTTCTTTCTTCTTTCTATCAAGGTCTTCTATGTTGCGTTATTTTATGTTCTGTTCCGTTCTGTTATTTTACGTTCTGTTCCGTTCTGTTATTTTACGTTCTGTTCCGTTCTGTTATTTTACGTTCTGTTCCGTTCTGTTATTTTACGTTCTGTTCCGTTCTGTTACTTTACGTTCTGTGCCGTTCTGTTATTTTACGTTCTGTGCCGTTCTGTTATTTTACGTTCTGTGCCGTTCTGTTATTTTTCGTTCTGTTTCGTTCTGTTATTTTACGTTCTGTTCCATTCTATTATTTTACATGAGATATACTTGTTCTGTCATGCTCTGCCATACCATGCTATGTTATCTTTTGTTACGTTACGTAACTTCCGTTAAATTGAAATTGAAATTGTTACATCCGAGTAATGCGCCACTCTCAGGACGTGAAGTTAAGGACACCACTGCGTAAGCCGGAGCTAGCAGTAGTCACCACGTAACAACCGTTACTTCATGTTTTGATATGCTATGTGTTGGGTTAGGGTAGCCAAATTGGCTTCCGCCCAACTCACACACACACAGCAACTCACGCACACACCCATATTAAATTCAATTTCATGAATAAATTAACGAATTTAACACATGATCACTTGTGCTGGCCGTAACTGGCGCTTCATCGCCAAGACCTTACAGTAACAAAGTACAGGTTATCAATTACACACGGGGTTACGTGTGTTGGCTGTAACTGGCACTTCATCGTGAAGACCTAACGGTAACATAGTACAGGTTATCAATTAAGCACAAGGTTATGTGTGTTGGCCGTAACTGGCGCTTCATCGTGAAGACCTAACGGTAACATAGTACAGGTTATCAATTAAGCACAAGGTTATGTGTGTTGGCCGTAACTGGCGCTTCATCGTGAAGACCTAACGGTAACATAGTACAGGATATCAATTAAGCACGAGGTTACCTGTGTTGGCTGTAACTGGCGCTTCACCGTCAACCCATATGACAGCTAGGACTACGCCACGATCAATCAAGGATACGCTAACTAAGAATGGGTTGTCAATTAAACACGAGGGTACCTGTGTTGGCCGTAACTGGTGCTTTAATGTAAACCCCTATGACAGCTAGGACTACGCCACAATCAATCAAGAATACGATACTAAGTACCGGCTTTTATCAATTGAACACTAAACACACAACTAAACACATCAACTACAGACGATGTTATCAATTAAACACAAGGTTACCGGTGATGGCAGTAACTGGCGCTTGAAGACCAACACCTATGACAGCTAGGTCTACATCATAATCAATCAAACGTTTATCTATTAAACACGAGGTTTTACCAGGGAGGGGGAGGCAACTTCGAACCAAAAATACACCATCCCTCAACTTTGTAGATATCATAGAGAGGATGAAGAATCAGGTTCCCTGAGGGAAGGGGCCCACTCCCGAGTACCGCCCCCTTCTACCCCTACGGGGGTAGAGGGGGTGAGCTAGTCCGCCTAACAATGAAACGGTAACATGAACCGATATCTCGATGGCCGGTTGAATCTAGTCAACCTGTGGCCATATCAAAGCTACCAAGACTACCCCCTATTTCTTGAGGTTTACCTGTGAGTTTTGGAACTGCAGCTTCAACGTCCACCCCTATGACAGCTAGGTCCACACCCAGGAGGCTGATTCTTGAGAGGCCATGGTAGATGCATCGAGACTTCCCTGTCTTAAACCTGAGCGTGTGTGCGTGTGTGTGTGTGTGGGGGGGGGGGGGGGGGGGGGGGGGGGGGGGGAGGGTCAAGTAGTCCAGGGTACCACACACACAACGACATACGGGTCCAGGGTCATTTCAACGGCAGCCAGGTCGACACCTAGGAGGCTGATTCTTGAGAGGCCAAGGTAAATACATCGAGACTTTCCTGTCTTAAACCTGAGCAATATTTTGAAAGTTGTGATGTTTGATGTAAGTGATGAATGCCTGAAATTCCTAGAATTCTGGGAGAATTGTCGCAAACATTTCCCGAAAAAGACTAGGAATGAAGTACGATCTACAACTGTTGATTCCAAGTCACCTCCGTCGAGCTGGCAGCACCACGTGGTACGCCACGCCGATGTACTGATGATCGAGTTAGGCTTACGGATGTATCAAGTGCTATCCATAACAAATCACCTGAAATTTTGCCTGAAAAAGTCCAGGAATGCCTGCTACCTGCCCACTAGCAGCCTATCCAAAACATTGCCATTGAAAACATTAGGCTGAAATTATGCCAGAAAAAGACGAAGAATGAAGTACAATCTACAATTCTTGATTCCAAATCACCTGAAATTCTAAGAATTCTGAGAATTCTGGGAGAATTGTCATGAATTTGCCTTAAAAAGTTGATTACAAATCACCTGAAATTTTGCCTGAAAAAGTCCAGGAATGCCTGCTACCTGCCCACTAGCAGCCTATCTAAAACATTGCCATTGAAAACATTAGGCTGAAATTATGCCAGAAAAAGACGAAGAATGAAGTACAATCTACAACTGTTGATTCCAAATCACCTGAAATTCTAAGGATTCTGAGAATTCTGGGAGAATTGTCATGAATTTGCCTTAAAAAGTAGATAACAAATCACCTGAAATTCTAAGGATTCTGGGAGAATTGTCATATATTTTGCCTGCAAAAGTAGATTCCAAATCACCTGAAATTCTAAGAAATTTAGGAATTGTCATAAATGTTGCCTGAACAAGTAGATTACAAATCACCTGACATTCCACATCACCCAAAAATTTGCCTAAATTAGTCGAGGAATGCCTGCTACCTGCCTGCTACCTGCCTGCCACCTGCCTGCTAGCAGCCTTTCCGAAAACTTTTGTGGAAAAAAAATAAGGCTGAATTTCTGCGTGAAAAAGTCGAGGACGAATGATGACGGAACAAATTCTATGTAAGGTGGCAACGATGGAGCTGACCGAAGCGAGTTTGTTACACAACTGTTGGATGACGTGTCAGGCTTCAATTTTTTTGTCGGACAGACCAACGGACAAATGGGTAAACATGGGGGCTCCCGCCCCCTTGAAGAGGGGGCTCCGTCAAAAATGTTCCACACCTGATGTTTTGGTATATGGCTGTGTCCTTATTCCATGATACAGTATATTTATTTAGGGACCAGCATATCATTTGATGCGATGTTAACCATAGGCGAGTATGATATCGTATGATGTCATACAAATTGCACCGTATGATATTGTATATAAATGGTAAACTCAGCCTAGTCAGATTGCTGGCATCCTATGATGTCATACAAATTGCATCATGTGATATTGTATATAAATGGTAAACTCGGCCTTATTAGATTGCTGGCATCGTATGGTATCATGCAAATTGCATCATGTGATATTGTATATAAATGTTACACTCGGCCTTATTAGATTGCTGACATCATATGATATCATACAAATTGCATCATGTGATATTGTATCTAAATGGTAAACTCAGCCTAGTCAGATTGCCATCAATCATATGATATCATATTGCGGTCCCTACATATATTCAGCGGATGATTTGGAATCGAAAGCAGTAGATCGTGCATTGTTAGTTGAACATCTAGTTGCTGAACAGGTGTATAACACCCTGAACACCTGTTCAATAATCTGAACAGGTGCAGGCTGCCATAGGGCAGCCCATCATAGCAGGCAGGTTTCACAGCCAGGCCCAACCCCACACACAGGCCAAGCCTATCTCCACACACAGCCACCAGACACAGCCAGGCCCAACCCTGCACACAGGCCAAGCCACTCTTCACACACAGGCCAAGCCAATCGTGAGACTTGTTCATGCAGTTCATGCCAGGGATTTTGTTTTGTAATGGGCATGCCTCCAGATGGGACACCACCACCTGTCCATGCAGCGCATGCAAGGGCTATCATTTGTAATGGGCATGCCTCCAGATGGAATACCACCACCTGTTCATGCAGCTCATGCAAGGGCTGTTGTTTTATAATGGGCATGCCTCCAGATGGAACACCACCTGTTCATGCAGCTCATGACAGGGCTGTTATTTTGTAATGGGCATGCCTCCACATGGAATACCACCACCTGTTCATGTAGCTCATGCACAGCGTGTTTGTTTGTAATGGGCATGCCTCCAGATGGAACACCACCTGTTCATGCAGCTCATGCACAGCGTGTTTGTTTGTAATGGGCATGCCTCCAGATGGAACACCACCTGTTCATGCAGCTCATGCAAAGCGTGTTTGTTTGTTATTGGCATGCCTCCAGATGGAATACCACCACCTGTTCATGCAGCTCAAGCACAGCGGGTTTGTTTGTAATGGGCATGCCTCCAGATGGAACACCACCTGTGCATGCATTTCATGCAAGGCCTGTTGTTTTGTTATTGGCATGCCTCCGGATGGAACACCACCTGTGCGTGCAGCTCATGCAAAGCGTGTTTGTTTGTTATTGGCATGCCTCCAAACGGAACACCACCTGTGCGTGCAATTCATGCAAAGCATGTTGTTTTGTAATGGGCATGCCTCCAGATGGAACACCACCTGTTCATGCAGCTCATGCAAGGGCTGTTGTTTTATAATGGGCATGCCTCCAGATGGAAGACCACCTGTTCATGCAGCTCATGCAAAGCATGTTTGTTTGTTATTGGCATACCTCCAGATGGAACACCACCTGTGCATGCAGCTCATGCAAGGGCTATTGTTTTATAATGGGCATGCATCCAGATGGACGACCACCTGTTCATGCAGCTCATGCAAAGCGTGTTTGTTTGTAATGGGCATGCCTCCAGATGGAACACAACCTGTTCATGCAGCTCGTGCGCAGCGTGTTTTTTTGTAATGGGCATGCATCCAGATGGAACACCTAGTGGGGCTACTCTCGCAGGCCAAAGCTCAAGCACAGGCAGGCCAAACCCAACACACTGGCCAAAACCTCACACACAGGCCAAACCAAACTTGACACAAAGCCTACCACTCACACAATTTGATCTCAACATTCGACCCACCTGTTCATGGGCCTGTATTTGTTAGGGACACAGCCTCTGCAAAGCCTGGTTTCTTGAAATGGGAGTGCTTCAAGGACCAGAAGGCCACAGACAAGGACACCCCTGGGGCTGACTTCGAAACTTGGTGGAACTTGAACGTGGGCACGGGCTGCATCGGGTATATTATTCGATCTATCGTAGGGCCAGGCAGTGAATGCTTTGAGCAAGTCCGAGGAAGAGACATTGCGTTTATTCGCGGCAGTCAAACTTTCGTTGATGCGCTCGAATGCGGATTTTAAACCCACGCAGTTGGGGATGTGATTGCGCAGGGGCCTTCCGGGTGGCTTGGGATACTCGGTTTGCCCGGAAGCCATTTCATCGCTGCATCCCCTGCAACGCCAGACCCTGGACAGACAGGTAGTAGGGCATTCCAGACTGATATTTCCGGGAGAAGCAGGGCCCATGGCGCGCGCATGCGAAATCTGGGTGAAATCTGACTGCGTGGGTGTGAACGATTTTGCGGGAAACGAGAGGAAAAACGAGAGTTGTACAAGTCTGGCAGTACAAGACAGCATATTCCGACAAGATTTGAGAAGCACGAAATATTACGAAACAATTACGAACAATCGAAACCCAATTCATCCCCTCAGCTGCCCTGAGTTATTATGAGCTTGCTGGGGTCTGAGACCACCGCCACTCTGCTCCCTAGGCGAACCTGTCGGGAACTTGCTTTTGTGGTAAAAAAAGGCAGCACGCGTGGGTGACTCACAGCGGTCTTGGTGCGGCCTCTTGGTCGCGTACAAGCTAGGGCCCCTCGCTCCGACCATGGGCGGGGCCGAGGTTATAAACAAGCTAGAGTGCTGAATAAACGATTCAGACATTGCAGGTGGTCGGTAGATGAGAGATTGTTCGTGAATCGGAGATTGATCGACCCAGCTTGATGGAGCGACCAATGCTCTACAATCTTTATATTAAACCGCAGGGCACAGGCCCGCCTCCGGGGGCCTGCCTCCAAGTACAGCAATGGTAATACCGGTAGCTACACGTAGCTCCCCCTGTAGAAGGCCTCCAACATACCAGACTAGTATGCACAGGCCTGTTGCACAGGCCTGTGCATACTAGTCTGGTATGTTGGTTGGTTAGTTAGTTAGTTAGTTGGTTGGTTAGTTAGTTGGCCATCAACCCCTCAGGGCCTGAGCAGGCAGGCCGAGTTGAGTTACAGCACTTTCATTGCGCATCGCTTCGAATATTCCAAGACACCGTTTCAGCTTCGCTTCCTTCCCGCAGTGCAAAGCTTATTTTTCTATGCCTTGTAGTCTCCTGGGGTTTTCTAGTGCAGTGGCTCTCATGGAAAAGTGTAGCGCTTTTCAAGCGCACCACTCCTGACGAAGCCGTGGATTGTCACTGTCGCCAATTTTGTCAGAAACTCGGAGGGTTGGAGGCGCTTTAGCTAGGTTGGGGATGGCAAACTGCTAGGGCGTGAAGGCGCCCTAGGTTGCACGGCTATATTTTGCCACAGCTATCCACTGACTGCCATGCGCGGTGCGATCGACGCTGGGGGGCCGATGCGAAGGTTATCCACAGTTACAATCAGGGGAATCCAGGGGATAACGTCCATCGTAATCGATCGCCCCTCTGAGATTCTTGTTATTACCGGCGCCTTGTGGCCAACACAGTGGTGAGTGGTGTGTGAATGTTGAGATCGCAAAGCAGCTCTTGGCCAGGGTAGCAAGGGATCACGGTTTCTTTTGTGGGTGGGTGGATTCCTCTGCCTCACAGCCAGCTTCTATGGACCTTCGATCCCTGCTTTTGGTTTAGCACACCACGTGTCTTTGATCACCTCCAGCATGCATGTGTTTGCTGTGGTATGCATCCCTTGGACCCCCTGATCAGTATGCCTGGCAAGCACCCAGATTTTACTGCATGCTTTGCGTGCGCCCATGAGCAGAGCCGTATGCTTTGTACATGCACTGAGATTTGTATTCTTGGAAATGTATCCTGTCCTGTAGCACGATATGCTTTGTTTTCTGTGTTATACCCCCAGCTTCTATGGACCTCTGAGTTTATCATGTCTGTATTTACTCACAGCACGTAATATCTCATGAGGGGCTAATATAACATTTTGTTGTTTAGTTGTGGTTCAACCATGTAGCCATCTGATAAGTGGCTATGTGGTAAAATCTCAGCTTAACAACAGCGAACTTTGATTTCTTTGGTTGGGTGCATTGTCTGTGTGATACTGGAGCTGTTCAAGATGAACACCATGTGTTTTTTAACGTACTGACGAACAGGGTTGCTCAGGACGATGAGTCCTCGGTCGCAGACGCAACGACAAAGGGTCCGTTGCGCCCTCAGCAGGCTATACAATTGGTTGTGTCTCAGGCAGCCGAGCTGGGGGTCCTCCTGAAGTACCCTGCTGACGAAGCCTTACTGAATTCGTGATGAAAGTTTCAGAATCCAATTTCCCAATCTGATATCAGAATGGTTCCTCTACAGCATGAGATGTGCAATCCAGAAGAAGTGGAAGGTTGTGCGATGCTACCTCTGTTTATCCACAAATGTTTGAACTTTGCAGAGTTTGGATCTAGCTTTTTTTTACTAGAATCAGGAGGATGCCAGGAGAAAGTCCGGCAAGGCCCATGTTTGGGTATTGGGCTGTGGTTTCCGATAGGGGATCACGTGATCTATCGATATCCGGCGACATACTGGGCACCTTCTCTGGGGGTCCCACCCACTCACCCCCCACCCCACCCCACCCGGCCTCTTGCCAACTTTTTCTAACTTTTTTCTGACTACTCCATTTCATCTCTGGAGAAGTGCAACGACTTTGACTTGCTGCAAGCGCGCCAATTCCATAGTTTCTAACACCTGCTATATAATTCAAGTTCAAGATCGAGTTCGAAACCTAGAATCTGCAAGAATGCTTATATTTTGATTGTTTTTTTGTTTTGATAACGTTTACTTTTTCCAGGTAATTTGTTTCACTGCCGAAGACGGCAAGCAGCCAAGTTGCTGGCTGAAGCCATGTAACCAAGTTTAAGTATACCGTGTGGGCCTTAAGTATTGGCAAGATTTAGTATTGGCAAATGTCGTTTCCCCCCTAAAAGTGGGTCTCAGAAAAGCATGGCAAACTAAGTTGGCAGAGGGATCTATGGCTTTGACTGACTCAAGTTCGGATCTGAAATCTAGTTGGCCAATCGTCTTTTTGCTTTAATGTTTTTGTTGCATTTTCTTGTTACATGTTCACTAAGTACTCTGCCCAAGCTTGCTGTCAAATCATGTAAGAATTCAAATCAGGAGTATTAAACTTGCCAGGGCTTATTAGCCAGACCGGTACATGGCTCCAGCCAGCCAAATTGCTGGCTTTATACATGTAACCAAGTTCAAGGTCGTGTTACCAATGGCGGAATCCTCATTGCATTTTTCCAATTCAAACCAGATTCAAGTGTGACTCAAATGAGTTATTCTGGGCATAAGCTGGCATAAGCATCATCATAATAAGAATATCACGGGCCTAGACAGTCTACCTCAGGTTTTTTAGGCTCGTCGCTTGCATTTTTTTAAACACCTGCTCCTAGTAGCTAAATCCCTCAACCCTAGATGGGATCGATTTTATTGGTTCAGCCAGGATGAAAGCAATATTGCGCAGTCCGATTTTTATGTTACATCTCCTCAAACCTAGACTGGGGCATCGAACACTGTCGATAACTAAAGTTTAGGCAAACAAGTTCCATGCAGCGTCGAAAACTACTCTAAAAATTGGCGGGGTGTGTTTGCAACGGAGCGACAGGTGACATCAAAAGCGAGTTAGTTACGAGACCATTGGCTGACGTGTCAGGCTTCGTCTTGGTCAAACGTTCACACACATGGACAAATGGGTAACCCTTGGGGCTCCCGCCCCCTTGAAGAGGAGGCTCAGCCATGAACATGACTAATCAGTGCAGTCCAGGGGTAGCCAAATAGGCCCAAGTGACTTGCCCAACTTAGTGTCAGGGGGGGCTAAGAGTGTTGTGCTGTAGAGCATATAAATCATAAGTTGTATGTACTGTATAATGTAACCATCTACTATTTTGTATATAATACATAATATAATATAACACATTTATGTTACATACATATTATATAACCATTTCCTATTTATACGGCAAACTTGTTAGGGTACAGGTTTACTGGCTCCACTACAATATCGCGGAATGAGGCGGCCTTGAGAGAGGCTCCACCAACAAGGAAGCCATCGATGTCGGGCTGAGCTCCGAGCTCAGCGCAGTTTGCGGGAGAGACAGATCCACCATACTGGATGCGAACCTGCGCACATGCGTGTGAGGATGTTCAGCTTCAGGTTCAGGTTTTGCCTAATTTGGTTTGATCTGGTTGGTCTGGTTGGTCAGGGTGGTCTGTGTGATAAGGCAATTCAATGTGTGTGTGTCTAGTCCATTGGGGCAACAGGATATTGCTAACAGGAGATGATAGCCCCCTGCAAGCAGTATTATTCCTCCTCTCAAGAAATGGACAGGAAGGGTCCGGACAGGAAGGCCTGTACAGCCTGAAATGACTAAATGAGTGACGCTGACCATGTGAAGCTGACGCTGGCAGCTCCGAGCCAGCAGAGCAGCGAATCCAGGAAATCTTGTTGGCATCCTCGCCGCACGCGCAGGCTCTACATGGAGCGACGAGCGAGGAATGGAAATAGATACTCACTACCTGGATTCCTGGATTCGCTGCTCTGCTGGCTCCACTGCCAGCGTCAGCTCTACATCGTCAGCGTCACTCATTTCAGGCTATACTTCAGGCCTTCCTGTCAGCACCCTTCCTGTCTGTTTCTTGACAGGAGGGTTTTACTAGATTGTATCTCAACTCCGCTTCTATTTTGTGTGCCCGGCAATACGGTCACGGTAAATAGGTTGCTCAATCAGGAGCGGTTCTAATCACCACCTATACCATCATCAATAATTGGCTACCCCGGGGACAGCATCGCAATCCCTGAGTTTCTCACCGCAGAAACAACATCCAGGTGGACAGCTAGGGCAATGTAAGTGAAACCCTGAACCCCCAGACAGCAAAACAGGCCATGAGTCTCTCACCGCAGAAGCAACAACATCCGGGCAGAAAGCTAGGGCAATGCGAGTCTAACCCTATCCCCCCAGACAGCTAGGGCAATGCGAGTCTAACCCAAACCCCCCAGACAGCTAGGGCAATGCGAGTCTAATCCTAACCCCCCAGACAGCTAGGGCAATGCGAGTCTAATCCTAACCCCCCAGACAGCTAGGGCAATGCGAGTCTAACCCTAACCCCCCAGACAGCTAGGGCAATGCGAGTCTAACCCTAACTCTCCAGACAGCTAGGGCAATGCGAGTCTAACCCTAACTCCCCAGACAGCTAGGGCAATGCGAGTCTTACCATAACCCCCCAGACAGCTAGGGCAATAAAAGGCAAACCCTAACCCCCCCAGACAGCAAAACAGGCCATGAGTCTCTCACCGCAGAGGCAACATCCGGGCAGACAGCTAGGGCAATGCAAGTCTAACTCTGAACCCCCTGACAGCAACACATGCATTGAGTCTCTCACCGCAGTCTCGCAGAGGCAACATCCGGGCAGACAGCTAGGGCAATGCAAGTCTAACTCTGAACCCCCTGACAGCAACACATGCATTGAGTCTCTCACCGCAGTCTCGCAGAGGCAACATCCGGGCAGACAGCTAGGGCAATGCAAGTCTAACTCTGAACCCCCTGACAGCAACACATGCATTGAGTCTCTCACCGCAGTCTCGCAGAGGCAACATCCGGGCAGACAGCTAGGGCAATGCAAGTCTAACTCTGAAGCCCCTGACAGCAACACATGCATTGAGTCTCTCACCGCAGTCTCGCAGAGGCAACATCCGGGCAGACAGCTAGGGCAATGCAAGTCTAACCCCAACCCCCCAGGCAGCTAGGGCAATAAAAGTCAAACCCTAAACCCCACAGACAGCAAAACAGGCTCTGAGTCTCTCACCGCTCCGGCAACATCCGGGCAGACAGCATAGGCAATGTAAGCCCTGATACCCTCGTGAACAAGCTGGGCATCCTCATTGGTGGCGGACTTGCCAGTACCGATAGCCCACACAGGCTCGTAGGCAAGCACCACCTGGTTGAAGGAAAGCATGTGTTGGTGGGTGATGGGTGTTGGATGTTGAATGGGGGGGGGGGGGGGGGGGGGGGGGGGGGGGGCGTTGAGTTGGTGGGTGGGTGGGCATTGTTGGGTGTTCAATGGGTGGGCGTCCTCCTTAGTGCGGACTTGCCAGTACTGATAGCCCACACAGGCTTGTAGACAAGCACCACCAGGTTAATGGGAAGCAGGTGGTGTTGGGTGGGTTGTTGGTTCTGGTGTGGTGCTGCTTGATAGGTGGGTGGTGCGGGGTGGGTGTTGTGTGTTAGAAGTTGAGTGGGTGGATGGGCGTTGATGGTTGGGTGCTCCTTGCTGGCGGACTTGCCAGTACTGATAACCCACACAGGCTCGTAGGCAAGCACCACCTGGTTGAAGGGAAGGAGGTGGTGTTGGGTGGGTGGGAGTTGTTGGGTGGGTGGGTCGGTGATGCGGTTGTGGTGCTGCATGATAGGTGGGTGGTGTTAGGTGGGTGGCATCGGGAGGATGGGTGGGTGGCATCGGGAGGATGGGTGGGTGGCATCGGGAGGATGGGTGGGTTACTTTTGCGTGGGTGGAGCCCCCTCCTCTATAAACTCCCTTTCCCACGCCCTCCCCCTCCCCCATCCCTTACCTTGGACCAGTCCTCTGTTGTTAGAGCCTTGGCGATGGGCTTCAGCTGTTACTGAGACACAGCCAGGGTCTTGCCCTTCGCCCTCCTCCCGCTCCTCCCACCTCCTCCCTTACACCCTCCCCCTTTCCCAACCCTTACCCCACCTCCTCCCCTCATCCTTCCCCTCCGCCTCATCCTCCCCCTACCTTGGACCAGTCCTCAACGGTAAGGGCCTCGGTGATGGGCTTCAGCTGTTCCTGACACACAGCCAGGGTCTTGCCCTCCTCACGCTCCTCCAAGGTTTCTCCGATGCAAGCGATCACCTTGAGCCCCTTGTCGACGGCGTACTTGGTCTTCTTCGCGACCAGTTCGGAGGACTCGTTGGCCATGACGCCGTAACCTGAGGACGGGGTAGCGCGACGCTCAGAGTGGCCGATGATAGCCCACTCGATGCCGGCGTCAATCAGCTGGTCAGCAGAGATCTGGATGGTGGGACATGGTGGGTGGTGGGTTGTTGCGGGTTTGGTTTGGTGTGGATAAGGACGGGGCAGCACAACGCTCAGAGTGGCGGGCGATAGCCCACTTGATGCCAGTGTCAATCAGCTGGTCAGCGGAGATTTGGGTGGTGGGTAGTTGGGTGGTGGGTTGGATGTTTTATTTGATACACATGTTTTTTAGGGAGGTTTTAGGCAGGTTTGATTTTTTAGGAAATGTTGGCCATGACGCCGTAGCCTGAGGAAGGGTTAGCTCGGCAATGATTGAGTGGTTGAGGATAGCCCACTCGATGCCGGCGTCGATCAGCTGGTCAGTGGAGATCTAGATGGTAGGACATGATGGGTGGTGGGTTGTTGCGGGTTTGGTTTGATGTGGATGAGGACGGGGTAGCGCGACGCTCAGAGTGGCGGATGATAGCCCACTCGATGCCGGCATCCACCAGCTGGTCAGCGGAGATCTGGGTGCTGGGAGATTGGGTGTGTGGGTGGGGGGTGAGTTGGATGGTGGGTTGTTGCAGGTTGCTGTGGGTCGATGCTGTTATTTGTATGGGTTTCTGTGTTTTAGATAGGGTTAGCGCGGCAATGGCAGTGGTTGATGATAGCCCACTCGATGCCGTCGACCACCAGCTGGTCAGCAGAGATCTGGGTGGTGGGCTGTTGGGTGGTGGGTTGGATGTTTTGTTTGATACACAAGGTTTTTAGGTAGTTTTTAGGCAGTTTCGTTTTGGTAGGAAATGTTGGCTATGACGTCGTATCCTGAAGACAGGGTTGCGCGACGCTCAGAGTGGCTGATGATAGCCCACTCGATACCGGCGTCAATCAGCTGGTCAGCAGAGATCTGGGTGGTGGGTGGTGGTGGGTTGGGTGGTGGGACATGGTGGGTGGTGGGTTGTTGCGGGTTTGGTTTGGTTTGGTTAGGTTTGGATGAGGACGGAGTAGCGCGACGCTCAGATTGGCGGATGAAAGCCCAATCAATGCCGGCGTCCACCAGCTGGTCAGCGGAGATCTGGGTGGTTGGTGGTAGGGTGGTGGGTTGGATGTTTTATTTGATACACATGGTTTTTAGGTAGTTTTAAGGCAGTTTTGTATTTTTAGGAAATGTTAGCCGTGGCGCTGTAGCCTGATGAAGGGTTAGCTCGGCAACGCCCAGAGTGGCCGATGATAGCCCAATCGATGCCAGCGTCTACCAGCTGATCAGCGGAGATCTGGGTGGTGGGTTATAAGGGGGTTCGGTTGTGCTGGATTGTTTTTTATATATATGGTTTTTAGGTAGTTTTCAGGCGTCTTTTTGTAAGGAATTGTTGGCCGTGACGACGTAGCCTGAGGGAGGGTTGGCGCAGCACTCATTGTGGCTGATGATGAGCCCACTCGATGCCAGCTGGTCAACGGAGATCTGGGTGGTGTGGGTGTGGGTGTGGGGGGTGAGTTGGGTGGGGGGTTGTTGCAGGTTGCTGTGGGTCGATGATGTTAGTTTTTCGGGTTTCTGTGTACTAGAGAGGGTTAGCGCGGCAATGATACAGTGGCAATGATAGCCCACTTGATGCCGGCGTCTACCAGCTGATCAGCAGAGATCTGGGTGGTGGATGGTGGGTGGTGGGTGGTGGGTTGTTGCGGGTTTGGTTTGGTATGGTGTGGATAAAGACGGGGTAGCGCGACGCTCAGAGTGGCTGATGATAGCCCACTTGATGCCGGCATCCACCAGCTGGTCAGCGGAGATCTGGGTGCTGGGTGGTTGGGTGGTAGGTTGGATGTTTTATTTGATACACATGGTTTTTAGGTGGCTTTTTGTAATAAATTGTTGGCCATGATGCCGTAGCCTATGGAAGAGTTAGCGTAGCAATGACATAGTGGTTGATGATAGCCCACTCGATGCCGGCGTCCACCAGCTGGTCAGCAGAGATCTGGGTGGTGGGTGGTAGATGATTGGGTGGTGAGTTGGATGTTTATAGTAGTTAGGTCTGGTTTGTAGGTAGTTTTTAAGAGTATTTTTGTAAGAAATTGTTGGCCATGACGCCGCAGCCTATGGAAGGGTTAGCGTAGCAATGACATAGTGGTTGATAATAGCTTACACGATGCCAGCATCCACCAGCTGGTCAGCAGAGATCAGGGTGGAGGGTGGAAGTGGGTGGTGGCGGGACGACCGTTGTTTTGTAGTATGTTTTGTGTGTTTTTGTGTGTTATACACATGGTCACATAGGATCTGATGGTGAGTGGTTGGTGGAAAGATTATTTTATATTCATTTTTAGGTTTGGTTTGTTTGCATGTTTTTTGTGTTTTGTTCTGGTCAGCGGAGATCTGGGTGGTGGGTGGTGGGTTGGCGTCGGTTAGAGCGGCTTGTTGTAACTTCCTTTTGGTGTTGGGCTATTGGGGTTGAGTTGTGAGAGTGGGTTGTGTGGTGGGTGGGTCAGGTTGTGGGGTTGTTTGTTGGGTGTTTTTAGGCCGTTGTGGGCTTGTGTTGGGTGGAGTGTTGTTTAGGGTAGGCTTTGGGTTGGGTTGGTTTTGTGTTTGTGTTGGGTTGGGTGGGGGGGGGGGGGGGTGGTTGGTTGGGTGTTGTTGGTGGTTGGGTGGTGAGGGGTTGTTTTTCTTGGTTTTGTTGGGGTTTGTGGTTTTTTGTTTTTTTTTTTATTCTTTTTGTTTTTTTTTGGTTGTTTTTTTTTTATTTTTTTTTTTTTATGTTCTTTTTTTTTTATTGGTTTTTTTTTTGTCTTGTTTTTTTTTTTCTTTTGTTTTTCTTTTTCTCTGTCTTGCTTTTTTGTTTTAGCGGGTTTTATGTTTTTCTTCTTTGTTTTTTTTTTGCCCGTGATTTTTTATTCTTTTGTGTGTATTGGTTGTGTGCTGTCCTTTATGTGGTGGTCTGGGTTCTGGTGTTGGTTCTCTGTTGTTGTATTTTTGGGTTGTTTCGGTGTGTGGCTTGTGGGTCGGGGGATGTGTGTGTGGGGTGTTGGGGTTGGGGGTGGGAGGTTTAGGGGGGGTGGTTTGGCTGGTTGTGTGTGTTGGTGCTATTGGGGTTTTGGGGGAGGGGTGTGTGGGCGTGGGTGGTGTTGTTAGGGTGAGGGGGGGGCTTGTATCTTTTGGAGTGTTTACCTGTTTTGTGTGTTGGTTTTGTTGTGTCGTTGTTTGGTGGTTTGTTGTGTGGTGGTTTTGTGTTTTTTTTTTTTTTTCCGCGTGGGACATTGTGTTTCTTATTGTTTTTTTGGTTATTGTGTGCTGTCTCTGTTTTTTTTATCGTGTTTACTGTGATCTTCCTTTTCGGGTGTGTGGTTCGTTGCTTGTTGTGTGTTTTTGTTTACTATTGTGTTGGTTTTGTTGTTTGTTTTTATTTTTTGGGGGGGGTTTTCTTTTTTTGTGGTTTTTTTTTTTTTCTTTTTTTTTTTTTGTATTTCTCGTCTTCTTTTTCTCTCTTTCTTTTTTTTTTTTTTGTTTCCGATTTTTTAATCTTTTTTTGAGCTCTCCTTTTCTTTTGTTTTTTTTTCTTTCTTCTTGTGTTGTTGGTTTTTTTTTTTTTTTTTTGTTGTATGTTTTTTTTTTTTTTTTCTGTTTCTTCTTTCCTCTTTTTATTATTATGGTTCTTGTATTTTTTTTTGATATTTTTTTTCTTCTGTTTGTATCCAATTTTTATGTTTTTTCTTTCTTTCTCTTTTTTTTGGCCTGGCCCTTTTTTTTTTTGTTTTTATGTTTTTTATGGTTACTTTTATTTTTTATCAAAATACGCATACTTCTCTTTTTCCCTCTCGGAGTCCAATGTTATTTTTTTCCCCTGCGTTATTGTGGTTTTTCTTTTTTTTTTCTCCGTCCGCCCACACGAGAGAAACTGCCAAGGAGAGCTTAGTTTGTTTTTATGTTTCCCCTTTTTTTTGTGGTTTGGTGGGTCGAGTTGGTTTCGGTGGGGGTTGTGTTGTTGTTTGGTGGTGGTGGTTTGGGTGGTCGGGTCCAGGTGGTGGTTTTGTTGTGTTTGGTGGGTGGTGGGGGGTTGGGGGTTGGGTGCCGGGTTGGTTGCGGGGTGGGTTGTGGGGCCCTGTCTCCGCTTGTTGCCTTTCTCGCCCTATCCTTGGCATTTTGCTTTCTTGGATGTCCCGCTACCCAGCATCCCACCAGTTTGTTTGCCAAAGATCTGGGTGGGTGGGTGGTCGTTGGTGGTTGGGGTGGTGGGTGTGGGTGGGTAGTGTGTTTCAGGTGTGGTGGGTTGGATGGTTGGGTGGTGTGTTTTGGGTGGTGGTGTGACTGTTTGGTGGTGGGGGAATAAATTAGGTGCCTTCGTTTTGCTGGCCGGTTTTTAGGGTCTCGGTAGGGGCTGGTGCGGTTTGGGTGGGTGTGGTGGTCGGTTTGGAGAGGTGGTGGTTGGTTTGGGTGGTGGTTCGTGGGGTTGGGGTCGATGGTGGTTGGGTGTGGTCCGTTTGGGTCGGTCGTCGGGTGGTCGGTGTTCGTTTCGGTGGGTGCTTGTTTGGTGGCTGGGGGGGGGGGGGGGGGGGGGGGGTCGGGCGGGCGGATGGGCTTCGGGTCGGCTGCATTCTTGGCTGTTTGCCCGAGTTCTTGCCCAACCCACCCCCCACCCGCGCCCCTACCCCCCCCCCCCACGCACCCACATAGACACAAACACAGCCATACACCACACACACAACACAACACACACACACTAGGGCTAGTGTAGCACCACCTGTTGCACTCCCTCAGCCCACCTACCTCGCCAGTGAAAGCTCCATTGCCCCCAAAGTGAACATTCTGGGCTGCAACCTTCACGGCAGGGTTGATGCTCTTGAGCACGGCAGCAAGGTGCAGCATAGGGGGGGCCACCACGACATCAACTTTGTCAAAGAAATCCGCGTTCTTCTTTACAGAATCGTTCAGGCCGGTGACGAGGTCGGCGATGGACTCCTGGGTACCATTGCACTTCCAGTTGCCGCCCACAATGAGCTTGCGCTTGCTGTTTCCGGAAGATTGATAGGCCTCAGTCCAGTGGGACATCAGGCAGCCCTCGTCCGAACCGCAAATGGCCATGTCCAGCTCTGGGACCGTGCACTTGGTCGCAACTCGGGGGCGACGGGCAACCATGCGCATGCTCGCATGGCGGGGGGTGGCACTGGCCAGCATAGACTGGGCGCGGATACTCTGCATGACGATCTGTGCAGAGGGCAATGCGCAGTGTTCAGTGAGTAGTGGGGAAATCCCTACGTACGCTCGAATGGCGTAGTGAGCATTGAGCAGTGAGCAAAGGGTGTATCGTCTGCAACATGGATCAATAACGAGGCACGATCAGAGAATTTTGAGGGAAAAAAACCTTCATCCGATCTATGCGCTTGCGCCTCCAGATGCTTTGCGACAGGATGCTGTTGACGGCATTGCCTGCAGGGGATTCAGGGAATCTGCAGCCGAGCCATTATTTCGTCAAGCGGCTTAGGACATGCGGCCTGATTCGCGCTGGAGTGAAGTAACCGGACGCCGCGAGCAATTGTTACGAGGGGATTCAGCTGAGCTCCAACCTAGCTATCGTTTATTCAAGCAGCACTGGACTTGCAGATTGGATTTCGCATCTGAAGTGAAGTAACCGGGCACCATGTGCAATTGTCGCAGGAGGGGGGTTGGGGTGTTGGGGGGGGGTCTGCTCTCTGTGAATGCTCGTGGGTCGTGGGTTTCAATAATTGGCAAATATGAGGTAATGACTCCTGCAGGAGAGAAGAACGCGTTTCATGATGACAGGAAAACAAGAAAGCATAAGCCAGCTCCTGAGGTGCACCCGCTAGCGGTCTGCAGTCTGATTCTGAGCACGCGATGCAACAACTGGCATATGCTCAAAATCACTTCGTGCATAGACACAGTTGCTATCGAGTCGGGACATCGACGAAACCAAGGTCGTTGTAAAATTGTGCCTCCCTCCCCTCCCTCTCCCTCCTCTACCTCGCGCACCTTTGGACTGTGGCTTTCGGCAGGAGCTGGAAGAGGTAGATCGGAGGTGGACCTGGGATGGCGGTCAGATAATCGGGCGAGTAAGTGAAATGATTATGTCGAGGCCTCCGTAGGGCGACGATAAAAACACGCGTGAAACCCTCGATTAAACCCCCGGAAACCGCTGATCAGCGTGAAGCCCTAGAGACCGTTGATCGTTCATGCCAGCCCGTGCCAGCCTGTATTGTGTTGTTGCCACCAAACTTCACACCCATCACATGCCACTCACTCCCCTTCCGGTCCATTGTCGCGTGCAGACGACATGCATTCATACATGCATGCGGATCGCTGGACAGTGTCTGAAGTATCGCTGTTTGTTGGCGGAGCCTACGCTTCAAGGGAGCGGGAGCCCCCAGGGTTACCCATTTGTCCGTCTGTGTGACCGTCTGCGTCTGGCCGAGACGAAGCCTGACACGTCAGCCAATTGTCTCTTAACTAAGTGGCTTCCGTTGCCACCTGTCACTCCGTTGCGAACACTCTCCGCCATTTTTTAGCGTCGCTTGCGACGCTGCATAGAACTTGTGCCCTCCCGATGCTGGTCATTCTATCAGGCAGTGTGATGCATCTGCCAAGGTGAAAGTGCTCTCTCTTAGGGCTGATTGTAATGTACACAAAATAATGTTAGCGTGGTGCACGTGTCATATGTTTTTCTGCAAGAAGGATTTCGTCTTAATGTCAGAACTACTAGGCTGCGGGAGCATTGAGGACATCTTGCAAGACACTTAAACCTTGACACTTAAAGCTTATCGTGACATATTCTAGGGCTCAAGTTTACAGTCTATTGAGCCAACTGTCACACTGTGTAATAGGAGGAGGGTTTTTAGAGGCACCCACACAAACTTCTACATATTCATACGCCTACTGACCTACATCCACACATAAATAGATACAAAAATCAACATCCACGTACGCATGAGCACTCTCTGAAGCGAATTTATGAGAAAGGCTAGGGTGGGATAGAAGCCGGCTACTCGGCGATGGTAAACGGGCCGGTCGTTCTAACATATCTATCTATCTACGGATTTAAATGTCGATATGTCTTGCATCCATTGCGGACCAAGGTATATTTAACCAGCAGCATTCTTTGCTCCACTAAGTGGCTTTTTGTACATCGGTTCATGTGCTGCTGAACCATAGCAACGGGAACGGGTGGAGCTGTGGCTCGTGAGGGTGAGGGTGACAGCCCTAAGGCAGCCTGCAGGTTGTTAACCAGGTGTTCGGGATGTTCAACGCCTGTTTATGTAAATGTACGACATATTTAGGGGGGGGGGGGGGGGGGGGGGGCTGGCCTGGGCTGGGCTGGGCAGGCTTTCCCCCGCTGCAGTAACACCCACACGTGGTAACTCTCCTATGGCAAGGGGGGGCACCGTAAACGAAAGTAAAAACCCTGTCTACTAATGGTTAAAATCAGTTATTAAATTCTGGTATTTGATTTGATTGTGTTACTGCAAAGACGGTGAATAGCCTTTTAGGCTGGAGCCATGTAACCAAATCCAAATTGACGTTCTAAGATTCTATTGTGAAATACTGTAGTGGCCAATGATGAAGGATGTTGTCCTTGCTGATCTTAACGCCACCAGGAACTGTAAATAATGCTGGGGCACTTACTAGACTTATGCTGGGGCACTACGTCCAGAGGGTCGTCAACCGGCATGGCAAATGGTATCTAGATGCGATGTTGGCTCGAGCAGCGCATACTGACGATCCGGTTCCCTTAATCCCACTGGGCACGTCCTTAGAGGTCATTGTGACAATTCTTGGATGTTTAAATTTTCTCTGGGGCTTTACTTAGATGCTTCCACGGGCGGCACGTGTAACTCATTACAATCTTTCATATCATGTGACCAAGTTCAATTGGTTGGGAGTTTGGTTTGTTTGTCCTCGACCCCCCCCTGATGTAATGGTTTTTTTGCTTTGTGGGTGCTTTTTCTTTTTGTTTAAAGCACAGAGTCTCATACACCCTCGCGGTGTCAGGTAGACTTTAACATGTAATGTAATGTAATTATAATTTTCGAAGCGATGCACAATGGTAGTGGTGTTGCTCAGGGGGTTGCATAAGAGGCATGACCAGTTGGCAATACCTGACCCAAGCAAGAGTACACCATTAAAAAAACACCTTATTAAAATACATCAAACACATCAAAACGGCCAGCGTCTCGTTTATAGCTGCACTCAGGATGATAGGACTTGGTGCTCTGGATTGTATAGTTGCACTCAGGATGCTCTGGTTTGTATAGTTGCTCTGGATTATATAGTTACACTCAGGTTGCTCTGGATTGTATAGTTGCTCTGGATTGTAAGTTACACTCAGGATGCTCTGGTTTGTATAGTTGCTCTGGATTATATAGTTACACTCAGGTTGCTCTGGATTGTATAGTTACACTCAGGCTGCTCTGGATTGTATAGTTACACTCAGGTTGCTCTGGATTGTATAGTTACACTCAGGTTGCTCTGGTTTGTATAGTTACACTCAGGATGCTCTGGTTTGTATAGTTGCTCTGGATTATATAGTTACCCTCAGGTTGCTCTGGATTGTATAGTTACACTCAGGTTGCTCTGGATTGTATAGTTACACTCAGGTTGCTCTGGATTGTATAGTTACACTCAGGTTGCTCTGGATTGTATAGTTGCTCTGGATTGTATAGTTACACTCAGGTTGCTCTGGATTGTATAGTTGCTCTGGATTGTATAGTTACACTCAGGTTGCCCTGGATTGTATAGTTGCTCTGGATTGTAAGTTACACTCAGGATGCTCTGGTTTGTATAGTTGCTCTGGATTGTAAGTTACACTCAGGATGCTCTGGTTTGTATAGTTGCTCTGGATTGTAAGTTACACTCAGGTTGCTCTGGTTTGTATAGTTACATTCAGGTTGCTCTGGATTGTATAGTTGCACTCAGGATGCTCTGGATTGTATAGTTGCTTCTAGGCAGCTCTCCTGGCTTGCTTCTCAGCCTAACCTATAGCAACATAGTGCACCTGGAAGCTTGCATAATCAGCTGTTCAGAACTGCTGAAATAGTTCGGTGTAGCCCAGTGCAAGTCCGCTGCACGCAGGTGCTATGTCTTCAGTCCTCTCCTCCAGGTGGCTGGGAGTACCGTAGCCCTTTTAGTCAAGGCAGTCTAGCGGTGCCCCTCATTCAAGCCACATCAACGGGTTGTCAGCTACAAGGATCCCCTGCTCAGCCACACGTCCACTACACCTAGGTGATCTGTCTCCATTCCCCTCCTCCAGGGGGCTGGGAGAACAGTAGCCTTTTTAGTCAAGGCTGTCTAGCGGTGCTCCTCATTCAAGCCACGCCAATGGGTTGTCAGCTACAAGTCGGCTGCACCCAGGTGATCTGTCTTCATTCCCCTCCTCCAGGTGGCTGGGAGTACCGTAGCCCTTTTAGTCAAGGCTGTCTAGCGGTGCCCCTCATTCAAGCCACGCCAACGGGTTGTCAGCTACAAGTCAGCTACACCCAGGTGACCTGTCTTCATTCCCCTCCTCCAGGGGGCTGGGAGAACAGTAGCCCTTTTAGTCAAGGCTGTCTAGCGGTGCCCCTCATTCAAGCCACGCCAATGGGTTGTCAGCTACAAGTCAGCTACAAGTCGGCTTCACCCAGGTGACCTGGCTATATCCCCCTCCTCCAGGGGGATACCAGTACCACTGTTCGTCAAACTCTGTTCCCACCTTGCAAACAAAGGGTTTGTCCACATCGCACCCTCGATCCCAGCATGTAGCTGACCTGTACCTGACTTGTAGCTGATGGACGCGACCCCTTCGTCAGCCTCTCTCGGATGTCCATGGCCATAGGGATCTGTCGGTCTGAGGTCGTCGTTCAAGCTCCTCAAATTTTGAACGATATTGAGGAGACGGCGACTGACACTGCCCCCCCCTGAGCTCATCCTGTCCTGGGCGAAGCCCCCCTGCTCTCCCTCCGGACTGCCTGCATACCGACCACCCACCTGCTTACAAGCATGCACCCCTGTCACATTTCTCCCGCCTGTGCCCAGCCTGTCGTGGGCTAGGCCCCCCTGCTCTCCCTCCGGACTGCCTGCATACTGATCCCCCTGACTACCCACCTGCCTGCTGGCACGCACTCCTCCTACACTACTCCCGCCTGTACTGCGCCTGTCGTGGGCTAAGCCCCCCTTCTCGCCCGTGCTACGCCAGTCAAGCATGTCCCCTCCACTTGCGTGACTGGCTGCATAGGGCCTGCCATGGGCTAAGGCCCCCGTTCCCCCTTCATGGCTGGCTGCATCACGACCTGAATACCTGCCCTTTACCCATTCAGACATGGACACTTCCATTGGTTTCGAAGCCTGGAGGTGGGATAGAACCACTGATTCCGGGTCTGAGGGACGGAACACCAGCGTTGTTGCAGAGGCAGGAAAGACAGATGCTACCATTGGTTTCGAATCTGGCGGGTGGGATAGGACCACTGATTCCGGGTCTGAGGGACGGGACGCCAGCGTTGTTGCAGAGGCAGGAAAGACGGACGCTACCATTGGTTTCAAATCTGGCGGGTGGGATAGGACCACTGATTCCGGGTCTGAGGGACAGGATATCAGACTTTGTGTACAGGCAGGAGACATGGACACTACCATGGGTTTTGAATCTGGGAGGTCGGATGGCACCACCGGTTTTGAATTTGTGGGACGGGGCGTTGTTGCTGCAAAGGCAGGTTGGTCGGATGGCTTCACTGGTTCCTGGTCTGAGGGACGGGGCGTTCTGCTTGCAGAGACAGGAGACAGAGACGCCGCCATTGGTTTCGAATCTGGAGGGTGGGATGGCTCCACTGGTTTCGAGTCTGACGGACGGGGCGTTCTGCTTGCAGAGACAGGAGACAGAGACGCTGTAACTTCCTTCATCTTCTGTAGCAGGTATTTGTTGGAGTCCAACTCCTCCTCACCATCTGTGGGTGTGGGACTAACAGCGTTGGGCGTGGGTGTGGGTGGGGGCATGGGTGTGGGACTAACAGCGTTGGGCGTGGGTGAGGGTGTGGGTGGGGGCATGGGTGTGGGACTAACAGCGTTGGGCGTGGGTGTGGGTGTGGGTGGGGGCATGGGTGTGGGACTAATAGCGTTGGGTGCGTTGTCTGAGTCCAACTCCTCACCAAATGAACCCCCACCATTGTTTACGAATCTGGAAGGTGGGATGGTACCACTAGTTCTGAATCTGGAGCCTGGGTGTTTGTCAGAGTCCACTTGCTCCCCACCATCTGTACATGCTTCGGTCGATGTTGCAGTAGCAGTGTTGGGTGTGGGACTAACAGTGTTATGTGTGTTGTCAGACTCCACCTCTTCATCACATTCTGTAGTGGTTTCCGTTAACGTTGCAGTAGCAGCGTTGGGCGTGGTAGCATAAGCATTGGGTGTGGGACTAACAATGTTAGGTGTGTTGTCAGACTCCACCTCCTCATCACCACCTCCACTCTCCCCACGACCACCTCCACTACCACTATCTCCCCTGTCATCATCGCCAATACTATGGGCAGCAGCAGCAGCAGCAGCAGCATTACTGCTTCTAAGACCGACACCACCATCGCCACCGCTATAGCCAGCAGCAGCAACAGCAGCAGTAAAGCGGTCAGTAGTGGCAGACAAACTCTGACAGCTATCTCCCCTGTCATCATCGCCAATGCTATGGGCAGCAGCAGCAGCAGCAGCAGCAGCAGAACTGCTTCGAAGACCAACACCACCATCGCCATCGCTACAGCCAGCAGCAGCAGCAAAGCGGTCAGTAGTGGCAGACAAACTCCGACAGCTATCTCCCCTATCATCATCGCCAATACTATGGGCAGCAGCAGTAGCAGCACCAGAACTGCTTCGAAGACCAACACCACCATCGCCATCGCTACAGCCAGCAGCAGCAGCAAAGCGGTCAGTAGTGGCAGACAAACTGAAACAGCTATCTCCCCTGTCATCATCACCAATACTATGGGCAGCAGCAGTAGCAGCACCAGAACTGCTTCGAAGACCAACACCACCATCGCCATCGCTACAGCCAGCAGCAGCAGCAAAGCGGTCCGTAGTGGCAGACAAACTCTGACAGCTATCTCCCCTGTCATCATCGCCAATACTATGGGCAGCAGCAGTAGCAGCAGCAGCAGAACTGCTTCGAAGACCAACACCACCATCGCCATCGCTACAGCCAGCAGCAGCAGCAAAGCGGTCAGTAGTGGCAGACAAACTCCGACAGCTATCTCCCCTATCATCATCGCCAATACTATGGGCAGCAGCAGTAGCAGCACCAGAACTGCTTCGAAGACCAACACCACCATCGCCATCGCTACAGCCAGCAGCAGCAGCAAAGCGGTCAGTAGTGGCAGACAAACTGAAACAGCTATCTCCCCTGTCATCATCACCAATACTATGGGCAGCAGCAGTAGCAGCACCAGAACTGCTTCGAAGACCAACACCACCATCGCCATCGCTACAGCCAGCAGCAGCAGCAAAGCGGTCCGTAGTGGCAGACAAACTCTGACAGCTATCTCCCCTGTCATCATCGCCAATACTATGGGCAGCAGCAGTAGCAGCAGCAGCAGAACTGCTTCGAAGACCAACACCACCATCGCCATCGCTACAGCCAGCAGCAGCAGCAAAGCGGTCAGTAGTGGCAGACAAACTCTGACAGCTATCTCCCCTGTCATCATCGCCAATACTATGGGCAGCAGCAGTAGCAGCAGCAGCAGAACTGCTTCGAAGACCGACACCACCATCGCCATCGCTATAGCCAGCAGCAGCAACAAAGCGGTCAGTAGTGGCAGACAAACTCTGACAGCTATCTCCCCTGTCATCATCGCCAATACTATGGGCAGCAGCAGTAGCAGCAGCAGCAGAACTGCTTCGAAGACCGACACCACCATCGCCATCGCTATAGCCAGCAGCAGCAACAGCAGCAGTAAAGCAGTCAGATGTGGCAGACAAACTCCAACAGCTATCTCCCATAACAGGGAGTGGCTTCTTGCTGGCACTACAGCTGGCAGTGACAGCCTGGCAGCTAATTCCTTTGTCAGGGAGCGGCTTCGTGGTGCTACAGTCCCCGGTCACACTAGTTGCGTACATCGACGTGGTGAAGTGACCAACACCCTCTACAAGAGGCTGAGCTGGCATGTGCTCATGCTGAGCTGGCAAGGGCCTGCATTGTGAGAGGTGTTCCGAGGGAGACTGCGTGTGCTCCATCGAGTTCCTCTGCTGAGCTGGCATGTGCTCTTGCTGAGCTGGCCTCCCTTGTGAGAGATGTTGGGAGGGAGACTGTGTGTGTTCCATCAAGTTCCTCTGCTGAGCTGGCATGTGCGCTTGCTGAGCTGGCAATGGCCTGCCAAGATTGAGACGAGCTTGTGCAGCATTCACTTGATCAGTCAGCTGGGTCAAGCATGTGGTAGCCTGGAGGAAAGTGTGTGGGGTGGGTATTGATGGGTGGTGGTGGTGTGTGTGTGTGTGTGTGTGTGGTGTGTGTGTGGTGATGTGTGTGTGTGTGTGTGGTGGTGGTCAAGCATGTGGTAGCCTGGAGGAAAGTGTGTGGGGTGGGTGGTGATGGGTGGTGGTGGTGGTGGTGGTGTGTGTGTGTGTGTGTGGTGATGTGTGTGTGTGTAGTTGTGGTGGTGGTAGGTGGTTGGCGGTGGGTGGGGTGGGTGTGGTGATGTGTGTGTGTGGTGTTGAGGGGTGTGGGTGGGTGTGGGTGGGTGTGGTGTGTGGTGGGTGGTCACGCATGTGGTGGCCTGGGCTGGAGGAAAAGGTGTGTGGGGTGTGTGGTTGATGGGTGTGGTTGTGGGGGTGGTGAGTGATGTGGTTGGTGATGTGGTGTGCGGTTTGTGGTGGTGGCAAAGCTGTGGGTGGTGGATGGAGGAAAAGTGGTTGGGGGGGTAGGTGCAGGCGGTGGTGGGGTGTGTGATGAAGTGGGTGTGTGCGTGGTGGTGATGTGTGTGTGGTGATTGTGTGTGTGGTGGTTGGTGGTGTGGTGAAGATCAGTGTGTGGGATGTGTGTGTGTGTGGTGGTGGTGGTGGGTGTGTGTGTGTGTGTGTGGTGGTGGTGGTGTGTGTGTGTGGTGATGTGTGTGTGTGTGGTGGTGGTGGTGGTGGTGTGTGTGTGTGTGGTGGTGGCCAAGCATGTGGTGGCTTGGAGAAAATGGTTTTGCCAGGTAATGAAAAGTAACTACCCAGTACTAAACAATGCCAATGTATTGCTTCACTCGATCAGTCAGCTGGGTCAAGCACGGGGTGGCCTGGAAGCAAACGGTTTTGCCAGGTAATGAAAAGTAACTACCCAGTACTAAACAATGCATATGTATTGCTTCACTCGATCAGTCAGCTGGGTCAAGCACGGGGTGGCCTGGAGGCAAACGGTTTTGCCAGGTTATGAAAAGTAACTACCCAGTACTAAACAATGCCAATGTATTGCTCCACACGATCAGTTAGCTGGGTCAAGCACGGGGTGGCCTGGAAGCAAACGGTTTTGCCAGGTAATGAAAAGTAACTACCCAGTACTGAACAATGCATATGTATTGCTCCACTCGATCATTCAGCTGGATGAGGCATGGGGTGGCCTGGAAGCAAACGGTTTGTGTTTTAGAGTCTGTTGCTAAGTACTATCCAGAACTATCCAGAACTAAACAATTCCTACGTATTTTTTCACTCGATCAGTCAGCTGGGTCAAGCATGGGGTGGCCTGGAAGCAAACGGTTTGTGTTTTAGAGTCTGTTGCTAAGTACTATCCAGTACTGAACAATGCCAATGTATTGCTTCACTCGATCAGTCAGATGGGTCTAGCACGGGGTGGCCTGGAAGAAAAGTTTTTTGTGTGTTTAGAGTCTTTTACCAGGTCCTATACATAACTACTAGCATCTGAGCCCGTCGTCCCGACGGGAGGACCCCCGTGGCCACGTCAGCGACAGGTCTCGGGAAATCGAGATCCGAAACCACTGAAACCCAAAGCCCAACTGCCTGGGCCAAAAGGGCGAAACCATATCACGGACAGCGTGCTATAATATATATAGGATACAGAACTACCCAGTACTGAACAATGCCAATGTATTGCTTCACTCAATCAGTCTGCTAGGTGAAGCACAGGGTGGCCTGGAAGAATTTTTTTTCGTGAAAAGTCTGTTACCAGGTCCTATACATAATTATACAGAGCTACCCAGTGCTGAACAATTCCTACGTATTGCTTCACTCGATCAGTCAGATGTGTCTAGCACGTGGTGGCCTGGAGGAAACGTTTTTCGTGTTATAGAGTCTTTTACCAGGTCCTATAAATAACTATACAGTACTCAGCCAGCCTCTGATGCCAGGGTGTGACTTGCAAGTACTTATGTATTGTTTCACTCGATCAGTCAGCTGAATGATGAGGCTCATTGTGGCCTAGGGTAGAGTAGAAGGTTTGTGTGTCAGAGTCTTTTGACAGGTACTTTTAGCAATTCAAGGGATGAACTGGACAAACGTTTTATACTTTGTCGAGAATTGTCGAGATTTCCAGGCCAAAATTCTCGACGAAGTACGGGTTCTCGCGGAAATGTTTGTCCACTTCATCCCCTAAATTGCTATAACAGCACTATACAGAACTCAGCCAGCCTCTGATGCCAGCGGTGTGGCTTGGCTAGGGGTGTGACTTGACCAGTGCTTCACAAATCCTATGTATTGTTTCACTCGATCATTCAGCTGGGTCAGGGATTTCTTTTTCCGGAATACATTCCGATCGGAATACGAGACCCCGTTTTGGCCATAATTATCGGAATAAGAAACTTTTTTTTTTTTTTTTACTGAAATTCACTAAAAATGACAAAAATCGACCAAAATCGGAATAAGGATCCTGTTTTGGGAGGAAAAAAAGGGTGGGGAGAAAAGGAAAGGAATAAGATTTCCTCTTTTTGATTTGAAAAAAATATCCCTGAGCTGGGTGAGGCATGTGTTGGCCTGGAGGAAAACGATCTGTGTGTGTTTGATTCATTGACGATTGATTCTTCTAATTCTTTTACATATTCCTTTGCTTCTACTACTACTGCTACAACTGGAAAGTGTTCGTGCTGAGCTGGCATGTATTCTTGCTGAGCTGGCAAGGGCCTGCTTCCTTCTACATCTCCCTCTCCTAAAAAAAAAAGATAACGCCTGGAGGGGCGTGGTGTTAAGGGGACCCTCCCGTACGCCGCAGCTGGGGAAAGTCACCATGGCAGACATAGTAAGTGTCACCCTCCAGGCGGGAGGGACTCCTTCATGCGACGTGTGGCAAGAACGCTGGTACAGGAGGCGATAGATTCTCTGTGAAGCTTAGAGATGAGTTTGTCTACGTGTTCGCGACTGATCCCTAAGGTGGAGAGATTGGTTCCCTCTCCTAACTACTCCTACTCGAGGATGAAGAGTCGGGGGTTCAACTCCCCCTTGCAGGTCGTCGTCAGCCGCGATGGTAGCTTGTCCAGTTGAGGTAGGAGACCGCTCCCCACCCCCGTCGACGGGCCCCCTTAACACCACGCCCCACCAGGCGTTATCATTACCATTTTTTATGACTCCTACTCTACTACTACTACAACACATTCAACTCCTACGCTACTACTACTACTACTACAACTACTGTAGAACATCATCTACTACTATTGCTACTCCTGTAACACATATACTACTACTACCACCACTACCACTACCACCACTACTACCATAACTACTTCTACGCCACCACAACTACCACCGCAAGTACTTATACCACCACCACCACCACCATAACTTATCCTTCTCCTATGCTGCAACTCCTGTAACACATATACCACTACTACCACCACCACCACTACTACCATAACTACTTCTACGCCACCACAACTACCACCGCAAGTACTTATACCACCACCACCACCATAACTAATCCTTCTCCTATGCTGCTACTCCTGTAACACATATACCACTACTACCACCACTACCACCACTACTACCATAACTACTTCTACGCCACCACAACTACCACCGCGAGTACTTATACCACCACCACCACCACCATAACTAATCCTTCTCCTATGCTGCTACTCCTGTAACACATATACCACTACCACTACCACCACTACTACAGCAAGTGCTTTAACTACCACTACTACCATAACTACTCCTGCGCCACCACAACTACCACAGCAAGTACTTATACCACCACCACCACCACCACCTCCACCATAACTAATCCTTCTCCTATGCTGCTACTCCTGTAACACATATACCACCACTACCACTACTACCATAACTACTCCTACGCCACCACAACTACTACCGCAAGTACTTATACCACCACCACCACCACCATAACTTATCCTTCTCCTATGCTGCTACTCCTGTAATACATATACCACTACCACCACTACTACAGCAAGTGCTTTAACTACCACTGCTACCATAAATACTCCTACGCCACCACAACTGCCACCGCAAGTACGTATACCACCTTTGCCATAACTCCTCCTTCTCCTATGCTACTACTCCTGTAATACATATACCACTACTACCACCACTACCACTACCACCACTACTACAGCAAGTGCTTTTACTACCACCACTACCATAAATACTCCTACGCCACCACAACTACCACAGCAAGTACTTATACCACCACCACCACCACCACCATAACTAATCCTTCTCCTATGCTGCTACTCCTGTAATACATATACCACTACTACCACCACTACCACTACCACCACTACTACAGCAAGTGCTTTTACTACCACTCCTACCATAACTACTCCTACGCCACCACAACTACCACAGCAAGTACTTATACCACCACCACCACCACCATAACTAATCCTTCTCCTATGCTGCTACTCCTGTTATACATATACCACTACCACCACTACTACAGCAAGTGCTTTAACTACCACTACTACCATAAATACTCCTACGCCACCACAACTGCCACCGCAAGTACGTATACCACCTTTGCCATAACTCCTCCTTCTCCTATGCTACTACTCCTGTAATACATATACCACTACTACCACCACTACCACTACCACCACTACTACAGCAAGTGCTTTTACTACCACTACTACCATAAATACTCCTACGCCACCACAACTACCACAGCAAGTACTTATACCACCACCACCACCACCACCATAACTAATCCTTCTCCTATGCTGCTACTCCTGTAATACATATACCACTACTACCACCACTACCACTACCACCACTACTACAGCAAGTGCTTTTACTACCACTACTACCATAACTACTCCTACGCCACCACAACTACCACAGCAAGTACTTATACCACCACCACCACCACCATAACTAATCCTTCTCCTATGCTGCTACTCCTGTAATACATATACTACTACTACCACCACTACCACTACCACCACTACTACAGCAAGTGCTTTAACTACCACTACTACCATAAATACTCCTACGCCACCACAACTACCACCGCAAGTACTTATACCACCACCACCACCACCACCACCATAACTCCTCCTTCTCCTATGCTGCTACTCCTGTAAAACATATACTACTACTACCACCACTACCACCACCACTACAGCAAGTACTTCTACCACCACTACTACCATACAACTACGCCAACTTCTAGTACTGCATGCAATTACCCGTCCCCCCCCGACTTCCAAGACCCGCACCTGCTCGTTGCACTTCTGCGACGCGGCCGCCAGCATGGCGCTCATAGTTTGCTCGTTACGCTTCTGTGATGCAGCTGCCAGCATGGCGCTCATAGTTTGCTTGTTGCACTTCTGTGATGTGGCTGCCAGCATGGCGCTCATAGTTTGCTTGTTGCACTTCTGTGATGCGGCCGCCAGCATGGCGCTCATAGTTTGCTCGTTACACTTCTGTGATGCGGCCGCCAGCATGGCGCTCATAGTTTGCTCGTTACACTTCTGTGATGCGGCCGCCAGCATGGCGCTCATTGTTTGCTTGTTACACTTCTGTGATGCGGCCGCCAGCATGGCGCTCATAGCTTGGGGAACCATTATCTGCGACCAATCTTGTGATGGCTCTTGATGGGGATAGCTCACTGCCTTCCCACCACCTGAGTACAGCACTTGCTGCAAATGATGATCTGATGTTTCTTTCTCCCCATGGAAAGTCCGCAGAGAGGTGAGG
This sequence comes from Chlamydomonas sp. ICE-L, assembly GCA_013435795.1. Taxonomy (NCBI): domain Eukaryota; kingdom Viridiplantae; phylum Chlorophyta; class Chlorophyceae; order Chlamydomonadales; family Chlamydomonadaceae; genus Chlamydomonas; species Chlamydomonas sp. ICE-L. Next base: position 10,685,479 of record JACBWV010000223.1, read on the forward strand.
GCACCAGCAGCACCACTACTACCAGCATGACGGAAACGGGATCCTGGCCCCGCCCCCGCCATGCTCCCATACATACTGCCGCCCTCACCCTGGGAACTCCGCATGGAGGTAAGGGCACCAGCAGCAGCACTACCATCAGCACGACGGGAATGTGCCCCTGCCCCCACCCCCGCCATACTCGCATATGCACTGCCGCCCCCACCCTGGAAACTCTGCCCTGCCCCCACCGGGCTTGCATACGTGCGTGCATACGCACTGCCGCCCCCGCCCTGGGAATTCAGCCCCGCCCCCACCGTGCTTGCATACGTGCGTGCATATCCACTGCCGCCCCCACCCTGCGAACTCTGCCCTGCCGCCTCCGTGCTTGCATATGCACTGCCGCCCCTACCCTGCGAACTCTGCCCTGCCGCCTCCGTGCTTGCATACGCACTGCCGCCCCCACCCTGCAGATTCTGCCCCGCCCCCACCGGGCTTGCATACGTGCGTGCATATGCACTGCCGCCCCCGCCCTGGGAACTCTGCAGAGAGGCAAGCAAAGAACTCCTGGTCAAAGTGAGCCGGGACGCGTTCAGCGTTAACGCCCCCTCGGCGCTACTAGACGCACGCAAAGCTCGCTCCAAAGCTGCTGCTGCCGCTTCGATTTCCTGAAGCACTCGCTCCTCCAGACACACATGCTGCATCGAGCCTCCAGACAGGTAGCTGCTACCCCCAAGGGACACAGGCGCGACGACGACGGGAGTACTCACACCACCACCTGCAGCCGACTCGATTTCCTGAAGCACTCGCTCCTCCAGACACACATGCACCATCAAGCCTTCGGACAAGCAGCTGCTACCCTCAAGGGAGTCAGTACTCACACCAGTACCAGCTACTCCAAGTCCAGGGACCTCCCCACCGATAGACAAGTCACGAGAATCGATGGTGACAGCTTCTACAGCATCAGGGACTCCCCCACCCATGGAGAAGTCACGATAATTGATCAAATCAGCTTCTACAGCATCAGGGACTCCCCCACCCATGGAGAAGTCACGATAATTGATCAAATCAGCTTCTACGTCATCAGGGACTCCCCTACCCATAGAGAAGTCACGATAATTGATCAAATCAGCTTCTACAGCATCAGGGACTCCCCCACCCATGGAGAAGTCACGATAATTGATCAAATCAGCTTCTACGTCATCAGGGACTCCCCTACCCATAGAGAAGTCACGATAATTGATCAAATCAGCTTCTACAGCATCAGGGACTCCCCCACCCATGGAGAAGTCACGATGCTTGATCAAATCAGCTTCTACGACATCAGGGACTCCCCTACCCATAGATAAGTCACGAGCATCGATCAAATCAGCTTCTACAGCATCAGGGACTCCCCCACCCATGGAGAAGTCACGATAATTGATCAAATCAGCTTCTACGACATCAGGGACTCCCCTACCCATAGATAAGTCACTAGCATCAATCAAAGCAGCTTCTACGTCATCAGGGACTCCCCCACCCATATGTAAGTCACGAGCATCTATCAAATCAGCTTCTACTACATCAGGGACTCCCCCACCCACAGACAAGTCACGTAGATCAAACAAATCTGTCACTGCAACCCCAGGGTCTCCCCCACCCATATACAAGTCGCGAACATCGATTAAATCAGCTTCTACTACATCAGGGACTCCCCCACCCACAGACACGTCGTGCCCATCAATAAAAAAAGCGGTGCATGCATGAACAGCCCCCCCCCCACCCACAGACAGGTCGCGAACATCAAACAAATCATCTGTCCAAGTACTGTCAGGGTCTCTAGCAGTGGGCGAGACCATGCCAGGCTGTCTCCCCTCCTCTTGAGAAACGTGAGCCAGGCTGGCATGCAGGGAAGGATCTGATAGGCGAATGCTCTTTGCTTCGGACCAAGCCACCTTGCCAGCCTGTCCATCCTGGGACCAAGCCACCTGTCCAGCTTGGGGCGAAGCCGCCTTGCCAGCCTGTCCAGCCAGCTGCTTGCGAAGGCCGAGGGACGTGTAGGAGTTAGTCACAGGGGGCCTAGCACCAGGGCTCCTTTGACTTGCCCCCTTGACACCATTCCTGGCAGTACTGCAAGGCGGTGCAGCAGCACCAGGGCTTTGTTGGCTCGCCCCCTTGACACCATTTCTGGCGGTACTGTTAGGCGGTACAGCAGCACCAGGGCTCCTTGGGCTTGCCCCCTTCGCACCGTTGCTGACAGTACTGCTAGGCGGTGCTGCGACACCAGGGCTCCTTGGGCTTGCCCCCTTCAAACCATTGCTGGCGGAACTGTTAGGGCCTGCCACCTTCCAGCCGTTGCTGGCGGTACTGCTAGGGCCTGCCCCCTCCCAGCTGTTGCTGGCAGTACAACTAGAGCGTGCGGAAAGGGGCTGGTGAGGGTTGCTAATGGTAGCAAAGGGCTTTTGGTGAGCAGACACATGGACCACGCTAGCTGCGCTGAAAGAGCTTTGTAGTGCTTTGTAGTGCTTCATCAATGGACTTGCTTCACTGTCCCTAACAGCCACAGCATCATGGGCTGAATCTGCACTAGCCAGCTGCACCCCATCAGCTCTACCACCATCCCCACCACCAGCCAGCAACACCCCAGCAGCTCCACTACTACCCTCACTACCACCACCATCCACCCCACCACCACCATCATCATAGCACCTACTAGCCTGCTGCACCCCACCACCTCCACTACCATCACCATCCACCACACCACCACCATCATCATAGCACCCACTAGCCTGCAGCACCCCACCACCTCCACCACCACCAGCTTCGGCATCTCTAAAGCGAGTCCCTACACTGGAATCACCACCTCCACCATCAGACCCACTACCAGCTAGCAACAGCCCACCACCTCCACTGCTAACACCGCTCTCATCCTGAGTGCCTTCGCTGGCTGCAGTCATGCTCGTGAGGTAGGCGTGCGTGGCCAGCGCGACCTCCCCCTGGGCCAGGGGGACAGCTAGGTTACGTACTTCGCTGGCTGCAGCCATGCTCGTGAGGTAGGCGTGGGTGGCCAGCGCGACCTCCCCCTGGGCCAGGGGGACAGCTAGGGTACGCCCTTCGCTGGCCGCAGCCATGCTCGTGAGGTAGGCGTGCGTGGCCAGCGCGACCCCCCTCTGGGCCAGGGGGACAGCTAGGGTACGCGGTAGAGCAGAGGACCTGGTTGGGCTGTTGTCAGGTGAGGGGGGGTGGTGGTAGTGGTGGTGGGGATTGGGCTCAAAGGCTCTGGAACTGCTGTGCACTGAAGATCTTGTAGGTGTGCCCCTTGGCGATAAGTCGTGTGCTTCGTTTTGAGTGCTGTGCTGCGGCAGGTAGTGGTGGGGCTCAAAGGCTCTGGGACTGTTCTGCACTGCGAATCGTGAAGGTCTGCCTCTAGGTGAGAAGTCGTGTGCTTCGTTTTGAGTGCTGTGCTGTGGCAGGTGGTGGTGGGGCTCTGAGGCTCTGAAACCGCTGTGCACTGCGAATCGTGAAGGTCTGCCTCTAGGTGAGAAGTCGTGTGCTTCGTTTTGAGTGCTGTGCTGTGGCAGGTGGTGGTGGGGCTCTGAGGCTCTGAAACCGCTGTGCACTGAGGATCTTGTAGGTGTGCCCCTTGGCGATAAGTCGTGTGCCGCGTTTTGAGTGTTGTGTTGTGGCAAGTGGTCATGGTCGGTCTCTGAAGCTCTGCTGTGAGCTGAGCTTCTTGGTGACAGATACCGGTAGTGTGCTTCATCTCCCAGGCTACGCTCGGTGTGCAGTGAGGGTGTGTAGGAGTGCAAGTTGCCAGTGTGACTGCTCCAAGGTGTGCCCCTTGGTGAGACGTTGTGTGCTGCGTTTTGAGTGCTGTGCTCGAAAAGGTGGTGGGTTGCATCCCCCAGGCTACGCTCGGTGTGCAGTGAGGGAGGGTAAGAGTGCAAGTTGCCAGTGTGACTGCTCCCAGGTGTGCCCCTTGGCGAGATGTTGCCCACACCGCTTCTGCAGTTTCCTGAGTGACTGCTCCAAGGTCGCACTCGAGGGGAGTGTTGCTCCATGCTCTCCACCAGCCTGGGATGGGGTAGGGGTGGGGAGGGGTGGGGAGGGGTGGTGTAGGGTGTGGGTGGGGTGATGTTGGTTGGGGTTGGTTGGTGAGTGTCGCTCCATGTTCTCCAACAGCCTGGGATGGTGTAGGGTGGGGAGGGGTAGGGGGTGTGTGGGGTAGGGTTGGATTGGGGTTGGGTGGGGGGTGGGCTGGGGGTGGTGATGGTCGGGGTAGGGTTGGGTAGGGTGGAGTTTAGGGTGGTTGGGGTAGGGGTGGGGAGGGATGATGTTGGTTGGGGTTAGTTGGTGAGTGGTGCTCCATGTTATCCACCAGCCTAGGGTGGGATGGGGGTGTTTGGGGTAGGGAGGGGGAGGGATGATGTTGGTTGGGGTTAGTTAGTGAGTGGTGCTCCATGTTATCTACCAGCCTAGGGTGGGATGGGGGTGGTTGGGGTAGGGGTGTGTGGGTGGGATTTAGGGTGGTTGGGGTAGGGTGGTTGGGGTAGGGGGGGGGAGGGATGGTGTTGGTTGGGGTTAGTTAGTGAGTGGTGCTCCATGTTATCTACCAGCCTAGGGTGGGATGGGGGTGGTTGGGGTTTAGGGTGGTTGGGGTAGGGGTGGCGGAGGGATGATGTGGTTGGGCGTTGGAGGAAGTGGTGTAGGGTGGGGGTGGGTGAGGATAGGTGGGGTGGGGGGGAAGTGGAGGTGGTGTTAGGGAGGGGTTGGAGGAAGTGGGGTAGGGTGGATGTGGGGGGCGTGGGGTGACGATAAGGGTGAGTGGGGCTGGTCGGGGGGTCCGGTAGGGTGGGCCGGGTGATGGGGGGCGGGTCTGGAGGCTTTGGGAGGATTTGAGGGTGGGCTGGTAGATAGCGGTGATGGGGGGGGGTCGAGCTGGTTGGGGGAAGGGGGCTCTGCGCCAGTGGTCGGGCTGGGGTCTGGGGAGCGGACGAGAGGGTCGGGGGTTTCCTTATGTGGGGTTGGGGGAATGTGGCGGTGGGTGGGCGGTGGATGGGGTGGAGTTGGGGATGTAAGGTAGTGGTAGGGTGGTTAGGTGAGGGCGGCTGCGCGCGTGCCTCTCGGTTTGATTGGGTGGAGTCTAGGGGTGGTATGGGAGCGTGGGGCGGTGTGTGTAGGGCTTGGGTGGATCGGGGTGGTGATGTGTTTGGCAGCCGTAGTGGTCGGTGGATTGGTGGGTGGCATCCGGTTGGGGTGTTTAGGGGGATTGGGCGTGGGCGGGTGGCGGTGGCGGCTGGTCCCGGCGATGGCTCTGTGGGGTGGGGTAGGTAGGGACTGGTTGGGGGGTAGGTGATGAGTTGGTGGTTAGGCGTAGGTTGGGATGGGTGGGGGTGAGTGATGGTTTGGGGTAGGGTAAGGGTGGAGGAGGTGGGGTTGGGGTGGGGTGATGCGTGGAGGTTAGCCGTTAGGGTAGGGTGGGGGTGGGTTGGGGGTGGTGATGGGTGGGGGTAGGGTGGCGTGGGGTTGGTGGATGGTGAGCGGTGGGTTGGTGGTGGGTGTATGGTTGGTTTTTTTTTTTTACGGAGTAGGTTGGGGGTGCGGCTTGGGCGGTGTGGGGATGGTTGGGGTTGAGGTAGGTGGTGGCTGGTGTGTTGCGGGGTGGTGATGGTTGGTTCTGCGTCCATTTGGGTGCGGGAGGTAGGGTGGGGGTGGGTGGGGGTTGGTGATGGTTGGGTAGGGTGTGGAGGTGGTGCATGGGGAGGTAGGGGTGGTGGGGTTGGTGATGGTTGGGTGTAGGGTATGGGTGGGGGTTTGGTGTTGGGGGTTGGTTTGATGTTGGGGTAGTGGGTGGTGGGATTGGTTAGGGGAGTTGGTTGAGTAGGGTTAGGTGGGGTGGTTGTATGGTGGGGATAGCGGTAGGTTGGGGGTGGCGTGGGGGGGTGGTGATTGTTTGGTTCGGTAGGGTGGGGGCGGTGGGGATGGTGCGCGGGTGGTGATGGTGGGGTAGGGTAGGGCCTGGGGGGTGGGCTGGGGGTGGATGGTTGGGGTAGGGTGGTGGGGTGGGTGGACCTGGTTGGGGATGTGGCGTTGAGGTGAGGGTGGGTGGGGTAGGTTGAGGGGTGGTTCTGGGGGGTGGTGATGGTTGGGGTAGGTAGGTTGGGGGCTGGCTTGGGGGGGTGGTGATTGTTGGGGTAGCGGTGGGTGGGGTGGTGATGGTTGGGGGAGGTAGTAGGTTGGGGGTGGGTTTGGGAGGTGGGTGATGGTTGGGGTAGGATAGGTGGGTGGGTTGGGGGTGGTGATGGTTGGGGAGGCGTTGGGTGAGGGGGGTTGGGGTGTTGGGGGGGGGTTGGGGGTGGTGATGTTGGGGGGGTAGGTGAGGGTGGGTTGGGGCCGTGATGGTGCGGGTCTCAGGGATACCGTTAGGGTAGGTTGGGGGGTGGGTCGGGGCATGTGATGGTCTGGGGTAGGGGTGGGTGGGGGTTGGGGGTGGTTGATGGTTGGGTATTGGGTAGGTTGGTTGGTGATGGTTGGGTAGGGGTACGGTTGGGGCGTGGAGTGGGGGTGGGCATGGTGGGGTAAGGGTAGGGTGGGGGCTTGGCTTGGGGGCATGTGTGACTTGTTGGGGTAGGGTAGGGTAGGGTAGGTTGGGGTGTGGGTAGGGGTAGGTGTGGTGGGGTTAGGGTGGTGGGGTGGTGAGGTTTGAGGTAGGGTGGTAGGGTTGGTGATGGTTCGCGGGTAGAGGGAGGGTGGGGGTGGGTTGGGGGTGTTGATGGTTGGGGTAGGGTGGTGGGGTGGTGAGTTGAGGTAGGGGGGGGTGGCTGATGGGTGGGGTAGGGTAGGTGGGGGGGTGGGTTGGGGGCGGGGATTGTGGGGTAGGCGTCCGGTGTGGATGGTGATGGGGTGGGTGTATGGTTGGGGTAGGGATCGAGGGTGGGTGGTGGGCCTGGGGGTGGTTATGGTGTGGAGTGTTAGGCGTGGTGGTGGTGGTGATGGATGGGGTAGGGTTGGGGTGAGGCGTGGGTTGGGGTAGGTTGGGGATGGTTTGGGTGGTGGTGCCATGGTGGGGCTTAGGGTGGTTGGGTGGTGGTTTGGGGGTGGTGAGTGTTGGGGTAGGGTGTTGGCGTGGTGATGGTTCGGGGTAGGGCTATAGGTTGGAGGTGTGGTTGCGGGTGACAGGTGATGGGTTGGGTAGGGTGAGTAGGGTATAGGTTTGGGGGTGGGTTGGGATGGTGTGGTGTGGGGTAGCTGTGATGGGGGTGGGTTGGGGGGTGCGTGATGGTTGGTGGGTTAGGGTAGGTCTGGGGGGCTGGTCGATGGTGGGGTAGGGTAGGTTGGGGCGTGGGTGGGGGTGGTGATGGGTGGGTGGTAGGGTAAGGTTGGGGTGGGTTCTGGGGTGGATGATGGTGGGGGTAGGGTATGGCTGGGGTGGGTTAATGGGTTGGGGTGGTGAATGGTTGGGGGTTATTAGGGTAGTGGGGGGGGTATGGGTGGTGATGGTTGGGATAGGGTTGGGTTGGAAGTGGTCGGGCTAGACGGTGGGGTGGTTCGGGGGGGTTGGTTGATGGCTGGGGTAGGGTAGGTTGGGGGTGGGTTGGGAGGTGGTTGATGGTTGGGGCTAGTAGGGATAGGCTATAGGGTAGGTTGGGGGGTGGGGTCTGGTTGGGGATGGTTGGGGTGGGTAGGTGGGGGTGGGTGTGGGGTGTGCGGGGTGGTTGATGTGTTGGGGTAGGGAGGGTAGGTGGGTGGTTGATGATTGGGGTTAGGAGTAGGGGGGTGTGGGGTTAGGAGGGGGGAGTATTGGGGGTGGTGATGGTTGGCAGTTGGTGTTGATATGGTGGTTGATGGGTGGGGGAGGGTGGGGTGTGGGGGGGTTGGGGGTAGGGGTAGGGTGTTTGGGTGTGGGCGTATGGGGGTCAGGTGAGTGCGTGGGGGTAGGGTAGGGGTGGAGTTTGGGGTAGAGTGGGGGAGTAGTGGGGGGTGGTGATGGTTGGGGGTTAATTATGGTTATTGCCTGCTCTATTCTCTCTTATTTTTTCGGATGGGCTTGGTGAGATTTGGTTGGGTGAGGGTTGCGGGGTTGGGGGGGTGGGGGTAGGTGTGTGTGGGTTGGGGTTGGTGATGGTTGTTGGTTAGGGTAGGGCTGGGGGTGGCTTTTTGGGGGGTGGGGGGGGGGGGTGAGGTGCGGGGGTTAGGGTGGGTTTGGGTTCCGCTGTATGGTGGAGGTAGAGGGTGGGTAGTGGTTGGGGGTCGGGTTGGGTTGGGTTAGGAAAGAGGTGGAGTGGGCGGGGGGAGTTTGGGGGGAGTTGAGTGAATGGGTGGGGGTCGGGTCGGCGGCGGTGGAGTTGGTGAGGGTTGGGATTGGGGTTGGGTTGGGTTGGAGGTGTGTGGGAGTGGAGATGAATGGGTTGGGGGTGGGGTGGTGGGGTTTGGCTCGGGGTTGAGTTGAGATGGAATGGGATGGGGCGGTGTTCCGTCTGGGTGATGTGGTGGGGGTTGGTTGGCGGTGTGTGGAGTTGAGGTGAAATGGGTTTGGGCTTGGGTTGGGTTTGGGTGGGATTTGGAGGTGGGGGAAGTGGAGATGAAGGGTTAGGTGGTGGTGTTGGGGTTTGGCCGGTGGTGGAGTTGAGGTGAAGAAGTTTGGGTTGTTGGGTTTGGTGGGGTTGGGGTTGGGGAGTTGGCAGGGGTGGAGTTGAGATGAATGCGGGTGTGGGGGTGGGTATGGGGTTGGCGGGTGGAGGTGAGATTGAATGGGGTGTGTGTGGGGGTGGAGTTGGGGTATGGAGGGGTGGGTTTGAGTGAGTTGATGGGGTGGGGGTGGGTTTTGGTGGTTTGTTGGAGGGGGGGAGTTTGAGTTGAATGGGTTGGGGGTGGGTGGGGTTGGAGGGTATGAGTTCGAGATGAAGCGGGTTGGGGCGTGGGTTGGGGTTTTAGAGGTGGGGGTGGTTTGGGGGGTTCTGGAAGGGGGGGAGTTGAGTTGAATGGGTTGGGGGCTCTTGGGTTTGGGGTTGGCGGGGTTGGAGTTGAGATGAATGGGTTGGGGTGGGTGGTGTTGGAGGGTGGGTTGAAGATGAATGGTTGAGGGGGTGGGTTGTTTGTTGGGAGGGTGGAGTTGAGTTGAATGGGGGTAGGTGTGTGGTGTATGGAGGGGGTGGAGTTGAGTTTGAGCGTGAGTGAGTTGGAGGTTGATTGGGCTTGGTGGAGGGGTGTGTTTCGGCGGTCCGGTTTGGTGGAGTGTTGAGTTGAGTTAAATGGGGTGGGGTAGGGTTGTGGTTTGGCGGGGTGGAGTTGAGATGAATGGGTTGGGGTTTGGCAGGGTGGGGAGATACATACCCCCACCACCCGACCGCCATCTCACAACGTCTACGTTCCATACGTTGACCCCACGCCTCCAGCCCCCCCCCCCCCATCCACCCACCTGCGTGAACGTGACTTTGATGATCACAGGCTGAGGTTTGTATGCGACTCACATCCGCGCCCTCTCTTCTTGCACCACCGATCTTTGACCACCACAAGTCCTATATTACCTTACGTTGCACGCCTCAAAGCCTTCAGGTCCCCCTCCCCCTTCACCACCACACCATCCACAACCCCCCCCACCACCACCACCCCCCCACCCCCCCTTCCCCCCCCCCCACCACAAACACACCACACACAAACAACCTCTCCTACCCCACCACCCCCCCTCTCGGAACGTTGGTTGATCTCAGGCTTGAAGCTTTTATTGCAGCCCTACTTATTTGACCGGTCGACCCCCGCCTCCAGGTTCCACCACTTACACCCTCTGCTACCACCCACCCCCACCACCACCACCCACCTGCGTGAACGTTGGTTGATTTCAGGCTTGAAACTTGTATGCAACACCTCCTCCGCCGCCCTCTCCACTTGCACACTGGCCGCCATCTCACAACGTCTACGTTCCATACGTTGACCCCACGCCTCCAGGTCGGCCACGCTTCGAAACAGACCCGATGATCGGGGGCTGATAACGGCGGTGAGTGGTGGTCTAAGGGGGGTGGGTTGTTTGTTTGGTTCCCTCGTGGGCGGCTTGAAAGGCTTCCTCTCCGTTCTCAACTGTTTCTTTTGTGTAGTGGGGTGGGTAGGACAGGGGGCTGATAATTGGGGTGGTGTGAGTGTGGGGGGCTTGGAAGGCCTCCTGTATGTTTTTGACCTGGATGGGGTAGGCAGTGGTGCTTTGATTGTGTAGCTGCCTGTGTTTTTGTTGCGGTGTGTTTCTTTTGTGTTGTCGGGTGGGTAGGACAGGGGGCTGATAATAGGGGTGGTGTGTGTGGGGAGCTTGAAAGGTCTCCTCTCCGTTCAGGACCTGGCTGGGTGCGTGCATGTGTGGATGATGTTTTTTTGTAGCGGTACAGAGCGGTACATTTGTGTGCTGTGTGGTGAGGATGCCCTGGGGCTGGTAATGGGGTGGTGTGTGTGAGTCAAAAGCGCTACATTTGTGTGCTGTGTGGTGAGGATGCCCTGGGGCTGGTAATGGGATGGTGTGTGAGTCAAAAGCGCTACATTTGTGTGCTGTGTGGTGAGGATGCCCTGGGGCTGGTAATGGGGTGGTGTGTGTGAGTCAAAAGCGCTACATTTGTGTGCTGTGGTGAGGATGCCCTGGGGCTGGTAATGGGGTGGTGTGTGTGAGTCAAAAGCGGTACATTAGTGTGCTGTGTGGTGAGGATGCCCTGGGGCTGGTAATGGGGTGGTGTGTGTGAGTCAAAAGCGGTACATTTGTGTGCGGTGTGGTGAGGATGCCCTGGGGCTGGTAATGGGGAGCTTGAAAGGAATGTTTCCCTCTCTCGAACTGGTTGGGGAAGGCAGTGGTGCTGTGGGTTTTTAACTTTTTGTTGTTGCGATACGTTTTTTGTGTGTAGTTGGGTAGGTAGGCGAGGGGGCTGATAATGGGGTGGTGTGCGTGAGTCAAAAGCAAAACCCCAAAAGAGGTAGTAGCGTTTTATAAAACCCCAAATGACCAAATGTTGAAACCCTTACTTTCACCCCCCCCCCCCCCCCACCACCACCCACCCACTGCAATACTCTGCAATACCCACACCAATCCAACCAACCCCCAACCGCGATGCGCACCCCCTTATGAAACCAGCCCACCCCCCCCCCCCCCCCCCCCCCACACACACACCTGCTACAAGGCCAGGCCCTCTCTCACTCTCACCCACTGCACTACCCCCCCCCCACACACACACCCATCGACAACACCCAACTGCGATGCGCACCTGCTTACGAAGCCAGGCCCTCTTCTTCCTCAGATGCTCGCGTTGGCGGGTGACAAATTCGGGAGATACATGGGGCGCAGCATAGGTCCGAAGGTAGGTCACTGCGTGGGTGGGGGTTGTGTTGTTGTGTTTTGGGGGTGAGTGTGGTTTTTTTGGGGGGGGGAGGGGGGGGGGGGATGGGGCGCAGCATAGGTCCGAAGGGTAGTCACTGCGTGGGTGGGGGTTGTGTGTTGTGTTTTGGGGGTGAGTGTTTTTTTTTTTGGGGGGGGGGGGGGGGGGGGGGGGGGGGGGGATGGGGCGGCAGGCATAGGTCCGAATGGTAGTCCACGTTGGTTGGGTGTTGTGTTGTTGTGTTTTAGGGGGTGAGGTGTGGGGTGTTCGGTTTTTGTTTTTTGGGGGAGGGGGGGGGGGGGGGGGGGGGGGATATGGGGCGCCGCGTTAGGTCAGCAGGTAGTCACTGAATTGGGTGGGTGTTGGGTGTGGGGTGCTTGGGGTGTTGGGTGGGGGTTCTAGAGTGGGTGTTGTGGTACGATACATGGGGAAGAGCAAAGGTTTCCAAGGTTAAGTTCACTTGCATTGTGTACGTGTTGGGTGTTAGTGTTGGGGTGGATGTTGTGGTCTTGGGGAGAGTACATTGGGGCGCAGCATAGGTTCGAGGTATCATGTTTTTGTGTATGGCAAGAAAGATAAGAAATATGTGAATTTGTTTGTGTGTGCGTGAGTCATGTTGTGTGGTTTGATGGTGTGATGGCGGGGGGGGCGGGGGAGGGGGAAAGGGATATAAAGGGGCGCAGCATAGGTTTCGACGGTTAGTCACTGTTTTTTGTGTATGGCAAAGATGAGAATTTGTGCTTTGTGTGTTGGTTATGGTGAGAGGGGGGGGGGGGGGGCTGAGGGGGAAGAGGGGAGTATAAATGGGGCGCAGCAAATGTCCGAATGGTAGTCACTGTTTTGTGTGCTGGCAAGGATGAGAAATTTGTGTCTTTGTTGTTGTGTGGTGAGGATGATGGTGATGGTGGGGGGGATGAGAGTGGGAGGGGGGAGGGGGGAGAGGGGAATTACGCGGGGAGCACATAGGTTTTAAGCAGTCACTGTTTGTGAGTATGGAAGATGAGAACATATGTGTATCTGTGGGTGCGTGCCGTTGGTGGTGTGTGTGTGTGGTTTGGTGATTGTGATGAAGGGGGGGGTAGGGGGGGGGCGAGGGGAAGGGAGATTACATGGGGCGCAGCATAGGTTCGCAAAGGTAAGTCACTGTTTTGTGTATGCAGATAAGAACTATGTGACTTTGGGTGTGTGCGTGGTTGTGTGTGGTGCACTGGTGATGGCGGGGGCGGGGCGGGGGAGGGTAAGGGCGATACCCTGGGTCGCAGCATAGGTTTCGAATGGTTAGACTGTTGTGTGTATGGCACGATGAGAAAATATCGGTATATGTGTGTGTGGTGATGTTGAGGTTGGGGGGGAGAGGGGGGATGGGGGGAGAGGTGCGGGAGATCGTGGGGAAGCGCAGCACGGTTCTAAGGTAGTCCACTCGTTTGTGTGTCTGGCAAGACTATGTGTATTTGTGTGTGTGGTGATGGTGATGTGATGGGTTTGTTGTGATTTGTGATGGGGGGGGGGGGGGGGGGGGGGGGGGGTGGGTGTGGGGGAGGGACGATTCATGGGGTTGCAGCATTAGGCCCGCAGATAGGAAATCATGAATTGCGTGTTGGGTGTTGGGGTTTTAGGTGCTGGGGTGGGTTTTGGGGGTTGGGGACGATACATGGGGCGCAGCATAGGTTCGAAGGTAGTCACTGTTTGTGTGTATGGCAAGATGAGAAATTTGTGTATTTGTGTGTGTGGTGATGGTGGGGGTGGGGTGTCGTGATGGGTGTGGAGGAAAGAGGGGGGGGAGCGGCTTGCGCTTCATGGGGAGCAGGCATTAGGTTTATCGAAGGTCGTACTTTGGTGTGCGTGGCAAGATGATCATTTGTGTATTGTGTGTGTGTGTGGTGTGGTTGATGGTTGGGGTGGGGGCAGAAGGGGGAGGGGGGGGGGGGGGGGAGAGGGGGAGAGGGGGAAGAGCATTGGGGAGCAAGCAAGGTTTCTAAAGGTCATAACTGCTTTGTGATGAGGCAAGATGAAAAATATGTGTATTGTGCTTGTGTGTGTGGTGAGGTGATGTTGACTCTCTCTTGGGAGGAGGGGGGGGGGGGGGGGGGGGGGGGGGGGGGGGGGGGGGGGGGGTACGGGGGGGGGGGGGGGGGGGGGGGCGTACATGGGGCACAGCAGAGGTTCAAAAGGTAGTCCAATGACTGGGTGGTCGTTGGGTGTTAGGTGTTTGGGTGTTAGGTGCTTGGGTGTTAGGTGTTTGGGTGTTAGGTGTTTGGGTGTTGGGTGTTGGGGTGTTAGGTGTTTGGGTGTTAGGTGTTTGGGTGTTAGGTGTTGGGGTGTAGGGGTTGGGGTGTTAGGTGTTGGGGTGTTGGGGTGTTAGGTGTTTGGGTGTTAGGTGTTTGGGTGTTAGGTGTTTGGGTGTTTGGTGTTAAGGTGTTTGGGTGTTAGGTGTTTGGGTTGTTTAGGCTGTTGGGTTTTAGGTGTGGGTTGTGGGGGGTGTGTTGGGTGTTGTTGGGGTTTAAGGTTTTTGGGGGTGTGTAGGTGGGGTTTTAGGTGTTGGGGTGTAGGTTTGGGGTTGCTTGGGTGTTAGGTTTTGGGTGTCTAGGTGTTGCGGTGTTAGGTGTTTGGGTGTTAGGTGTTGGGTGTGGTTAGGTGTTGGGGTGTGTGTTAGGTGTTGGGGGGTTGTTAGGTGTTGTTGGGGGTTGTTTAGGCTGTGTTAGGTGTTGGCCGGTGTTGGTTGTGGTTGTTAGGGTTGGGGTGTTGGGGTGTGGGGTGTTAGGTGTTGGGTTTAGTGTTGGGGTTGTAGGGGTGTTGCGGGGGTGTTAGGTGTTGGGGTGTTGGGGTGTTGGGGGTGAGGTGTTTGGGTGTTAGGTGTTGGGGTGTTGTTAGGGGGTTGGGTGTTAGGTTTGGGGTGTTGGTGTGGTTTTAGGTGTTGGGGTGTTGGGGTGTTAGGTGTGTTGGGGGTGTTGTTAGGGTGTTGGGGTGGTGTTAGGTGTGGGGTGGTTCTGGTGTTGGGGTGTTGGGGTGTTTTGTTTGGTTAGGTTGTTGGGGTGTTATGTGTTGGTGTGTAGGTTGTTGGGTTGTTAGGGTTGTGGTGTTATGGTGTTGGGGGTGTTGGGGTGGGTGTTTTAGGTGTTGGGGGTGTTGGGGTGGGTGTTAGCCGTGTTTGTGTTAGGTGTTGGGGTGTTAGGTGGGGTGGTTTGTTGTGTTTCGGTGTTGGGGTGTTGGAGTGGTGCTTAGGTGTGGGAGGTTAGGGTGTTTGTGTGTAGGTGTTGGGGGGTGTTAGTGTTGGGGTTGTTGGAGTGTCTTGTTATTGTTGGGGTTGTTAGGTTGCTTGGGGGTGTAGTTTGGTTGTTGGGGTGGGTGCTTAGGTGTTGGAGTTGAGTGTTAGGTGTTGGGTGTTGGTGTTGTGGGTTGTTGGGTGTTGGTGTTGGGTGTAGGGTTGGGGTGTGTGGTGCTTGGGGGTGTTTGGGTGGGTGGGTGTTAGTGTGTTAGGTTGTTGGGGTGTTAGGTGTTTGGGTGTCTAGGTGTGGGGGTGGTTAGGTGTTGGCGGGTGTTAGGTTGTGGGGTGGTAGGTGTTCGGGGTGTTGGGTGGGTGTTTAGGGTTGGGGTTGTGGGTGTTAGGTGTTGGGGTGTTGGGTGTTGTTGTTGGGGTGTTAGGTGTTTGGGGTGGGTGTTAGGTGTTGGGGTGTTGGGTGTTGAGGTGGTGTGGTTGTGGGGTGGGTGTTAGGTGTTGGGGTGTTGGGGTGGGTGTTAGGTGGGGTGTTAGGTGTTGGGGTGTTGGCCGTGTTAGGTTGCTTGTTGTGTTAGGTGTTGGGGTTATTGGGGTGTTGGGCGTTGGGCGGGTGGGTGTATGGCTGGGGTTTGTTAGGTGTTGGGGTGTTAGGTGTTGGGGTGTTGGGGTGGTGTTAGGTGTTTTTCGTGTTAGGTGTTGGGGGTGTTAGGTGTTGGGGTGTTGGTGTTAGGTGTTGGGGTGTTGGGGTGGGTGTAGTGTTGGGGTTTGTGTTAAGGTTGTTGGGGTGTTGGGGTGTTAGGTGTGGGGTGGTTGTTGGTGTAGGTGTTGGGGTGTAGTGTTTGGGTGTTAGGTGTTGGGGTGTAGGTGTTGGGGGTTAGGTGTTGGGTGTTAGGTGTTGGGGGCCTGTTTAGTTGTTGGGGGGTTAGGTGTTGCTGGTTTGGGGTGGGTGTTAGGTGTTGGGGTGTTAGGTGGGGGGGTGTTAGGTGTTGGGGTGTTAGGTGTTGGAGTAGTGTTCGTGTTAGGTGTGGGGTGTTAGGTGTGGGGGTGTTGGAGTGGGTGTTAGGTGTTGGGGTGTTAGGTGTTGGGGTGTTAGGTGTTGGGGTGTTGGGGTGGGTGTTAGGTTAGGTGTTGGGGTGTTGGGGTGGGTGTTTGTGGGTGTTAGGTGTTGGGGTGTGGTGTTGGGGTGATGTTGTGTTAGGTGTTGGGTGTGTTAGGTGTTGGGTTGGTGTTAGGTTGTTGGGGTTTAGGTGTTGGGTGGGTGTTAGGTGTTGGGTGTTGGGGTGGTGTTGGGGGTTGGGGCGTGGGTGTTTGTTAGTGTTGGGGTGTTAGGTGTTGGGGTGGGTGTAGGTGTTAGTGTGGTGTGTTAGGTGTTGGGGTGTTAGGTGTTGGGGTGTTAGGTGTTGGGGTGTTAGGTGTTGGGGTGTTATGTGTTGGGGTGTTGGGGGGGTGTTAGGTGTTGGGGTGTTGGGTGTTGGGGTGTTGGGGTGGGTGTTAGGTGTTGGGGTGTTGGGGTGGGTGTTAGGTGTTGGGGTGGTGTTGGGGTGTTAGGTGTGGGTTGGTTAGGTGTTTTGGGTGTTAGGTGTTGGGTGTTAGGTGTGGGTTGTTGGGTGTGTGTTGGGGTGGGTGTTAGGTGTTGGGGGGTGTTGTTATGGTGTTGGGGTGTTGGTGTGGGTGTTAGGGTGTGTGTTAAGGTGTTGGGGTGTTTGTTAGGTTGTTGGGGTGTTGGGTGTGGGTGTTAGGTGTTGGGGGTGTTAGGTGTTTGGGTGTTGGGGGTGGGTGGTTGTTAGGTGTTGTGGTGTTAGGTGTTGGGGTGTTGGGGTGGGTGTTAGGTGTTGGGGTGTTGGGGTGGGTGTTAGGTGTTGGGGTGTTAGGTGTTGGGGTGTTGGGGTGGGTGTTGGGTGTTAGGTGTTTGGGTGTTAGGTGTTGGGGTGTTAGGTGTTGGGGTGTTGGGGTGTTGGGGTGGGTGTTAGGTGTTGGGGTGTTGGGGTGGGTGTTAGGTGTTGGGGTGTTAGGTGTTGGGGTGGGTGTTAGGTGTTGAGTGTTAGGTGTTGGGATGGGTGTTAGGTGTTAAGGTGGGTGTTAGGTATTGTGGTGCGTGTTGGGTTGGGTGTTGGGGGTGGATGTTGGGGGTGGTGTGTTATTGGTGTGGGGTGGTGTTGGGGACGGCTGGGTGGAAGTTGGGTGGATTGTTGTTTTTGGGTGTTTTGGGTTGGGGTGGGTGTTGGGGTGAGCGCTGGGTCGGGTGTTGGTTTGGGTGTGTTTGAGTGGGAATAGGAGGGGAAGGGGTTAACAGGGTGCTGCATATGTTTGTAGGGAGTCGTTGTGTCCATACGGCAACGTACACGAAAATATGGAAAACGCGTGCGTGTGTGTCTGTGAGTGGCTGTGCGTGTGTGTGTATGAGTTGGAATAAGGGGAGGGGTTAATGGGGTGCCGCATATGTTTGTAGGGAGTCGTTGTGTGCATGCGGCAACATTAAATGGAAGTATGGAAAAAGAGTGCGTGTGTGTGTGTTCGTTTGTGGCTGTGCGTGTGTTTGAGTTGGAATAGGGGGAGGGGTTAATGGGGTGCCGCATATGTTTGTAGGGAGTCGTTGTGTCCATACGGCAACAAAACATGGCAAATATGGAGAAGGCGTGTTTTGGGGTTTGTGAGGGGTGTGTGGGTGGATTTGGTGTGGGGGGTGGTAGGGAGAGTGCATGAGGTGGGTGTGAGTGAGTTCTTGCGGTGAATATGCTCTTTGTGTGTCGATGTATAGTGTGTGTAGGGGATGGATGTGTGGTTGGAGGGGGTCCTGGGCAAACCATCTTGATGCCCCTAAACCCTAAACCCTAGGCTTACCTTTTGTGTTACTGGCACTGAAGATGACCTCCTGCTATTGTTTGATTTGATGACGGGGGATGGGCCCAAGTACCAAGTTGGCGTTGTGTTGTGATGAGTGTGAGTGTGGCAGTGTGATGATGACGGGGATGGGCCCAGTCCCCCTTTGGCTGTGTGTGTGAGTGTGAGTGTGTGTGTGGCTGTGTGTGTGTGGCTGTGTGATGTAGACGGGAATGGGCCTATTCCCCCTTTGGCTGTGTGTGTGTGTGTGAGTGTGTGTGTGGCTGTGTGTGTGTGGCTGTGTGTGATGATGTACGGGGGTATGAGGAATTTCCCCCTTTGGCTGTGTGTGTGTGTTGTGTTGTTGTTGGAGTGTTGTGTGCCTGGGTGTGTGTGGCTGTGTGAGTGCTGACGGTGGATGGGCCACGTCCGCCCTTTGGAGGTTTGTGTTGTGAGTGTGGTGTGAGTGGTGGTGTGAGAGTGTGTGTGGCTATGTGATGTGGACGGGGATGGGCCTATTCCCCATTTTCCTGTGTGTGTGTGTGAGTGTATGTGTGGCTGTGTGATGTAGACGGGGATGGGCCTATTCCCCCTTTGGCTGTGTGTGTGTGTGTGTGTGTGTGTGTGTGAATGTGTAGTGTTGGCTGTGTGAGGCAGATGGGGATGGGCCTATCCATACTGTGCTGGTGTAGTGTTGCTTGTGTGTGAGTGTGTTGTGTTGAGGCCTGTGTGATATAGACGGGGATGGGCCCAGTCCCCCTTTGGCTGTGTGTGTGAGTGTGAGTGTGGCTGTGTGTGTGAGTGTGTGTGTGGCTGTGTGATGTAGACGGGGATGGGCCCACTCCCCCTTTGGCTGTGTGTGTGTGGCTGTGTGTGTATGTATGTGTATGTGTGTGTGGAGGAGGGGACCCTGGGCAAACCGTCTTGATGCCCCCAAACCCTAAAGCCTAGGCGTACCTTTGCATTGCTGGCACTGACGACGACCTCCTGCTGTGCGATGATGACGGGATGGCCCTTTGTGTCTTTGAGTTGTGTATGTGAGTGTGTGTGTGTGGCTGTGTGTGTAAGTGAGTGTGTGTGGGGCTGTGTGAGTGTGTTTCGATATGTGTGTGTCTGTGTGTACGTTTGTGGAGGGGGCCCTGGGAAAACCATCTTGATGCCCCCGAACCTTAAACCCTAAACCATACGCTTACCTTCGTGTTGCTGGTACTGAAGACGACCTCCTGCTGTGCGATGATGACAAGGATGGTCCCAATCCCCCTTTGGCTGTGTTCCGAGCGGGCGCAGTTAATTTGGGACCAGGGTCACAGGCTGGGACATGGATTGGTGAGAGAGAGGTTAATTCAGGACCAAAGGAATGCTGAGACGGCGCACTTAATTTAGGGTCACCGGATGGGACATGGATTGGCGAGGGAGAGGTTAATTCCATGACCAGGGAAGTGGCCCTGCTGGTGCTTCGGGGGGAGGAAGTTTAATTTGGGACCAGGTGGTAAGCGCTTTGGAATAAAGGCGAGTAAACGGGGTTGCCCGGGGGGGGGGAGCGCCCACCCCGAGGCCCCCCCCTGTGGGGGGGGCCTCGCCCCTCGCCCTCCCTTGAGGGCAGCTGGGCTGTGGAGCTGGGCGAGAGCGTGTGCATAGGAAGTTGAGGGGAGGGCTGTCCTAGGCCCCCCTCTTGTGGGAACCCAGCCCTGATGAAGACGTTGGCTCGGGGGGCCCAGGGCTGGTCCAATGGGCGGGGAGGGGGGGAGGGGGGAGGCGGTAGATGGCAGGCGTTGGTTGGAGCTACCCATGGCATATCCAGTGTGTGTGGCTGCTGGTGTTTGGCAGCCATTGTTGTAGCTGAAGATAAGCCCTTGGCTGTTGTAGCTGAGATTGTTCTTTTGCTGTTTGTAGCGGAAGATTGTTCTTGCTCCAATAACTGCCCTCTGCCTGCCTCTTGGCCCCCGGTCCGCTGACACAGTTTTTTTTCCCCTCTTCCTTTGCCCCCTTGCAAGTGGCGTTCTTTTAAGGCGGCCATTGGCCACGGGAAACTGGGCTACCATCTGCTACCTTGGCCTGCCAGCAGTGTTTCGTAGGCGGCTTGGCCACGGGACTGGGCTGCAAAATCTAACCCTGGGCCCTGCCCGATAGGTTAGGGAACTGCGGCTATTATTTATTGCTGGGGTCGCTGCTTGGGTGTTTGCGGCAATTTGGTGCACACTGGTTGGGGTGTGGGGCTCTTCTGCCTGTTTGGTTGCCTGTTGTTTGTTGTTTCGCTGCATAGCTGGTGGGGTGTAGGGGCTCTTCTTGTCTGGCTGTTGTTGTTTTTTTTTTTTGCCTGTTTGTTTTTGTTTGCTAGCACATCGCTGTGGGGGGGGGGTGGTGGGGGCTCTTCTCTGTTGTCCGCTGTTGTTGTTGTGCCGCAGCTGGAGGGGTGTTGGGTCTTCTTCTAGCTGTTGGTTGGCTGTTTTGTTTGTTGGTGCCAGTCCTTGGTGGGTGGTGGGGGTAAGCCTGTTCTTGCCTTGTTGTTTGTTGTTTGTAGTTTTGTTGCTGGCTGTGTTTGTTGCTGTCGTTAGTTGTTGTTTGCTTTGCTGTTGCTGGGTTTGTTGTTGTTGCTGATTGCTGGCTGCTGTTGTGCTGTTTTGTACTTTTTTTTGCAGGGTACGTAGCTGTGGTGATCGAAGAGACCTCACACAGGTTGCCCACCCTGGGTACGTACTGCTTCTGGGGGGAGCTGTACAGGTCTGCGTGATATTGGTAGGAGGTGATGTGTATGTGGGCTGTGGCAGCGGGAGTAGGGGAGGAGTGGGCGGTATTGACAAGGACTTGGGTGGGGAGGTGAATGTTGGCGGTGGAGGGGGCGGTAGAGGGATTAATGGGGGCCTGTGCGGCATTGGCAAAAGGGCTGGGTAGCAACTGGGGGCTGGTACAACATGCCCCACAGGTGGTGCAGGGACACCTTGGGTGGGGGGGTGGATGTTGGCGGTGGAGGGGTGGAGGCGGGAGGAGGGGAGGCGTGGGCGGTATTGACAAGGGCAGGGGTAACACTGGGTGGCTGGTACAGGCCACTTGGTCCCAAGCATTGGATGGGGATGTCAGATGTTGAGTGGGCGGTAGAGGGATTAATGGGGGCCTGGGCAGCACTGGGTCGCAAGCATTGGGTGGGGATGTAGATGTCAGATGTGGAGGAGGCGGTAGAGGGATTAATGGGTGCTTTTGGGGTACATTCCAACTGGGCTCCCAAGGCCTTGGGTGGGGGATGGTAGATGTTCAGATTGGAGGAGCTGTAGAGGGGATTAAGGGTTGGCTGGTAACAAAGGCCCCACTGCCTTCCCAAGCATTGGATAGGGATGTCAGATGTTGAGTGGGCGGTAGAGGGATTATGGTGGGCCTTGGGCAGCCCCACTGGTTCCAAGCCATTGTGTGGGGATTGTAGATGTCCTGAATGTTGGAAGGGGGGTTTTTTGTACATGTTGCTGTAACATTGGTCATGGTACATTCTCCAGAAGGTTGAGTTGGTTGAGTTGGTTGAGGTGGTTGAGGAGGTGTCAGCACCTGCCTTGCATCCCTGCTGGTTTGAGGTGCTTGAGTCGGTTGAGGTGGTTGAGGAGCTGCCAGCACCTGCCTTGCATCCCTGCTGGTTTGAGGCAGTTGAGGTGGGTGAGGTGGGTGAGGAGCTATCAGCGCCTGCCTTGCATCCCTGCTGGTTTGAGGTGCTTGAGGTGCTTGAGGTGGGGGCTCCGATTTCACGCCATCCCCATAGCCCTTCGTCACAGTCGGGGAATCATTGCCAATGAGGTCGCTTTGGGTTGGGGGGTTTGCAATGGAGGTGACGAACAATTAAAAACGAGGTTTTTCTGAGGTTGGTGCCACACGGCTGTTAGTGGCTGTGCTTGAAAATGCTTGCAGCCCTCTGCTTGGTCCTGCCATTCCGCCAAATCCAGCCCCCATCGTCACAGTTCAGTCGGAAAGCTTCGAAGGTTGGGGTGAGTTACCTGAGGTTTTGCCAGGGGGGGGAGGTGCCTGAACTATAAAGAGGTGCTGGGGGTGCCCCTCTCTCCTGCTGTGTGTGGCGGCTGCCATCGAACGGCCTGCGCTGGTTAGTGCCTGTCCTTGATTGATGCTTGCAGCTCTGCTGGTCTGCGT
Source organism: Chlamydomonas sp. ICE-L (assembly GCA_013435795.1). Lineage (NCBI taxonomy): Eukaryota > Viridiplantae > Chlorophyta > Chlorophyceae > Chlamydomonadales > Chlamydomonadaceae > Chlamydomonas > Chlamydomonas sp. ICE-L. The sequence continues at coordinate 10,706,941 of JACBWV010000223.1, forward strand.
TCCGCCATCAGCCATCGTCACAGTCGGAAGCTCGAAGGTGGGGTGAGTTGCCTGAGGGTTGCCAGGGAGGTGCCTGACTATAAAAGAGGTGCTGGGGGTGCCCTCTCTGCTGATGTTGCTGCTGCCCCATCACTGCCTGCTTGCTGTACGTGGGCCCTGCACTTTTGAATGCTTCTGCCTCCCTGGTTTGCCGTTCCCCCGTCAATCATCCCCTCATCACAGCCGGGATCATGCAATGCGTTGTCAGAGGGTTGCCAGTGAGGTGACGAACGATGAAAGAGTTGTTGGGGGTGCCCTCTCTGCTGCCATCACTGCTGCTGCTGTTAGTGCTGTGCTTGATACCTACTGCCCTGCTGGTTTGAGTTCCACCATCAGCCGTTGCCACAGTCGGGATCAATAAATGATCCGTCTGAGGGTTGCCGGAGAGGTGACGAACGATGTAAGAGGTGTTGGGAGTGCCCCCCCTCGGTCTGACCCTTCCACTCCGCCGACCTCGCCTCCTCAACTGCGTTTGCTGTTAGTGTGCTGTGCTTTGATGCTTACCTGCCCTGTGCTGGTTTTGAGTTTCCACCCATCAGTTCGTTTCACAAGCCGGGAATTCATGCAATCCATTCCGAGGGTTTTGCAGGGAAAGGTGACGAACGATGAAGGAGGTGTTGGGGTGCCTCCCCCCCCCCCTCCACCTCTCTCTCCCGTTCTCCGCCGACCCCCCCCCCTTCTCCGTCTTCCGTTCCTCGGGCCCTGAAGGTTGTGGATGGTAAATATGGATTCTGGCGCGCCTTTTAAAGTTCCCCAATGGGAGGGAGGGTAAGGGACAGCAAGGATCAGTAAAAGCACTGTTCACATCCGCGTGTGCAGATGCCCCTCCACCTACACGCAGCTCTTCATGCCCCAAGCCATAGGCAGAGGAGGGAGCAGGATCAGCAACAGCACCGTTCACACCTGCCGGTACTGACGCCCCTCCACCTACACGCAGCTCTTTGTGAGCCACGACGGAGGGAGGAGAGGGAGCAGGATTGGCAACAACAAAATATCACGAAACTACCTTTCACACTCTGCCCGGGTACTGATGTGCCCCTCCACCTTTTCACGCAGCTCCTTCATGCGCCCAAGCCTAGGCCCCGAGGATGGAGCATGAATCGCAACGCTACTACAATGAAACTGTTCCCATAATACTGCCCGGTACTGACGCCCCTCCACCTACACGCAGCTCTTCGTGAGCCTCATCGGAGGGGGAGAAGGGAGCAGGATCGGCACCACCACCGTTCACATACGCGTGTGCAGATGCCCCTCCACCTACACCCAGCTGGCCACGCCCCAAGCTATAGGCAGAGGAGGGAACAGACTCGTCAACACCACAGTATCCATCTTCCGGTACTGATGCCTCTTCTCCTACTCTCAGCTCTTCGAGAGCCACGTCGGTGGGGGAGAAGGGAGCATGATAAGCAACACCACTGTTCACATCTGCAGGCACTGATGCCCCTCCTACTACACCCAGCTGGCCATGCCCCAAGCCGTACGCAGAGGAGGGAGCGGACTTGTCAACACCACGCTTCACACCTGCCGATGCTGATGACCCTCTTACACCCAGCTCTTCGTGAGGCACGTCGGTGGGGGAGAAGGGAGCATGATAAGCAACACCACCCTTCATATCTGCCGGTACTGATGCCCCTCCTATTACACACAGCTCTTTGTGAGCCACACCACAGGCAGTGGAGGGAGCAGACTCGTCAACACCACTGTTCAAATCTGCCGGTACTGGTGCCTCTCCTACTACACCTAGCTTTTCCTGAGGCACGTCGGTGGGGGAGAAGGGAGCATGATACGCAACGCCACCCTTCATATCTGCCAGTACTGATGCCCCTCCTATTACACTCAGCTCTTTGTGAGGCACGTCTGAGGGGGAGAAGGGGGCAGGGTCAGCAACGCGCCGCACGGCAGAGCTTTCCTGCATGTCTCTCACCCGCCCTGCTGCGACGAGCATCCTTGACATGAGCACAGGTCGGTCCCTCAGGAGCTGCAGCATCAGGGCTGAGGAGGGGGAGGGGTGGTGGTAAGGGTTGGGAGGAGGTGTGCAGGGGTGGAGGTTTGTAGGGGGTTGTTTTAGATGGTTGGGGGGGGAGTGGTGGGGAAGGAGGAGGAAGGGGCGGCGGTTTCGCGTTGGCAAGGGGTAGGGGAGGGGTGGTGGTTTAGGTTGTCAGGGGCCTGAGGAGGGGGCGGTCGGGGCGGCGGGTGGTTGTCCTGGGTTGGCCGGCGGGGGCGTGCTCGGGGGCGGCGGCGTGGGGTGGGGTTGGGGGGTGGGGTGGGGTGGTGGGGTTGGGGGGGGGGGGGGGGTAGTCGGGTCCCTCCAGGAGCTTTGGGCAGCCCATCAGGAATGGGGGGGCAGGGTGTGGTTAAGGTTGGTTTGGTTTAGTTGTCCCTCAAGAGCTGCAAGCATCAGGACTTGGAGACGGGTTTGTGGTTTTAGGGTTTGTTGGTGTCCGATCCTCAGGACCTGCACATCATGAACTGGGGAGGGGAAGGTAAGGGAGGGGAGGAGGGGTGGTGGGTTAGGGTTGGGGGGGGGCCCGGTAGGTTGGTCTTTTCTCTTTTTTTTTGTTTTTCGCTGTTTGGGGGAGGAGGGTCCAGCTAGGGGGGTCGGGTGTTGTGGTTATGGGGTGAGTTGATGTGGAGGTCGTGGGGTATGGGTGGTTGGATAGGGGTTTGAGTATGGGAGGAGGGGGGGGGCAGGTCGGTGGGAGGGGGGTGGGTGGTTAGTAGGATTGAGTAGGGCAGGTTAGGGGGGGGAGGGGTGGGTGGTTAGGGGTTGGTTTTTGGACGGTCCCCTCAGGAAAGGCCCTGCAGCCCCAGGGCCCCTGTTTAAGGGAAGGGGAGGGGAGGAGGGGTAGAGGGGGTTTTTGTAAGGGCTGTGAATGAAGAAAATGGGAGGTTTGGGGGTAAGTGGTGGTGGTTTAGGGTTGAGGGGGGGAGGTAGGGGGTAGGGGGGGGGGGGTAATGGGGGGCGGTTTAGGGTTGTAGGTTGGGGCCAAGGTAGGGGGGGAGGGGGTGGTGGTTTTAGGGTTGGTTTGGACGGCCCTCTGAGCTGCAGCCCTCAGGGCTGGGAGGGGTAGGTAGGAGATGGGTTGAGGGGGTGTAAGGGCTGTGAAGGGGGGGGGTAGGGGGGTAGGGGTGGTGGTTTCAAAGGGAAGGGTTTAAGGGTTGGAGGCGGGGAGGGGAAGGTAAAGGAGGGGGTAAGAAGGGGGTGGCGGTTAAGGGTTGGA